>CM019701.1:4243607-4333607 GCA_009760885.1 Achatina immaculata
AACTCACTGCATCTTTCCTCTCAGGTAGAAAACATGTAGTTTGCTTTATAAACAACATATCTGACTCTTTTGTGGTTGGTACTGGTATTCCTCAACGCTTCATTCTTGGTCCTCTTCTCTTTGCTATCTATATTAATGACCTACCACTACATTTAAAGCACTCTTCATGTGATCTTTTTTTCTGACGACTGTACTGTTTACAATAGTGACTATGACATCATTAACCTACAAACAACGCTCCAAAATGATATAAACAGTTTGATTAAATGGAGTAATAAAAATGGTATATTGATAAATACCAACAAAACAAAATCCATGCTCATCACTACAAGACAGAAACTGCAGAATGCAACAAAACTTCACTACAGCTTTATGCTAGGACTAAAGCAATAGAAAATGTTCATGAGCATAAAACGCTAGGACTCATCATTGATCAGCATTTAACTTGGAATTCTCACGTACATATCCTAACAAACTTGATTGCACAGAAAGTTTACCAGCTAGCCAAAATTAAATACTTTATCGACAACGACACAAGAAAGATATACTACATATCACACATACAAACACACTTAGATTACTGTTCCACAATCTGGGATGGATGCTCAGTCTCAACCCAAAAAGGCTCCACTCGTTTCACAAATGAGCATTAAATTTGATTTGTGACAAACACCCAGTACAGACTGTAGATCAACACAAACAACTCAAAATTCTATCCCTCAAATATAGATTCATTTTCAACAAAGTTAAGTTTGTTCACAGAATTCTGTCGCACAAATCTCCGCCTTACTTGTGGTCACTGTTTACGTATAACACTAAACATAGCCAGCGTTTAAAAAAAAACTGTCTTCTTCCTAAACCCAGGATTGATCTGTACAAGAAAAGCCTTGCGTACTTTGCAGTACAGTTCCGGAACACGCTCCCCTACCATTTAAAATCCATTAGTAATGCTTCATCTTTTAAGTCAAACCTGTTTCATTATTTACTTGCTTGTAACTATATGCCTCCATAGAATAACCAGCACTCTCTCAACCCATGACTCACCAGCCATCAAGTACTAAAATGACATAGTTCGAAAAGTAACTTGTTAGATATTGTTAGAAATTATTTTAATGTTTGTTAAAAAAACATATGTTAGAAGACCTGTACTGACTATTTTGGATTATGTATATGTCTCTGTGTGCGCGTGTATGAGTCTGTGAGTGCTGTTTTATTCGGTTAATTACTTCTTCTCTTTTACTTTGAATGTAATAGTTTAATCTTACACTCTTTTGATATGTTTTTTAAATGTAATTTGTATACGTGTATTAAATCGAATGTGTGGGAAGAATGAAAGATGGATGATGAAGGGCAGAATGTAAGACGGGCCTGCGTGCCCAATTCTTTACCCTTTAAAAATAAAGATCATTCATTCTTCTTCTTCTTCTTCTTCTTCTATTCTTCTTCTTTCAGGTTTCCGATCCATTAAGGCTCATTGCTGCAGATAAGTTCTCCTCCATTCCTCTCTATTCCTAATCTTCTCTCTCCAGTTGGTGACACCAATTTCTTTTATATTCTCTTTTATGTTGTCTTTCCATCTCTGTCTTGGTCCACCCTTGGTCTTGTTTCCTTTATTTCTTGTGCATACATAATTTTCGTTTGTATGTTCTCTTCTATTCTTTCTACATGGGCCAGCCAGCGTAGTCTGTTCAGTTTCAAGTCATTTATAATTCGTTGGGATTTAAATAAGCTGTTCAGTTCAGTGTTCTTTCTAGCTCTCCGTTCTCCACTGTTGGTATCCGTTATGGGCCCAAAGATTCTTCTTGGGATCTTGGATTATAGTCTTGTATATTGTTATTTTTTGTGTTTTGGGGCAGGATTTTGGATTTTAACAGGTCTTGCAAGGCGAAGAATATTTTATAATATATTTTATAAGATATATTGGTTCATTCTACGCTACGATAATTCAGTTTCGTGGTAATCACCTTCTATTTCTTCCGTTTCCCCTGTTTTATTTTAATTTGTTGATTCTTGTCACTAAATCCGCGCATATTTAATATCCGATATTTCGTTTCGCGATGGTCAACTTTTTAAATCTCCAACCGTTGTGAGCTTCAAGTCACAAGATGGCGGCATAAAGCAGGCACCGCTTTGTTGTCGGTAACTGTTGAGACCGCTGGGTCCTATATGCAATCCTCTGGGACTATACATTAACAGACACAAAAAAAAACAAAACACACACACACACAAATATTGAAAAGTAATACTGCAAGGAATAGCCTCGTCGTAATCGAGGGAGTGCTAGTTGAGGAAGTAGAGAATTTCACATATTTGAGCAACATAGTGGATAAATACGGGGGAACGGAAAAGGATGTTAAAGTTAGAATAACCAAGGCCAGGACAGCATTTATCTAACTTAATAAAATATGGTCATCTAAGAACATCAAAACAAGAACCAAACTTAGACTTTTCAATACAAACGTAAAGAATGTCCTGCTATATGGTTCGGAGACATGGGTTATGACCAAGACAATACAACAGAGGATACAAATGTTCATGAACTACTGCTTGAGTAAGATTTTAAACATTAAATGGCAGGACAAGATCAGGAACGAGGAGGTCTGGGAAAAGGCAAGACAAGAGCCTATGAACCTACAAATCATGTCAAGGAAGTGGAGGTGGATTGACCATACTCTGAGGAAACCCGACACCAGCATAGCAAGACATGGACTCCTCAAGGAAACAGAAAACGAGGAAGACCTAGACTAACTTGGAGAAGAGAAATTATGACAGTGCTCATAGACAAGGGATACACATGGAAGGAGGCAGAGAATAATTCCAAGAACAGGGAAGCCTGGAGAGCCTTTATGCGTGGCCTGTGCTCTCAAGGGAGTGAAGGGCGATGATGATAATGATGATGACGATGATGATGATGATGATGATGATGAGCAATGCCTCTATATCGCATCGTAGTTCCATCTACACGTTGAATCTACAGCATGAAGAACGCAGATGTGCCACGACAGAAATGTGTGTTAGTAAAGTAAAAGAGGATAGTAATGTAAGTTAGACCTTGAGGAAAAAAAAATAATAAGCAAAGCCCTTTTAGACATGAGTGAAATAAATGACAAGAGACTTACCTGGGACTTGAACCACAGACTCTGGTAGGACGAGCAACCGTCTAGCCATTGGAGAACAGCGCATTAATCAACTTAGCCATCTAGCACCTCCACAAAAAAAAAACAATGGAAGGGCGATGTGTTTTAAAAGCTGAGCCATCAATGCCTGTCTGAACGAAACGAAGATCGTGACACCCTGAAAGGAAACGAGGCCATGACACAGATATTCCATCGCTTAGATTCAATCCCTGGTAGGTACCAAACTTGAGACACAAACATAAACATTTTCTGCTGCAAACGTCTAGTACACAGTGGAAAACAATAGCAACAATCTAGTACACAGTGGAAAACAATAGCAACAAACAAACACCTTATATATAAAGCTAGCTTCAGTCTATACTTTCAGATACAAATTTTCTCAAAGAGAAACAATAAGGCTTTCGCAACAGTAAAATAACAGATCATGGTTAATACTTGAAAAAAAAAATCGTAAACAAAGCACTTTTAGACGTGTCTTGTTACCAAGCGCGCCGTAGTCTGGGAACCTCTGGCCTACTTAACCGAAAAGTGTGAGGTAAAACTCGAGGGTTTTTTTTCTGTATTTTATGTGTTCACGATTTGTACATGAAATATTAGTTATGTGCTTTTAATGCAAGATGATCTCTGCAGACACAGAAAGAGTGATATATAGTCAAATAAAAGATTCAGATTAATGCTTTCACTCCTGAATTATTTCCATGCTGTACCAGAAGGTAAGGGCATGCATATTTCCCATCGCAACACTTGCCTGTGAGACCTGGACACTTAACATAAAAGCTGAGAAACACATAAATGCTTTTGAATGTGAATGCTGCACAAGAGTTCTTCAAGTGTCATGGACACAAAAAAGAACAAATATATCCATACTACAAGAATTTAATATTGAAGAAGGCTGGCTAGTAAAGAGAATTAAACATAGAAAACTTAAATATTTTAGACACATTAAACTTCATGAGAATATAGAGACGACTGTCTTGGAGGGATACATAATGGGAAAAAGAAAGAGAGGAAGACCAAGGCGAAGTTGGCTGCAAGACATCGTCAATGATCTGGAAATGGACGCATCAGCAGCAGGACATCTTGCTTACAACCGAGAGGCCTACAGGAGAGCTGTTAGGGGGGCAAAGTTTCGCAAGGGACATGCAAATGACTGACTGACCAGAATAAATTTTGATAAGAAATTTTGGTAAAAAGGAAATTGAAATGAAGTTGCTCCGTAATTTAAAAGCGTGGGTTTAGGCCAGAAGTGTTATATTTAACACTTTATTTAGACTTTTGGCTAAATATCGTTCTGAGCATTGGTTCGAGCAGCATGCAAGACCCACCAAATACTACAGGAGTGAAAGAGTTGTTAAGACTCCTTTAAAAAAGTGTTAAACTGGAAGATATGAGACTCAACACGGGAGATACCGAGGGCTATTCAAAAAAATCAGTTCCTTACTATTTTATTAAAAGAATGTTGTGAATTCCATCGACAGCAAAAAATAACTAACAGAGAATGTTTGAGAACGGTTGGAGATTGAAAAAATCTTGTCAAAAAAATAAGAGAGAGACAATGTACTTTCATAGGACATGCAATGAGAAAGGGGGGGAGGGGGCGTTGAAAATATTATAACAGGAAAAATAGAGGGAAGAAGAGCCAGGGGGAAGACTGAGAGAAATGATACCGGACAGCCTGACGAGATGATGTGAGAGGAGATCACCAGCTGAGCTGATGGCCTGCATGAAAGATAAAATACTTTGGAGAAGCATAATGGCTAAAACCAGTAGGCACTGCACCTGCTGATGATTATGACTGCTTGGTTTTAAAAAAAAAAGGTAAAATATTGAGCAGAAAAACTGTTATTACATACAAAATATGCATACAAAACTGCATTAATTTTCAGCGTAGTGTTCACTCTAATTGTGGCGCTTGTCGTACCGTGGCACCAGTTTTTGGAATCTCTCGTCATGGTTTGGCGTAGCCAGGGTATTCAGCCAGTTGTTTACTCCACCTACGAGCGTCTCCTTGATTTCGAAACGCTGAGTAATCAGCTGGATCTTCATCTTGCTGAATAGATGTTAATTGCCTGACGTAGCCAGGGTATTCAGCCAGTTGTTTACTCCACCTACGAGCTTCTCCTTGATTTCGAAACGCTGAGTAATCAGCTGGATCTTCATCTTGCTGAATAGATGTTAATTGCCTGACGTAAAGATTTGAAATCATAGAGCGACGTTTTTTTCACGCTCGACTTAGTTGACTTTTTAAACAAGTTCACCAGTCACGCTTGAGTATCGCCCTTTTCTTCCTTTATCAAGAATATCTATGCGGCCATCCCTGAATGTTCTACACTCAATCCTTTACAGAACTGTCACTTATAACGTCATCACTGACGAGGAATCTCAGCGGCTTTATGTCTCTCTGTTTGCAGAAAAAAAACCACACCTTACAGTTGGCGGGAATGGTGATTACAGGGTCTATGTTTACCAGGTCGGTACTTGTGCACAGCTGAACAAAATGGATCGTAGGGTTAGGAACTTTTGGGAGATAACACTTTACTGGTTGCTACAGGAAATAAGTCGTTTTGCTTTGACAACCTTTTTTTTTTCTTTTTAATCAGACAATCTGGGATTGACTTTGGAACAGCCCATGTACACTGGACACTACATCTCAAAAGTGGCATGTTGCTGTGATCAGCATATATATCAGTGAAATGTTAAATGGTCGGCTATAGCAGTGAAATATTAACGGAGTTAACAAAAGACGAGAGAAGACAGGTCGGGGAAAAACAACGGTGCCATGGAGATTTCATTAATAGTTAAGCCTTCGTTTTAACAGGTTTCTAAGACGAGAAGAATCTTGGCAAACTGCCATTCGAGTCCTGTGTGACGTCTAGCGGCACGGGAAGGATGGAAGATGTAAGAAGACGAGAAGCGCGTTTGTTAACTCTTTAACTTCTAAATTACTTTCCAGACTTTTCCGCAAAAAAAAAAAAGAGTAAGAAATCTAGATAGAAAGAAATCAAAAAGGTTGGGGGGAGTGCGGGAGAGAGAGAGAGAGAACAACATTATAATTTTAAAATATGGGGTTGGATTCTATATGTGGGAGATAAGAGAAATGACGATAAAAACTGGTTCTATTAATGATGGTAGATAGAGGTGTATGGTCCAGTTTTACTTACACACACACACACACACACACGCCCACACACACACACAAAAAGATAGAAAGAGCGATGGAAATGTGTAAAAAGCAAGAATGGCAGAAAGTTTAGTCTAGGGGCTAATACTGGTTAAGTGAAGCTGTTAATGTGTCGCTGTATAACGTACAGTGGTTTCTCGATTTGCTTTTAAATAATAATAATGATAATAACGAATCCTTGACCCAGCAGATGTCAGTCAGTGCAGTTACACCAGTTACGTTCACAAAGTACAGAGTTATAGATCCTGAAGTTGTATGTATCCAAAGGTTTATATGCGCCTTTGAACTACATACATTTTTGTACGGAACAGGATTGACTTAATGAAAAGAACTGGTTTGTTCCAGTTAGACTGGGTTTGAGGGGGAAAACCTACAGCGGCAATGACTGTGTTCTCACTATGTGTGATGTTTATATTATTGTGTTATGTGTGATGTTTATATTATTGTGTTATGCACAATATCAACAAACGTGCGGTTATTCGCCACAACTGGAGATGAATTGCGTCTTCGCGGTCATAAATACTGAAAATTGTATCTTTAGAAAGGTGTATCACGTACCGCAAATGCTGGAAACTACTTAAAACATATGCTACCTTCACAGCTTAGCGGCATCTTTATTTCTTCTTCTTCTTCTTCTTCTTCTTCTTCTTCTATCTCCTTGGAACTTCGAATATCATGATGTTCTTTGCAGCAGATGCTGTGAAGACATTGAGGCACAATATGGTCTCGGATTGGGAGCCAGTTACTGAATTATTTTTTTCAGTCCGTGAGTGGAGGTTTAAAAAAACAAAGAAAGCAGGGCGTGCGCAAGTACTTCTTTGGCAGATTAATCCGCCATACTGGACTATTGCGATAACTGCCCTCGTTAGCCAGGCTAGGCCTGTTACTGTGGGTACCAATTGAGGTTGGAGAGTGGGGGGGGGGGGGGAGGGAGGGGTGGACAGGGCCTTGACCAGCTATGGTTACCAAACCCGAAGCCAGTATATCAGCTATGAGTCGCTGACTGTCATCATGTCGACTAAGGTCTCCGTTCTTTTATAAACAGGCTATGAAAAAAAAAACTCCAATATATGTGAAAAAAATTAACAAGGAAAAGAAACGAAACTAGACAGCTTCCAACGCATTAACAGGATTGAATTATTGTGACAGGTAAACGACATTTCGTTATGTTGTTATTATGTTTTTTCCCTCTCTGAACACTTTGGCTGTCCTGAATACGGCGTATAACAAAATCAGGTTAGTATTACAGTGGATCCCGGAACACTGCGGCATTCCAGGGGATGAAACAGCCAACAGGCGAGCAAAGGAAGGCACAAAAAAAAAAAAAAACAATTCGGGCACAGAATAGCGAAAAAAAAAAAAGTGAAAACATCCGCCAAAAGAAAATACCTCAACACCTGGAGACAGAAGACAAACGACACATACCCACAGGGCCCTATACTTTGACCAAACATTACCAGCAGGACCAAATACTTTGACCAAACAATACCCACAGGACCAAATGCTTTGACCAAACAATACCCACAGGACCAAATACTTTGACCAAACAATACTAACAGGACCAAATACTTTGACCAAACAATACCCACAAGACCAAATACTTTTACAAAACAATACCCACAAGACCAAATACTTTGACCAAACAATACCCACAGGACCAAATACTTTGACCAAACTACCCACAGGACCCCACAATTTGATCAAACAATACCAACAGGACTAGATACTTTGATCACACAATACTCACAGCACCAAATACTTTGATCAAACAATACTCACAGCACCAAATACTTTGACCAAACAATAGCCACAGGACACCACACATTGACCAAACAATACCTACAAGACCACATACTTTGACCAAACAATACCCAGAAGACCAAATACTTTGACCAAACATTACCCATAGGACCCCATAATTTGACACAACAATACCAACAGGACCATATGCTTTGACCAAACAATACCAACAGGACCCCATATTATGACCACACAATACCAGCACGGCCAAATACTTTGATCAAACAATACCCAAAGGATTAAATACTTTGACAAACAATACCCAAAGGGCCAAATACTTTGACAAAACGATACCCACAAGACCAAATACTTTGACGAAACAATACAACAGGACCCCATATTTTGACTAAACAATACTAGCAAGACTAAATACTTTGACCAAACAATACACACACGACCCCATACTTTGACCAAATAATACCCTACGGTTGACCTCATACTTTGATCAAACAATACCCACAGGACCCCATATTTTGACCAAACAATACTCATAGGACACCATACCTTGACCAAACAATACCCAGAAGACCAAATACTTTGACCAAACATTACCCATAGGACCCCATAATTTGACACAACAATACCAACAGGACCAAATACTTTGATCAAACAATACCCACAGCACCAAATACTTTGACCGAACAATACCGACAGGACACCACACTTTGACTAAACAATACCCACAGGACCAAATATTTTGACCAATCAATAACCAACGGACCCCATAATGTGACCAAACAATACCCACAGGACCAAATGCTTTGACCAAGCAATACCAACAGGATCCAATAATTTGACCAAACAATACCCACAGGACCAAATACTTTGACCAAACAATACACACAGGATCAAATATTTTGACCAAACAATCCCAGCAGGGCCGCATAATTTGACCAAACAATACCCACAGAACTAAATACTTTGACCAAACAATACACACAAGACCCCATACTTTGACCAAATAATGCCCTACTGTAGACCCCATACTTTGATCAAACAATATTCGTAGGACCCAATACTTTGACCAAATAATGCCCACAGGACACCACACTTTGACCAAACAATACACACAGGACCAAATACTTTGACTAAACAATACCCGCAGAACTGCATACCTTGACTCGACAAACAACAAACCACAAAGTTCAGGTTACGAACTGGACACTGCAGACTCAACACGCATCTCCACAAGATAAAAGCTGCGTCAACAGCTGAATACATGTGCCAACCCTTCCTCCCCCCCCCCCCCCCCAATTTTTCTTCCTTTCCTCCCCCCCCCAAATCATCTGAAGACATATAAAAGACCTGCACCATATACAGAGACATCAGAGCCCAGGTATGGCCCTGAGAGAGAAATTGCACCATATACAGAGACTTCAGAGCCAGGTATGGCCCTGAGACAGAAACTGCACCATATACAGAGACCTCAGAGCCCAGGTATGGCCCTGAGAGAGAAATTGCACCATATACAGAGACTTCAGAGCTAGGTATGGCCCTGAGAGAGAAGCTGCACCATATACAGAGATTTCAGAGCCAGGTATGGCCCTGAGAGAGAAACTGCACCATATACAGAGACTTCAGAGCCAGGTATGGACCTGAGAGAGAAACTGCACCGTATACAGAGACTTCAGAGCCAGGTATTGCCCTGAGAGAGAAGCTGCACCATATACAGAGACCTCAGAGCCCAGGTATGGCCCTGAGAGAGAAGCAGGGAAGAAGAACTCTGGGGGTTCCTACAGAGACCTGCCGACAGCAGGATTCATGGGGGCTACTCGACTGTGTTTAAACAGCTGAGCATACGAAACTGAAGGAAGAAGAAGAAGAAGAAGAAGAAGAAACATTGACCGTTTATTTATGTTCTGTTACTCTTCTCTCGTCACCTTGGTTTATTTTCCTAGTTTGTTTTTTTTCCCACCCTTAAATCTTGGTTGTAGTCAATGTTTCGAATTAGGAACAAAATTTGAATTTAACTACACCTACTTTAGTCTAATTTAACCTAAACTCTAGCAATTTTAACAGATTTTCTAACGCTTTAAAAAAAAAAAAGCAGAATTACTATAATTTTAAGCACCGCGCACTGTGAATTGTTCATTCATTTATCACTCGCTGCGGTGATGACCATGCATCCCCAGTTTACGTGGGCCGTGGCGTTTCAAATCACGAGCGCCATCCGGTCAGCCTCTTATGATATTTATCCTATCCTCCAGTCTCTTTCTTGTTACAGTCAGCCTCCCCCCACATCCCCCCCCCCGCCTCATCCCCCCTGATTGGCAGGTTCCCTAATTTCTACACTGACACGTCGAAGCTGAGCTTTGTGTGCTAAGGAATTAACAAATGTCCCGGTGGTTCCCCTTTACTGTCCCATGACTCATACCATTAACATACGTATGCTTTGTAAGAGTCATTGTATGTGTCACAGTCCATTAATTTGAAAGCATGACTTCCTCTGCTTATGGCATATACACGTGTGCTTCCTTTTCATATGACTAGAAGTTAAGATTTTATGAGATTCTCATTTCTGGATACCAGGTAATCGGTGGCGTGCCGTGAATGGGGTTAGAGAGGTCTAAGTCTAGTTCACTAAGTTGCACCAAATGCAGAATAACTCTTCCCCCCCCCCCCCCCCCCCCGTTTTATAATGTATTTCCTTTTTTTTTAAATGCATTCTCCATTTTTTAAAATCCATTCCCCGGTTTTTTTTAATGCATTCATCGTTTTTTTAAAATGCATTCCCCATTTTAATGCATTCCCCGTTTTTTTAATACATTCCCCCATTTTAATGCATTCCCCGTTTTTTTAATGCATTCCTCGTTTTTAACGCATTCCCTGTTTTTTTTAAACGCATTCTCCGTTTTTAATGCATTCTGCGTTTTTTTTATGTATTTCAACGGCCTTTAAGGCCGTACAGCGTGTGTGTGTGTTTGCTTTCCCTCTGGTTTTTCCTTCTTACACGCAGAGATGGACTCTTTAAGAGTGTCCTCTTAAAACATTACTTCCTCTTGGTTAACTCCGTTAACTAGTCGATAGGAAAAACAAATATGTCACAACTGAAACAAAACGGGCACTGTGCAACACAATTTTCCTCCCAGCTCTATGCTATGAATATCTTCTTCTTCGTTCGCATTGTCTGTCTATATCTGCAGTCCTGTCTCTTTGATAAATTTCACTGTTTTTTGTAATTCATGTATGGAACCGTAGAGCTTATCTTCTTTAGTGGTTTCACTGGGCCAGTAATTATTTCTCAGTGTCGCTATGAATGTAAAACATGGGCACCAACAGCCAAGAACAAAAGAAAAATCAGTCACGATAGAAACGATATGTTTAAGGAGAATAATAAATGTGACAATAAGAGACCAAATAAGAAACGGCACCATCAGGACAAAGGTTGGAGAAACACCAGTATTACACTATATCCAGAAACAGCAAGTCAAACAGTTTGGCCATGTTACATGGTTACCACAAGACAGTATATCACAGACAACATTCACACTAAGATTTGTAGGTAACAGAGGAAGAGGCCGCCCACGCAGGAGGTGGAGAGAGGAAACCATAGAAGCATTAAATATCCCATTATATGAAGCAGATCGTAGAGCCCTATCAAGACGTCTATATGTCCCCTCAACACTGAAGGGTATATGAGGAAGGAGACAAGACAAGACAAATCGATAGGACTCAGACGCTGGTTTCTGCTATACAGCTTAAGTTTTGCACTGCTCGATACTGATAACGATACTGCCCCCAATGAATTATGTGTCTCGGTTATCATAATATTAGAGAAAAGTGTTAAAATAACTTGTGAAATCTACTCAAAATCGGTATATTGAATCATAACACCTTCAGTATAACATGGAAGGGGGTTTGTTAGACGAAGCAAGAAATTGTCTCTTTGACTTTAATTAAAGAGCTACAAAGATAAAGAAACTGAAATGATCTTGTTACAGAGAAATTTGACCTCAAAAAAGACAGAAAAAAAAATTCCAAAGAATGTGCAAATAAGAATCAATGAACTCCTCATCTACTTCTATGTGCATAATAACACTGCGATTTTTTTTATCAAAGCTTGTTATTGACAAAACTTTTTATTGATTTGTTTTATGGATGTGAAGCATGGTCCATGAATAAGAGAGTACAGCGAGAAATGGAGGCCATTGAAATGTGGTTCATAAGAAGGATGTTGAAGGTACCACGGACAGCTAAGAAAACCAACGAAGAAGTCTTAAGAGAGGCTGGAGTTAAAAGGCAAATTACAGCAAAGATCAGAGGCAGAGAAGCGAGATTTGTAGGACATTTTCTGAGAAGAGGAAAATTGGAACACACTGTGGCAACTGGAAGAACTGAGGGAAGAAGAGACAGAGGAAGACAGAGAGAGAAATTACTGGATGGGCTGTCAGTGTGGCTAGGAAAAAAGCCACCGGGGATCTCACAATCAAGTCTAAAGAGAGGCAAGTGTGGAGAGAAATGATCGCCTACGCCATGCGACACGGCACTTGATTGATTGATTGTTATTGTGTGTTTTCTTTACGGAATGAAATTGAACACATTACAGGGGATATAATCTAAGTTCATTGGTCATATAATGAGAAGAAAGGAATCGCAAATATGGCCACAACAGGGGAAAGCTGGAGGCAGGAAAGGGTGAGGTAGACCAGGAGAGAAAAATCTTACATGACCTGACAAAAATGGCGTTGGGAGAAGCACAATAACAGAACTGATGGGGAAAAAAAAAACATGAAAGATCGGAAACTGTGGAGAGATACGCCTTGCCGACGCCTCCATGCACGGCACATGATGATGAATGAGACTGGAAGATGTAACAACAAAGCATTGTTCGCGTTTCTCATCCCTCCCGTGCTGTTAAACGTCACATAGGGCTCACAAGGTAGTTCGCCAACTTATCCTGTTTTCGGCGAGTTTTTCAACATCATCAAGGAATTTTATGCCTAATAATTTGGCCTCTCTCAGTAATGCCCTCTTTAGAGTTTCAAGTGGTCAATCTCTTTTTCTTCGGCCTCTTGTGCTCAACTTAATAGCTTGTTTTGGGATTCTCTGACTGTTTCTTCTCATCAAGTGACCAACATATGTCCATCTCCTTTTTTTCTGATCAGCCATGAGACAGGTTGTTGTTCACTTATCTGTTTTATCTCTGCATTGTTCTTGAATTCGTTCCACTTTATACCGAGTATTTTTCCTTAGACATTTGTTTTCAAATAGCAGGTTTAGCAAATATTTACAGAAAATGGTTCCCCCCACACCTGGTCCTTCGAGAAAAATGTCACCACTACGCCACTGCAGGTAAGACGAAAACCACATCATCGCCGTACGGTCTTAAGTCGACGGTTTGGGTATAAAAGCAAACAAAATGTCCGACCTTAAGTCCGTTGGTCCTACTGAGTATATCTGTACTGGGGGACGAGATTCACGGGATAAGAAAGCTAAAATAAACAGAAAAGCGCCCACTAGACAAGAAAAACAGACTATTATGAGACCTTGTTATACGTTATCTCCTCCTGTTGTGTTATCTATCATAGTATCTCTTATGTTGCGCATATATCGCGTTATCTCCCACTCGTTGTGTATATATCACGTTATCTCCCCTTCTTGTGTATAAACAATTTGACCTTTTAGTGGCCCCGTCTGCTTAATCTTTAGTCACTATGTGACACAGGGCACACTTGTCCATGAATCGTTTCTCATGTCGGTCTTAGACCTCGCGATATTTAGCGAGATGTAAATTATACTATTTCAAGCACTGTTCCGTTTCTAAATTAAACAACAACAAAATGTGCAATACCGTTCGTTCATTCATTCATTCATCATTCATTCATTTGCATGTCCCTTGCGGAACTTTGCCTCCGAAACAGCACTCCTCTAGGCCTCTCGGTTGTGAGCAAGATGGCCTGCTGCTGCTGCGTCCATTTGCAGATCGTTAATGATGTCTTGCAGCCATCTTCGTTTTGGTCTTTCTCTTTTTCTTTTTCCCATTATGTATCCTTCCAATACGGTCTTCTAATAAATTATCATGACGTTTAATGTGTCCAAAATATTTAAGTTTTCTCTCTTTAATCCTCTTTACTAGCCAGCCTTCTTCAATATTAAGCTCTTGTAGTATAGATATATTTGTTCTTTTTTGTGTCCACGATATTTGGAGAACTCTTCTGTAGCATTTACATTCAAAGGCATGTATAAGAAAACAGATGAGAAACATTCTCATCTGTTTTCTTAAGTGTCCAGGTCTCACAGGCATATGTTGCTATGGGAAAGATGCATGACCTTAAAAATCTTATTTTTGTAGTTCTGTCTGCTCCTCTCCACAGATTCTTTATTTGTTTTACTTTCTGAAGAGCAATAAATGTCCTCCTTTTAATTTCCCTCATTGTATCTCCATTATTAGTTAGTAGTGATCCAAGATATTCAAAACTCTCCACTTCTTCCAATTTTTCCTCATTGATACATATATCAGCTGCCTTGTTTGTTTTGTCAGTTGTCATCAATTTAGTTTTCTTTGCATTAAGATAGAGGTTCTGCTCTTCGCTGTTCTTACGGACTGACATAATTAGTTTTTCCATTCCCTTTTGTGTTGTGGACAGTAACACTGTGTCATCAGCATATCTAATCTCTGGTATTTCATAACCTCCAATTGTTATGGCATCGTAATATTCTTTGTCTACATCTTCTTTAACATTCCTCATTATATTTTCAGTATACAAGTTAAATAAGTAGGGTGACAATATGCACCCCTGACGGACCCCTTGTTTTATGTCAAACCAAGTTGTTGTTTCACCATTTATTCTTACTGCTGCTTGTTGGTCTAGATACAGCAGTGATGTTAATTGTAATAAATGCCGTAGATTTAAAAATAACATTCGCGTTTTCAAAATTGTGGTTGCCTGAATAACCATCGAAACGGTTAAGTACACTTCCATCCGTCCTTCCTCGTCTTCTTTATCCCTATCTAGGTTCATAGGCTATCTACAAGGGCTCTCTATTTATTTTTGTCATCGGCTGTTTCTTCTATCTTGTCTCCAGGTGCTTTTTTTTATCTATGGTTCAAGACTCCTTCGTCCGGTGTCTCTAGGTCTTAGTTAAGTATACTAGGATTGTCTACTGTTACATATACTACGTTTATCTAATGTTACATATACTACGACTGTCTGTTGTAACATATATTAGGATTGTATGTTGTAACATATACTAGGAATGTCTGCTGTTACATATACTACGTTTATCTAATGTTACGTATACTACGACTGTCTGTTGTAACATATATTAGGATTGTATGTTGTAACATATACTAGGATTGTCTACTGTTACACATACTAGGATTGTCTACTGTTATATATATATATATATTAGGAATGTCTAATGTTACATATGCTAGGATTGTCTACTGTGACATATAGTAGGACTGTCTACTGTTACATATGCTAGGATTGTCTACTGTTACATATACTGGGATTGTCTACTGTTACATATACTGGGATTGTCTACTGTTACATATACTAGGATTGTCTACTGTTACATATACTACGACTGCCTGTTGTTAACATATGCTAGAAGTTTCCATTGTTACATATACTGTACTAGGATCGTTGGAAACTAGGATATCGGTTTCTGTGCTAATAACGCCCATCGATTTATTTATTTATAACCAAATATATATATATAAGCAAAGTAGGCGTCCAAATAGAGGAGTTGTTAGTGTAAGCTACAACTCCGTCGGCGGAATCGTTCGTTAACCGCATCACCTTGTCTTGCACCGACAGATCAAGAAGAATAAGACACTGACACTACATCCCCTGGGACTGTGGTTCCCAATTGGTAGCTCGGGGAACGCCGGTGGTTCGCCAAGGAACCTGCCGTTTAGACTTATTTTTTAAAAAAATGTATCTGTGAAATGTTTAACAATCGAAGTTTCGGGTTATAAGGAGGTTGGTGAGAAAGCGTTGAAGCATCTAGTTCCCTTTTGTTCCACATACCTTTGTCTACAAACGCTTTCGACATATTGTTACACGAAGAACAAGCACAGGAATCAGCCTTGATGTTGATCCATATTTGAGATTAGGAAACAGGAAAGACTGGACCGGATGTGGAAGCGATTGTTTGGAATAAAAAGAGGTGTAATTTCTCTCACCATATTTAGGCTGGTTAGCTGTCTTTATTAAACGTCATCAGAATTTAGAGAAGACAGTTTTGAAAGGGTGCATAATGGGAAAAAGAAAGAGAGGAAGATCAAGGTGAAGATGGCTGCAAGACGTCGTTGATGATCTTCAGATGGAGGCATCAGCAGCAGGTCATCTTGCTCACAACCGAGAGGCCTACATGAGAGCTGTTAGAGTTGTTCGGCAAGGGACATGCAAATGACTGACTGACTGAGCTCTCTCACATTTCATATTCTGTTAATTTGTCAGAACAAATAGGAATATTAATTGTTGTCTATTTTCTTAACTACGTTATTGTTATTTCGAAAATTCAGCAAGTTTGTGCTGTGTTTTTAGTGTAGTGTAGCGTTTACTCATTAAAGGTTACCAACATTTTCGGAAAAATAATTTTTTTTCATTGAAAGCACAAAGCTACCACATAGGTATGAAATTTTTCAGAAGTATGGGGGTCCGTGGTCTGGATCTTGAAATTTCAGGGGGTCCACGGACTCTTGTTAATTAGGAACCACTGCGAGGGTATTATGAAAATGCTGATTTACTTGATTAAAATTAACAACTCTTTTCTTCCTAAAGCATATTTTTTTAAAAGCATTCTTAAAACAATTTTAAAAGTTAAGTAAAAACAATCAGTTCGGTTTCACATAATAAATGTCACTTTTTTTTTCTCATTTCTATGTAAGCTGGCAAAACCATGCTCACTTAGATGTGGTCCATCGCTCAGTTTCCGCACACAGTTGTGGCCTTTGATGTCACTTAAGTTGGACATCCCATGCCCTAAGGACATCACAGGGCTAGATTTAATTTACTTCTTTTTTTTTTCTTTTTCTGTAAAATTACGCCTGGTTTAACTCTTTCACCCACCCTACCCCCCCCCCCCCCCCCACCTCAACCCCCGTGAATTAATTTCCATGCTCTGTCATAATAAATTCTGATCAGGAATAAATTCTGGTTTAGACAGACAGACAGACGGACGGACGGACGGACGGACAGACAGAAGGACGGACGGACGGGTGGATGGATAGATGGATGGATGGATGGATGGACAGACAGAGAGTCAGAAAGAAAGAAACTGAAACGAAATTAAAATGTAAAAAAAAAACATGGGGTTGGGTTTAGAAATGTGGTACTTTTTTTTATTTTTCATTTTATTCAGACTTTGCCTAAACATCGCTCTGTGCGCTGGTTTCCTCGTGCTAGATCTACCAACGCCAGCAATCTTGTTTTTGGAATGAAAGACTCACCCATGAAGCTATGAAACAGAGGAAGAACCTTGAAACAGATCTTCCAAAAAACATAATAACGTGGGAGTACGTGTGAAATTGAACAAGAACCTTGAAACAGATCTTTAAAAAAAAATAAAATAAAATAAAATAAAAAACAAACGTGGGAGTACGTGTGTAGATTTTGTTACAAAAACTGGCAACGGAAACCGAACATGGCGTTTGTTTGTTTTTTTTCCTTTTCAGGTTGACCGCACAACCTTAGCAGGAAATCATTGCCCATGAAGAATAGGTCACTAGTTCTCACGTTTTCTTTTGGCAATGGTCCAGTTTGCATTTTTAAAAAAAAAAGGGGGGGGGGGAATATGTTTACTAGAAGAATAGGTCATGCGTTCTTCACCACGTTTACCTGGTGATTTTCCTAGAGCTCTTACTGCAGATGGGGGGGGGGGGGGGGGGGGAACGTTTACACGCGTCCTGAAAGGGCTTTTCATTGTTCGTTATTGCTTGATAATGTTCTGTTCGTATCCATCCATCCATCCCTCTATATATCCATCTATCCATCTATCTGTCTGTCTGTTCGCCCGTCCGTCCGTCTGTCCGTCTATCTTTTAAAAAATAAACGCAACAAATACGATGGTGCAATTTAAACTGAAGTTTGCTGATCAGACAAGGGCAAATTGCCTGAAATGTTCACGTTCTGACCTGAATTGTACTCAGCAGAGGATCCATGAGCACAGAAAAGCGACACTAGTCAAAACAGCATTTTTGACAATAACTCATGACAGATTCACGAGAATCCCGTGAAACTTACTGAACACAAAACTCACTGGCCATGTTATTGAATGCTTATAAAAGATTGACGCTCTTCGAATCAATTCATTTGAAAATTCAGTGCGCAAGTATGGCTCATCTCACTACAGAACAACGACTCATCATCATTGGACGTTTACAGACTGGACAGTCACAGAGTGTAGTGGCCAGATAATTTAGTGTGGTTAGAAGCACCATTAGTCACCTTTGGAGACGATTTCAAGAAACTGGCTCAGTTAAAGACTGGCCGCGCATAGTCACAACTCCTGCCGGAGACAGCTTCGTACGTCTGCGTCACCTCAGGAATCGACTTGCATCTGCGTCCTCAACAGTCCAGTCAATGACAGCAGCCCGTCGAATTTAAGATCAGACAGTCAGGAACTGGCTGCAAGACGCTTGTCTTTGGGGTAGAAGACCCTACAGAGGTCCTGTTATGGACCGGCATCGCCAGAACCGACTGCAGAGGGCGAACCAACATCGTCAATTGACCGTTACGAATGATTGGAGAAGGGTTTGGTTTAGTGATGAATCATTCTTTCTGCTCCAGAGACACGATAGACGGAAAAAAAGTTTACTGCAGAGTCCATGAGCGCTACGCCCAGAACTGCGTGGATGAGGCTCCTTCACATGGTGGTGGAGGCGTACTGGTGTGAGGGACGATCAACTTCATGGGAAGAAGTGACCTGGTGCAAATTGAAGGAAGCCTGAGTGCCCAACAGTACGTCGCTGAAATTCTTTGTCTCCACGTCCTTCCATTTCTGACAGCACCAGGGTCGGTTTTTCAGCAGGATAACGCTCGACCTCATGTGGCACAATTCACCACCCAGTTCCTCGCTGACAACAACGTCCAGACCAGTCCGTGGCCATCCACGTCATCAGACATGAGCCCAATAGAACACTAATGGGATGAACTCAACAGATACGTCTGCCAGAGAGAAGTGGCACCAACCAATCTCCGACAGTTGTCTCTTGCACTGAGGGAAGAGTGGACAGCCATCCCACAACAACATATCCAACAGCTAACTGGATCCAAGTCAAGGAGATGTCGTTCCCTGATATAGGCCAGAGAAGGCCATACATCTTACTAAAACGGAGGCCTCAGTCGCAAAGAGTAAAAGTCCAAACCAAATTTAATGAACATCATTTCATTCCTAAAGTCTTAAGGTTTCTTCATGCCAAGACTGAAACATTAATTCCATAAAATAAAATTTTGATACAAGTTTGAAATTTGGTGTCCATTACGACTACAGTAGTGTTGCGTTTATTTTTGTCTGCCTGCCTGCCTATCTGTCTGTCTGTCTATTTATCTGTCTGTCTGTCTATCTATCTGTCTGTGTTGCATAGCTTTGTAAGTAATGATTATAGTAGTTATTATTATTATTATTAATGAATATGATTATAAATCACTGTAAATAAAATAGTAACATCGAATAGCGACAGAGAAAAGTAGGTAGGAAAGGAAGAGAAAGATATAAAATTTCCATGACATTGGAACAAGACGCGGACGGAAGTAAACAGTTGGAACAGTGAATAGAAAAAAATGAGACTCGGTGACGCTGACATATAGGTACTACAAAGGAAGGACGCCAGAAAGTAGGATGGTCCAGTGATAACAAAGCGGTGACTGGACACTGACACGTGTAAACAAAAAATTTTTAAAAACTAATAGAAGAGGCAGACACAATGAAAAGCGAGGACACAATAAAACCTCCAACATGAAAGAGCAAGATAAATAGGTAAATAACAACTGTATAGACGGAAGTGATGCAGATTGACACGCATGACGACTATTAGCGTTAGGACGCTATTGCACCCGGTTTTTTAATAAAGGAGTAGACGACTCGGCCAGCTGACCAATTAAATATTTAGAGGCGTGGCCTATTGGAAAATTGACTTACGAGAGATAATTCACGGGGCAGTTTAAATGACGGACAATCAGAACGCTCATGGGAACCAGTGGACATCTGAAGGGTGGAGCCAAAATACTTATTGGTATAATAAGTCCGTCAAGCTGGACTTGAAGATAAAAAGGCGAGCGGAGAGACAGGAGAGGACGAAGAAGTACGGAAGTAGAAGAGAGAGGAGACAGAGGAGGGAGATCGTCAGAACACCGTCGGTCCGGCAAGTAGCGACTGACCAGAACTGCAAGAAGGATGGTCAGTGCACGTGGACAGTCAAGAGTGAAAAAAGAAGGCCCGCCCAGAACAGACGAGAAGACATCAGATGAGAGATAAGAACAGACGTCCAGAGTAGAGGCTCGTTAGTACACTGCGATTGAGAGACGGCAGAGGAAGACTGCCAAAAGAAATCAGAAGACAGACAAGAGAAGAAAGAGGACGAGACGATATAAAATCAGAAGTAGTGTTAGACGGAAGATGATTTTCAAGTGATTCAAGTGATTAAGACGAATTGACACTTAAGTACAGTGATTTTAGACGAGAAACTAGTTGATCACGTGTTGTAGATGTGATATAATATTGAGATAGGAAATGTTCTCGTATCAAGTGTAAAATACTGTGAATCTGAGAAACTGTGAAAACTTGCAGCATGTAGAATATGATAGAGTTTGATACTGTGAACAAATGATTAAATGATTCAATCCAAGTGATGTTATCGACTATACATCTTGAACTTATGTATCAGAATTAAATAAATAATGTAGAGAACATCTTCATCGGACTTGCTCTATATTTAGTGAAGTGATAATGTTTTGTAAAACCTGTGATGAAAGAGCATCTTTAAGCTTCAGTTCTAAAATATGGAACTATTCAGAAATATATGATTCACAATCTTCAATACTATATCTGTCTGTCTGTATGTCTGAAAACAGAAATAATTTCATATATCAAACAGAGAGATAAAAAAATATTCCCCAAAGTTAACAAAACTAAATGTTACAAATAAATATATAACCTTCTGTTAACTTCAGTTTGTGATTCTTGCAACCCCGTTATCGCCGGAGGTTAGTGAGACATGTATTTTTATCTGATAATCCATAAACCAAAAAGCTTTAAAATAACAGATACAAGGACTTGATAATGGGCTATCTCTGTTGGCTTAAAGTTGGCTACGTGTGAGATTATGTGTAACGCTGTCCCCCTTTACACAGATCTCAGCTTCACATAAAACTATCTCAGAATAACTCGCCTTCATCTCTACACGCAATGGAGCTACCTCGAAAGCGTCTTATAGTGCGGAAAGAGAAACTAGAACAGGAATGTCCCAGCTAGCGGCCCGAAGGTTAAATGAGGCCCGCGGGGGTATTACGAAAATGTAATTTATTTGATTGAAATTAACATTTCTTATCTTCAAAACAATGGAAAAGATAAAAAGAACAATTAAACTTCAGAAAAGCTAATTAAATACATATAGTTCATCTTTACTTCGTAACTGGCACTTTTTCTCATTTTTATGCTAGCTGGCAAAACTAGCTTTCGGTTTCCGTATACTCGATTTCCGAGCCTCTCGGTTTCCGCATACAGTAGAGGCCTTTGAGACAACTGAAGCTTGACAGTCCAGAACAAGAACATTCTTTAAAAATGAGAACCACTAATAGAGGAACTTGAGAACGGCCATGCTCTGCTGCTGGCCTAGAGATGGGCCTCCTTGCACTCTCATACGTGTTCAGCTTTTAACCTCATTGTTGGTGTCAGTTGCACGTTGACTAGACACAGCTCGATCTTCTCCGCAGAGTTCTGAACTGTGCTGCCGGTGGCCTTCTTTACTTCCCCTTGTCTCACAGTCTTTGCTGATAAGTGCTGCACTCAGATTTGTTTGCTCATCTCCGAGCACTCTTGATAGGGTGGCTGTTATGAGGGTCTGCTTTGTCCATCTGTAGGTTGCCCAGGGTTGGTGCTTCGCTTTCCAGTTGATCTGCCATTTAACTGCCTTTATGCCGGCATGTCCTGGGCAACACATCCACGTTCTTTCAGTTTGGTCGGCCACTCGTGACGTAACCCCTAGTTTTCAATTATTTCAAAAATTTCAGAACGGACGCCCCATCGTCAGCGAGGCTCGAGCCTTCGCCACAAGTAGGCCCAGAACTAGGACGGAAATTGAAGCAAACCAGCAAAGCTTAGCGAGCTGGTAATAGAGGCCTGGGCTTGAATGTGGGCGAATGGAAATAAGAAAACCACTGGAATGCGATATTTTTTAAAAAAATCTTTCGTTCATGTAAGATTTGGCGGTTGGAATGGACAATGTAAATATCAATAATCAGCTGAACATGTTAAATATTTCAAACTTTGGTGTAAGCAGGTGATACATTGTCTATGTTTTTCTCTTCTGTCCCTTCACAAAAAGGAACAAATATATCTATACTACAAGAACTTAATATTGAAGAAGGTTGGCTAGTAAAGAGGATTAAACAGAGAGAACTTAAGTATTTTGGACATATTAAACGTCATGAGAATTTAGAGAAGACAGTCTTGGAAGGGTACATAATGGGAAAAAGAAAGAGAGGAAGACCAAGGCGAAGATGGCTGCAAGACATCGTTGATTAATTGCATCAGCAGCAGGGCATCTTGCTTACAACTGAGAGGTCTACAGGAGAGCTGTTAGGGAGGCAAAGTTTCACAAGGGACATGCAAATGACTGACTTCAGTGCCCAAGGCATACAGGGGCTAACGATAGCAAGAGTTTTCCCAATTTCCTGGGTCCTTTGTTTATCTTTCATGTCTTCAACATCAGCGGTTTGTGTACCAGCATTTTCTCTGCTATACCTCTCTTCTCTCTTTGTGTCGCCCCATGCTTCTTTTACCCTCCGGGAGGCCGCTTCAAAGATGATCATGATAAGAATTCGTCTGTTATTCTGATAATATGGCCAATCCATCGCCACGTTCTCCTTTCAGTTACTGTTGACAGCGGTGTCATGTCTGCTTCTCTTAACAAGAGGTCATTACTCGTGGTATTCGGTCAGAACATTTCTTTGATCTGGTGTAGACAGTTTGGAAGGTGTCGAGCGTACGTGCCACTGGCCCTGTAGTTTCCCCAGCATTTGCTCTCATACACTTAAAAAACATGGCCTTTGAATATTCTGTATTTTGGCTTACCTTTTTTGGACCTCCAGATATGGTTGAGTGCAGCTCCAAGTTTGATGGACCCTTAATGTTCACTCTTCAACTGCTATACTACTGTCTCCATCTGTTGTTACAGTTAATTTCACATATCAAGATATAAAAACCGAAAAAAGATTCTATTTGCTATAGAATGTAACTATCTGTATCTTGTCTTGTCTTGTGCTATCTCCCTGTAACTGCGAGCTGGTGTTCTTTGCAACCGATGCTGTAGAGAGGTTTTGAGGCACATCATCGTATCGGCGTGGGAGTGGGTTATCACAGCTACTTTTTCAGTCCCGAAGTGCAACTAAAAAGCAGAGCGGTGTACAATGCTTCTTTAGCAGACTCCACCACCATGGGGACTATGGCGATCCCTGTTCCGTTAGCCAGGCTATGCCTGTTATTGTGGGTACCAAGGGAGAGGAGGGACAGGGTCTTGGCCAGTTTTGGTTCGCTAACTCTGACGCTGGCATATCAGCTATGGTTCGCTGATTGCCTAATGAGACAGCGTCTTCACTCCCACATCTGTATCTAAATCTCAGCTTTTTTCCTTGTCTTCATTCTGAACTAACGCTTAATATGGTACAAATTTATGAAACGACAAACACCCGCAGACAGAAATGGTCGAAGATTTAGACCAGGTTCAAAGTTCTTTGTATCTTTGCGAGTTACCAAAGTCGAAATGTTTCAGATTAGTTTCGTTATCTCCAGCGCGTTGACTTCTTTCTTTCTTTCTTTCTTTTCTTCTTCTTCTTCTGCTTCGCCGTCTCCGTTTTCTTCATCTTCTTCTTCTTATTTTTCTTCTTCTTCTTAGTCGTCGTCGCCTCCGTTTTCTTCTTCTTCTATTTCTGCTTCTTCTTCTTCTTTATCCTTCTTTCTTCTTTTTTTCTTTTTCTTCTTCCTCTTCTTTGTTTCTTTCTTTTTCTTCCTTCTTATATTTCTTCTTTGTTTCTTTTTCTTCCTTCTTCTTCCTTTCTTTCTTCTTCTTCTTCTTTCCTCCTCCTCCTCCTCCTCATTCTTCTTCTTCCACATTCGAGTATTGGTTCGTCATGCTGTATCTGCAGCCTCGTCTCCCTGATGAAGTCTGCCATCTTCTCCAAGCTCGAGTGGGAGCCCCCATAGCTTTTCTTTCAGACCCTCTCCCTCGGAGACAGATCCATGTTTGGATGTTTGAGCAGATTGGACAGGTCTGCAAGATATGTTCTAGCGTATGAGACACCAAAACCGAGCGAACATTTCACTAATTTCTGATTTTAACAGGACAGGTCTGTCACATTTACGCATCAATATTTGATTGACACAGATAACCACAGTGACAAATCAATTTTTTTAAAAAATTGAGGTTACAATGTCCCTGAGTCAATCATTTCAGTTGGAAGGTGTCAAGTGTACGTGCCGCTGGCCGTGTAGTTTCCCAGCATTTACTCCCATACGCTTAAAACGTGGTAGAAGATAAGATTCTGCTTTAACCTAGTGTACATTGTCACCTCAAATGACAGGGCACTTTGTCACCTGGCTAGTCTAAATTTAGTCAGTTCCTCCCCTATTTAGCATGGAGTTTCGTCAGTTATTTTTATGCCTTGCAGTGTTTCTTCTGATATCTTACATCTTTCCCATGCCGTTAAACGTCTCATAGGGCTAGCATGGTATGTCGATAAGTTTTCCTCTTTTCAGCCACTTTTTCAACTTCATCAAGGGATTTTATGCCTACTAATTTGGCCTCTCTTAACAATGTCCTCTTTAGAGTCTCGCGTGGTCTCTGACTGTTTCTTCTCATCACGTGACCGACATATGTCACTGAGTAATGTCTAACAAAGTCTAAATAAGTTTTTTTTTTAAAAAGTAGCACATATCTAACCCAGCCCATATTGGGCATTTGTCTGTCTGCTTCAGTGTCACCTAAAGAGATAGTAAAAATATTGTCTTGTCTTGTGTTATCTCTCTGGAATTGCGAGCTGGTGTTCTTTGCAGCCGATGCTGTGGAGGTGTTGAGGTACAGCATTGTATCGGGCGTGGGAACGGGTTATGGCAGCTACTTTGTCAGTCCCGGAATACACCTAAAAAGGCAGGGGGTGTGAAATACTTCTTTAGCAGACTCCACCACCATGGGGACTATGGTGATCCCTAACCCGTTAGCCAGGCTATGCCTGTTACTGAGGGTACCAACGGAGAGGAGGGACAGGGTCTTGATCAGCTAAGGTTCGCTAACCCTGACGCTAGCATATCAACTATGGGTCGCTGATTGCCTAATGGGACAGCGTTTTCACCCCCAGACATTAAAAATAAGAGAATCTAAAAATAATAACGAAAGATAATAACCAGAAGATATTTCCAGCAGAGAGTTCTGGATACACGAGAGTCCTGTTCAATAGAAAATTCATCCTATCAAGCACCGTCCCTTTCTGGCGATAGCGGTCATAACTCTCCACAACTCTTTGTTTTGCGTTGTCTCTACACCGTCCTGCCAATCCATTCAGGATTTTCTTCCTTGGTCTACCTCGGCCTCTTTTTCCATTCTAACTTTCCCGGTTGTCACGATGTGTTCTAGTTTGCCTTTTCTCACATGTCCTATACATTTTTACAATCGTTTCTATACTCTTGTAATTATTTGTCTTCTTGAACAGGTTTCTCTCAAAACTTCTTCATTTGATTTTCTTGCCGTCCATGGTGTACTTAACATTTCTTCTAAGACACCACATTTCCCTGGCTTCCTGACGTTACTGTGTCTCTTTAGTAACTGGCCAGGCTTCACATCCATAGATCAGAACTGCCTCTATGTAGCACTGGAGCATTCTTTTCTTTTCTTTCAGTGATAGTGATTTATCGCACCAAATACTTTCCACCTTTTGGAACATTATCTTAGTGTGGGTAAGAGAAAATGACGAGACTCGTTTTGGAAGCGGCACTTGTTGGGGGAGGGGTCTATGCACCCCAAGAAGAGTCGATAAAAACACGTACTTTCACTCTCACATGTTAAGGCATTTTGGAAGATTTTCCTTGTTTTTACATAAGGCCCGAAGCCAACGAAAGCAGAATAGAAAATCAAGAGCTGTGTAAGAGTTATGCAAATAATTTTTCACCACTTTACACAAAAAATCTCAGAGACCTTGGATACTGATATTTACGGAGGCTGACCGTACTAGTTTTTCCAGCAACATCTCTCATGGATAATTCTAAAACTTTTAAAACAAGGGCGCATTTGACCATAGCAAGAACAGGTTACATTTGTGTTTCTGTATCCAGAGTCTTGGCTCATAGTTACATTTGTGTTTATGTATTCAGAGTCGTGGCTCTTAGTTACACTTGTGTTTATGTATCCAGAGTCTTGGCTCTTAGTTACATTTGTGTTTATGTATCCAAACTTTTAGCTCTTAGTTACATTTGTGCTTCCCTATCCAGACTTTTAGCTCTTAGTTACATTTGTGTTTCCCTATCCAGAGTCTTTGCTCTTAGTTACATTTGTGTTTCCCTATCCAGAGTCTTTGCTCTTAGTTACATTTGTGTTTCCCTTTCCAGAGTCTTTGCTCTTAGTTACATTTGTGTTTCCCTATCCAGACTTTTAGCTCTTAGTTACACTTGTGTTTATGTATCCAGAATCTTGGCTCTTAGTTACATTTGTGTTTATGTATCCAGATTCTCGGCTCTTAGTTACATTTGTGTTTCTGTATACAGAGTCTTATCTCTTAATTAGCTTTGTCTTGTCATGGGGCTCTTTTTGTCTCTTCGGAATCTACAGTCCCTGAATCATGCCAGTCTCCACGTAGAACAGTCTTTTGCTGTTATCACAGTTAAGAAATCCAGACTCCTTGTGGTCATCTGCAGTCCCAGTGAAGTCAAGTTATTTTTGAATACAGCATTTCACTGGAAACAACCGAGAAGTCTATTTTATCTGAGGGCAAAAGAGACATCTCAGAAAGAAAAAATAAAAGAAAGAAATAGCAACCTGCCAATAGGTAGGAAAGAAGCTGAATGTAGAATACTGGCAGCGGGAGAGTTGCTGAGAGAGTGCCTACAATCTCTGACTCGTTTTAGTAACTTGTGCTAGTTCAGCTTCTAAGTTGTCGTGTCTTATCTTGCGCTATCTCCCTGTAACTGCGAGCTGGTGTTCTTTACGGCCGATGATGTGGAGGTGTTGAGGCACAGCATCGAATCGGGAGTGGGAGCGGGTTATGGCGGCTACTTTTTCAGTCCCGGAGTACAGCTAAAAAGCGGGAGGGGGGAGGTGTGCAATGCTTCTTTAGCAGACTCCACCACCATGGGGACTATGGCGATCCTTGCCTCATTAATCAGGCTAGGCCTGTTACTGGGGGTACAAACGGAAAGATTGGACAGGGTCTTGGTCAGCCATGGTTCGCTAACCCAGACGCTATCATATCGGCTATGGGTCGCTGATTGTCTCATCGGACAGCGTCTTTACCCCCAACCCCCCCCCCCCCCCAATCCCCAGCTTTTAAGTTATGGACGTTTCTGTAGTAGTATTTGTTTTACTTTGTTGTTGTTTTAAATTTCAGACAAAGAAGGAGGGAAACTGTATATGATAAATCCTGTTCTTATCTGACTTTCATCTGTCTTTGACCCATATACGTGGATCTGTGGGGGTGTCGTGCTATTTTAGCTCTTGACGTCTCAGGACTTGGCCACGACTAGAATCCATTGACTGAATGGACCCCCCCAAAAAATGGGCAACTGAATGAACCGTGACGCTTTGTTTTGGAACGTTTTTTTTTTTTAAGGGGGATTAGCGATGAGAAGAATGTGGGAATACGTCGGTTAAAACGATGCGGTGGAAAACGTCATCAGAAGTTTAACGAGTGTACTGGGGTGAATAATAGAAACGTGTTGTTTGTTGGTGATGTACTGCCTTCGAAATGCGTGTAGGATGTGTCCAGTAGCCAAAGCTGTGAAGATGTTAATACAAGCGCTGTACTAGACTGGGGGTAGGTTTCTGTGGTGAACTGGGGGGGGGGGGGTAGGTTTCTGTGGCGAACTGGGGGTAGGTTTCTGTGGCGAACTGGGAGTAGGTTTCTGTGGTGAACTGGGAGTAGGTTTCTGTGGTGAACTGGGAGTAGGTTTCTGTGGTGAACTGGGGGTAGGTTTCTGTGGTGAACTGGGGGGTAGGTTTCTGTGGTGAACTGGGAGTAGGTTTCTGTGATGAACTGGGAGTAGGTTTCTGTGGTGAAATGGAAATAGGTTTCTGTGGTGAACTGGGAATACGTTTCTGTGGTGAATTGGGAATAGGCTTCTGTGGTGTATTGGGAATAGGTTTCATTGGTTAGCTTGAAGATCTGGCGTGCCAAAGAGAAAAACAGCAAGCTTCTTCACAGGCTCCACGTAGCATGGAGATCATTGCGAATCCCATTCCTTTGGCCAGGTCTAGACTTTTAGTAGAATCACCAACGAAGAAGTGGGACAAGATCTTGGCTATCTATGCATGAAATAGATACGTTTCTGCATCTATAAAAAAAAATAAGCTCCATTGAGAATTTCGTACATAGTATAGTTTAGATATAGTAAATGTATAGTAACTGTTTGTCACAATGAATTTTTAAGAAATTCTCAATGGAGCTTATTTTTACAGATGCAGAAACTATACTATACTATATACACTATATGGCGGCCTGGTTGGCTGAGTGGTTAGGCGCTAGCTTTACTAATCCGGTGGTACCGGGTTCAGTCCCAGCAGTGGGATTTTTTTTTCTGGTACAAGACCGAAAAAGGTCCCCCCCCCCCCCCCCCCCGGGGGGATGGGCCCAGCCTCTAAAAAAAAAATGGGCACCAGAGAAATCTGGGAAGATAAATTCGGCCAGGCGTGATACTCACCGCTTCACACTTTTCATGTGCCGAAGGTTATGGAAAATACGGGCTTAATAACGTATTCCCCAGTATACCTTAATGGCGTGGGAAAGGGGAATTTTACCTTTTACCTTTTTATATACACTATATCGAAAAAGTTATAAGCACAAAAACCAAGTTAAGACTATTCAGTTCAAATATAATATCCACCCTCATTTATGCACGCGAAAACTGGAAAACAACTAAAGAAATAGAAAAGAAATTAGACTCTTTTGAAAACAAATGCCTAAGGAAAATACTCGGCATCAAGCGGAACGAATTCAAGAACAATGCAGAGATACGACAGATGACTGAACAACAATCATTCTCATGGGTGATCAGGAAAAGGAGATGGACATATGTTGGTCACTTGATGAGAAGAAATGATCAGAAGATCCCAAAACAAGCTATCAAGTGGAACACAGCAGGCCGAAGAAAAAGGGGTAGACCGCGTGAAACTCTGAAGATGACATTGTAAAGAGAGGCCACATTAACAGACATAAAATCCTTTGATGAGGTTGAAAGACTCGCCGAAAACAGGAAAAATTGACAAACTACTCTGCGAGCCCTATGTGACGTTTAACGGCACGGGAAGGATATTAGATATAAGATAAAAGAAGATACGAAAACAAAAATCAAGATATTAAGAGTAATGTCTGAGTGTGGTATTGTACGCAAGTGGATGCTGGAAAACCATAAGAAACTATTAGTTCCTTCTACACTAAATGTTTGCGCAAGATTAGAAAAATATTTTGAGCAAACATCATAAGAAATTGCGTACTGCTAGAAGAACTGCAAAATGAAGCTATTGATTTCAATTACTGAGGAGAGACGCTGGCGACGGTTGGGGCATGTACCCCGAGTGGGTTCTTGATTCATTACCACAGAGAGCACTGGGATGGACACCTCTAAGAGTGAGGGTTAGAAACAAAGGAGACATGGAGAAGAGCAACAGAGAGGATGCTGAACAAAATAGGGGCTCACCTGGCTAGAGTGGGGGAGAGAAAAGGCGAAAGACAGACGTTTGTGGAAAACCCTTGTGGAAGCCCCATGTGCGTTGGACACCTATAGGTTTAAGTTTACTATACCATTACTATATTTATAATGTACTATATATACAATATAGAATATCTATACTGTGTATACTATACTGCATATACTATACTATAGGTACTATATAACTAAGTGCCATGCCGCGTGGCGTAGGCGATCATTTCTCTCCACAATTCCCTGTCTTCTGAGTTGATTATAAACTCCGCCGATGACTTTCTTCCTAGCCACACTGACAGCCCATACAGTAACTTCTCTCTCTGTCTTCCTCTGTCTCTTCTTCCTTCAATTTTTTTCCGCTTGCCACAGTGTGTTTCAGTTTTCCTCTTCTCAGGAAATGTCCTATAAATCTCGCTTGTCTGCCTCTGATCTTTGCTATAATTTGCTTTTTAACTCCTGCCTCTCTTAAGACTTTTTCATTGGTTTTCTTGGCTGTCCATGGTACCTTCAAACATCCTTCTTATAAACCACATTTCCATGGCCTCCATTTCTCGCTGTACTCTCTTATTCATGGACCATGCTTCACGCCCATAAAACAGAATTGGCTCGATGTATCATTTAAGTACTTGGAATCTTGTTTCAAGTGATAATGATCTGTTGCACAAGATGTTTCTCATTTTCTGGAATGCTGACTTGGCCTAAGCACGTCTGCTTTTTATTTCATTGTGACATTTCCCATCATTTGTTATAAGTACTTGAATCTATCACCTTGTTTCAGATTTGTGCCAAGTTTCAGGTATATTCTATATAGAATATCTATACTAAGTACACTATACAACATGTACTATACTATATAGAATATATATGGAATATCTATACTATATATATATTATACTATATAGAATTACTATACTACATATAGATAAGGTAAAGGTAATCCTGTCATGCCTTAGAGGCACATAGGGATATGGTGTTAGTGTCCATATTTTCCTTGACCTGTCAGTACACTCTGTACCATACATACTATGTAGAATTACTATGCTACATATACTGTACTATATATATAGCATATACATTATATATATAGTATATATATGATGTACTATTTATATATACTACTCAGAATTCATTCATTCATTCATTTGCATGTCCCTTGCGGAACTTTGCCTCCTAAACAGCATTCCTGTAGGCCTCTCTGTTGTGAGCAAGATAGCCTGCTGCTGATGCATCAATTTGCAGATCATCAACGATGTCTTACAGCCATCTTCGCCTTGGTGTTCCTCTCTTTCTTTTTCCCATTATTTACCCTTCCAAGACGGTCTTCTAATAAATTATCATGACGTTTAATGTGTTCAAAATATTTAAGTTTTCTCTTTTTAATCCTCTTTACTAGCCAGCCTTCTTCAATATTAAGTTCTTGTAGTATGGATATATTTGTTCTTTTCTGTGTCCATGATATTTGAAGAATTCTTCTGTAGCATTTACATTCAAAGGCATTTTATTTGAAGAACTCTTCTGTAGCATTTACTTTCAAAGGCATTTATGCGTTTCTCAGCTGTTTTGTTAAGTGTCCAGGTCTCGCAGGCGTATGTTGCGATGGGAAAGATGCATGCCCTTAAAAATCTTATTTTTGTAGTTCTGTCTGCTCCTCTCCACAGATTCTTTAGTTGTTTTACTTTCTTAAGAGTGATAATTGTCCTCCTTTTAATTTCCTTCATTGTATCTCCACTACTAGTTAGTAGTGATCCAAGATATTCAAAACTCTCCACTTCTTCCAGTTTTTCCTCATTGATACATATTTCAGCTGCCTTGTTTGTTTTGTCAGTTGTCATCAATTTAGTTTTCTTTGCATTAAGACAGAGGTTCTGCTCTTCGCTGTTCTTACGGACTGACATAATTAGTTTTTCCATTCCTTTTTGTGTTGTGGACAGTAATACTGTGTCATCAGCATATCTAATCTCTGGTATTTCATAACCCCCAGTTGTTATGGCATCGTAATATTCTTTGTCTACATCTTTTCTAACATTCCTCTTTATATTTTCAGTATACAAGTTAAATAAGTAGGGTGACAATATGCACCCCTGACGGACCCTTTGTTTTATGTCAAACCAAGTTGTTGTTTCACCATTTATTCTTACTGCTGCTTGTTGGTCTAGATACAGCAGTGATGTTAATTGTATCAAATGTGTTGGAAATCCCATTTTTTCCATTATTTTCCAACATTTCTGATGTTGTACACAATCAAATGCCTTTGAGTAGTCTATGAAGGCTAAATATAGATTCACATTAAACTTTCTGCATTTCTCTATTATTAACCTTATATTGAATATATAATCTCTTGATCCTCTTCCTTGCCTGAAACCAGCTTGGACCATATTTACTTCTTCTTCTATTTTCTTTCGAAGTCTACCCATTATGATTTTTAACAGAATTTTACTGGCATGACTAATCAGGGCAACAGTTCTGTAGTTTGTGCATAATTTCAGGTTACCCTTTTTTGGCAATGGTATGAATACAGTTCTTTTCCATTCTTTTGGCCAAATACCAGAATGACATATCTTTTTACATAGTGCATGATAGATTGTTGCACATTCCTTTCCTCCTGCTTTAATAACTTCAGCTGTTATCTCATCACATCCTGGTGATTTACCATTTTTCAGATTCTTTATTGCCTATAAAACTTCTTCTATTGTCGGTTCGGGTTCTTTCTCCTCCAATAATAGTTCACACTGTAGATTTCTGCTTTCACAGTCGGTTGTTTCATACATTCTTTTGCAATATTCCTTCCATCTTTCTAGAATTTCCTCTGTCTCTGTCAAGGTATTCCTCATTTTATCACAAATTACATTTAGCTTAGGTGTGACATTTCTCGTCAATGTCTTCATTTATTTAAACATTTCACTATCTCTTCCACACTTCTGATGTTCTTCTATTCTTTCACAAAAATCTTGTATGTATTTTTTTTGTCTTTTCTTATGTTTCCTCGTACCTCTTTTGTTAAAGATTTATATTCCTCTTTGTTGTTGTTTGTCACCTTCCATTGCGTCTTCATTTCTCTACGTTGTTTTATCAGTTCTAGTGTGCCTGCTGTAATCCATCCATTCTTTTGTGTTTTTTTTACTGGAACCATGTCTTTAGCTGTTGTTATTAAGATATCACTTTTTAAACAACAACTAAGAAGACTTTACACATCGACATTACCTGATAGGAAAACCAAGAATCAAATAGATTACATTTTAGTGCAAAGAAGGTGGAGGTCAAGTATAACATGAGCAAAAACTTTACCAGATGCTGATTGTGACACAGACCATGAGTTATTAATAGCAGACATGAAGATAAAGATAAAAAAGACAGTTACGGGATCAAGACCACTCCGCTTTGATCTTACAAAAATACCAGAACAATACGGTATAGAAGTGAAGAACCGTTTTGAAATCCTGATGGATGTACAGGAGGAGATGACACCAGATGAATTGGCTACATAACAAAGAATTACTATACTAAATATATTACGCAAAATTACTATATTTATACTATTCCGTATATACTATATAAACATATATTTACACTAACTACACATGGAGACGGATAGAAGAAGAAGCGGCCCAGGACAGAAATAATTGGAGAGCCCTCGTTGGTGGCCTGTGCCACAGTTACGGGTAAAAAGGGGTGGACGGATTATATATATATATGTGTATATATATATATATATATATATATATATATATATATATATATATATTCATTCATTTCTATGTCCCTTGCGGAACATTGCCTCCCTAACAGCACTCCTGTAGGCCTCTCGGTTGTGAGCAAGATGGCCCGCTGCTGATGCATCCATTTGCAGATCATCAACGATGTCTTGCAGCCATCTTCGCCTTGGTCTTCCTCTCTTTCTTTTTCCCATTATGTACCCTTCCAAGACGGTCTTCTCTAGATTATCACGACGTTTAATCTTTCCAATATATATAATATATATATATATATATATATATATATATATATATATATATATATCCACGCCTTTTATACCTCTATAGTAATTCTATAGATTTCCAGTAAAACTTCCATAGTGGAATTTGTTCGCCATACTTTACTGTTCATGTGTCAGCACTGACGCTGTTTATATGTGTATGTATATCCGTCGCTCACACAGCCGTGGGTAACCATAGAAACCTTTAAAACATCACAAACAGGTTTATTATTCTTCGAACAGGCCCCCCTTCCCCCCCCCCCACCCAAAAAAAAATGCCCGATGTAGATTGGTCGGCGAAAACAAGTCCGCTGGCCAGTCAGGTACCGTCGTGATTACGTTTTAGATGATAACTCCGCGCAATCAAATAGTCCCAGTCTCTTTTGGGTGGATTGTGGTCACGTCTCACTGCTTGTCATACCGGAGTCCGTGGTTCGAATCCTAGGTAATTCTCTTGTGATTTTTCTTTCTCTCGATTCTAAGAGTGCTTTGTCTACGATTTGTTTTCGAGATCTAATCACACGAAACTGTGTTCTGCTACTTTACTGCTCGCCATCAGTCAGATCCTCCATTACAGTTCTGTACCAGCTTCCGTGACTTGACTCCCACCAGCGCACAGACGTTCATCAACGGTTCTACGACTGTCTTCGCGGATAATGCGACGCGCTGTCAATCACGTCTGGCGTTAAATTGGACACTGGTCGACCTGGGGCGTTCGTCGTCATCATCAATCGATGTTATACCCCTCCCCCCCCCCCAACCCGGTCCCCACGTAACTTGGGAAAACCACTCAAATGTCTTGGAACGACTAACAACCTGTCACACAAAAGCCGTCTTCAACATGTGATAGCATTCTGTAACCGTTTTTTTCCCAACTTGAAACTTAATTTTAAAGGAAACAGAAATCCGCCATGTCGCAAATCGCAGACAGCATGTAACACGTTTAAGTGTTGCGTCACTTCCTCTGCACACACACACACTGCCCATTTTCAGCACACTGGTTAGCGTACTCGTCTAGCAACTGAATGGTCGAGGGTTCGAATCCCCAGCTGAGCGGGAATTTTTTTTTCTCCGACCAATACGGCCCCGAGGTCGACCCAGCCTTGCAACTGGGTACCAGAAAAAAAAAATCTGAGTAGGAAAGGCAGCGAGGAAATGAATTGGCCATCCTACCTCATACGCTGATGGCCCAGCATAATGAGGTCTCTAACGCTTAGCGACCGATGTCGTAACTACTCTTCGTTCGAGCGTGGGAAATTCAGTCACGGTTTTTTTTTTTTTAACTGACTGCACCTAGTAAGTAGGTTAGGTTGAGATCAACTGGCTTCCGGTTTCCCGTCCATTTTGCCAGTCCCGTATCCAAGAACCTGGATGTAGTGAAGTAAGAGTTGGATTGTTCACGTAATGTGCGTGATAAAAGGAACGTACAATCGAAACGTTGTATTGGGCATATCTTATTTTATATGGAAATGAATCACGCACAACAGACAGGGCCGTACAAAGGTCATTGTAGGCAATAGAAATGCGATTTACTAGAAGAAACGTTGCGAATTCCCTGTACAGCGAAGATTATTAATGAAGAATGTATGAGAAGAGACGGAGAGATCAATAAATCTTGTCAGAATAAAAAAAAACTACATAAGTAATGTACTTTCATAGGACATGCACTGAGAAGAGCAGGGGCTTTGAAAATGTTGTAACAACAGGAAAAACAGAGGGAAGAAGAGGCAGGGGAAGGCCGGGAGAAATGATACTGGGTAGTTTGACTGTGGATAGTGTGAGAAGAGATCACACTGATGGCCTGCACGAAGGATCTGATACTATAGATAAACCATGATAGTCAACGCCAGTCGGACCGGCACGTGATGATGATGACGACCAAATCAGCTGGTACAGACTACCTCAGACAGGAACAGGTTAAGATGGATAAAGAGACAGGTTAATATGGATAAAGGGACAAGTTAAGATGGATAAAGAGACAAATTAAGATGGATAAAGGGACAGGTTAAGATGGATAAAGAGACAGGTTAAGATGGATAAAGAGACAGGTTAAGATGGATAAAGGAACAAGTTAAGGATGGATAAAGAGACAGGTTAAGATGGATATAGGAACAGATTAAGATAGATAAAGGACAGGTTAAGATAGGTAAAGGGACAGGTTAAGATGGATAAAGAGACAGGTTAAGATGGATAAAGGGACAGGTTAAGATGGATAAAGAGACAGGTTAAGATGGATAAAGGGACATGTTAAGATGGATAAAGGGACAGGTTAAGATGGATAAAAGGACAGGTTAAGATGGATAAAGGGGCAGGTTAAGATGGATAAAGGGACAGGTTAAGATAGATAAAGGGACAGGTTAAGACGGATAAAGGGACAGTTTAAGATGGATAAAGGGACAGGTTAAGATGGATAAAGGGACAGGTGAAGATGGATAAAGGGACAGGCTAAGATGGATAGTGACAGGTTAAGATAGATAAAGGGACAGGTTAAGATGGATAAAGAGACAGGTTAAGATGGATAAAGAGACGCATGGGACTGAACTTTACGGACGGAACTCCCGGAGTCCAGAGAAAGACAAAATAGGAGTAGAAGGATATGCTCAAGACTGGGTAAGGTGGAGAATTTCAAGATTAACGAGTTCTGATGATGACGACGACGAAGATGATGGTGATGATGATGACGACGACGACGATGACGATGATGATGATAATGACGACGACGACGATGATGATGATGATGACGACAACGATGATGATGATGATGATGATGATGATGGTGGTGATGGTGATGATAATGATGATGATGACTATGATGATGATGATGATGGTATCCAAATCACAATAGCTATACCTGGCAGCAAATTCTGGTTTTTAACAGTTAACACTGGACGATAATAGAGAGACCCCCCCCCCCAAATAAAAGGCATATACAGAAGTGATCAGTGGAGACAGACCATGAGACAGACCAAGACAGCAGCAGCGTGACAACCTGGAAGAAGACCTACGAGCCCTCGGAGAAGACTAAGAACAGAGAGGAATGGAGACAGGTCTTGTCTGCAGCAGCAGCAGCAGCAGCAGCAGCAGCAGCAAAGAGCCCCATTGGCTCGGAAAACTGGATGAAGAAGCGAACAATTAGCACAGCTGTATTCTTGCGCAAGTATGTAGCGGACGTACAACTGAATTGCCTTACGTATTGCACTTACGCAAGGCACATAGCTAGAGAGTGCTAGAGTTTTTTGTCCCCATAATTTCATGAACAGAACTAACGCAAATTTTGACGTGAACAACTGCCATAAAGCCACGTGACGCCATAGTCGAAACACGGCCATGTCACTAAGTGAACTTTGTCCTCTTCAACATAATGATATACAAGAAACATTCAAAATCACGCAAGTGTCTTATCACCAGTGGATTGCGCCATTGATTGCGCAACCAATGTTTGCACAGCAAAGGCATTGAAAAACAATAACAGTGTGTGTGTGTGCGTGTACACAAGTTCTAGCTAACCCATAACGCCAAGATAACTGCTACATGGAGTAACGTTCTCACCAAAGGAAGACTTCTAAAGCCCTAATTCAGCGAACAAATTGAGAGCCCTTTTTGAACAGAAACGACTCCGTATAAAGCCAGTTTGAAAAGGAGTACATGTACTGTGGATTGTGCAATTCTTTGTCTGAAATAAAGGATGAGACCGAAGGACATATACAATTTATGGAAACTGAAAAAAAAAACTACAAAATTTCTTAAAAGAATCCTTTTCTAAAGCGTAATTTCCCCCCATTCAGCCACAATGTGGCTCAACAACGCGTGCAATGGATTTGTGATACAGACGAGTGAGTGTTGGGCCAATCCCTACTCCGCGATACAAAATAGTCCCGGAAGTTTATGGGCTGTGCTGAATTCACTAATTCATTATATTCTGTACCCGACATGTGCTGGTTAACACGCTCCTCCATTTCGCGCTGTCCCTTGGTGTCCCGGTCAGTTCGCGAGTGCTTTCCTTTTTTTTTTGTGTGCATATGAACAGTAAAGTATGAAGAGTAAATTCCACTATGGAAGTTTTACTTAGTCCCCATGGTGGTTGAGTTTGCTAAAGAAGCACTGCTCACCCCCTGGTTTTTAGCTGCACTCCGTAACTGAAAAAATAGCTGCCAGAACCCACTCCCAAGCCGATACGATGCTGTAGCTCAACGCCTCCACAGCATCGGCTGCAAAGAACACCAGCTCCCAGTTACAGGGAGATAGTGCAAGACAAAACAAGACAAAACAAGGCATAAGCGGTTCCAGGGAGATATAAGACAAGACAAGACAAAAACAAGGAATAAGCGTTCCATAGAGATATAAAACAAGACAAGACAAGACAAAAACAAGGAATAAGCGGTTCCATAGAGATATAAAACAAGACAAGACAAGACAAAAACAAGGAATAAGCGTTCCATAGAGATATAAAACAAGACAAGACAAAAACAAGGAATAAGCGGTTCCATAGAGATATAAAACAAGACAAGACAAGACAAAAACAAGGAGTAAGCGGTTCCATAGAGATATAAAACAAGACAAGACAAGACAAAAACAAGGAATAAGCGGTTCCATAGAGATATAAAACAAGACAAGACAAGACAAGACAAGGTATAAGCGGTTCCATGGAGATATAAGACAAGACAGAGTATAACAGGTTCCAGAGATATAGAAGACAAGACAAGACAAGGTATAAGCGGATCCAGAGAGACAGAAGACAAGACAAAACAAGCGATTCCACGGAGATAGAAGACAAGACAAGGTATACGCGGTTCCAGAGAGATAAAGACAAGACAAGGTATACGCGGTTCCAGGGAGATAGAAGACAAGACAAGACAAGGTATACGCGGTTCCAGAGAGATAGAAGACAAGACAAGACAAGGTATACGCGGTTCCAGAGAGATAGAAGACAAGACAAGGTATACGCGGTTCCAGAGAGATAAAGACAAGACAAGGTATACGCGGTTCCAGGGAGATAGAAGACAAGACAAGACAAGGTATACGCGGTTCCAGAGAGATAGAAGACAAGACAAGGTATACGCGGTTCCAAGAAGATAGAATACAAGACAAGACAAGGCATACGCGGTTCTAGGGAGATAGAAGACAAGACAAGGTATACGAGGTTCCAGGGAGATAGAAGACAAGACAAGGTATACGCGGTTCCAGGGAGATAGAAGACAAGACAAGGTATACGCGGTTCCAGTGAGATAGAATACAAGACAAGACAAGGTATACGCGGTTCCAGGGAGATAGAAGACAAAACAAGACAGGGTATAAGTGGTTCCAGAGAGATAGAAGACAAGACAAGGTATAAACGGGTCCAGAGAGATAGAAGGTATAGACAAGGTATAAACCTCCATATCCTTCTTTTCTTTTTTTTCCCCTCATGAGTTACCACGAGGCCACATATAGGGTTGAAGTTCCAACAGTGAGGATTTTTTTAAAGGTACCACCGCCACACCAAAAAGGTTCCGGAGTCCACCCAGCCTCTGAAAAAATGGGTACCAGAGAAATCTGGGGAGGTAAATACGACCAGGCATAATACTGACCACATCACACTTCCATGTGCCGAAGGTCTTGTAAATACGCGCCCTAGCACCGTATCCCCGGTATGTCTTAATAATAGCATGGGAACGACGGATATTTTAACTCTTCTGTGGATTACTAAATAGGTCACCATACCCCCTTTGCCAGAGTGTCGAAATTATTGTAATGAACTAGTTATGTACATTAGGTACCAGCAAGATTTCAAAAGATCTCACTGGCTTTTTTTTTTTACTTTACTCAAACATAGCCGGGAACAGAACAGAAAAAAAAGGGGGAGTCTGATCTTATATTTCTTAAACACAATTGTTCAGAGTTCGAGTCAAATACCCCTATAATTTGGTTCCCATGTTCCCAAGGGGTATTGTTAGGCTTATCACGGTGAACCATTTGTCGGTTTAAGAAGCCAAGAAATTCACATACCTTGGCAGTATCCTAACAGCAGATGGAGACAGTATTAGACAGTCGAGAAACATGTCGCTCTGGGACCCTAGTCGTTACAGAAGTTTAAGTAAGAATAATAAAAGCCCAACAAATCTGGGGCTGCACTCAACCATATCTGGAGCCCTGAAAAGGTAAGCCACAAAAAACAAACGCAGAATATTCAAAACCAGCGTCTTAAGTTTTTTTACTATATGGGAGCTGTGCTGGAAAAGGACGTATCCAACTGCACGTACATTGACACCTTCCAAACCAAGGATCGACGTAAGATCAAAGGAGTGATCTGGTCAAAAACCGTAACTAGTGACCTTTTGTTAAGAGAGACAGAAACGATACCATCGTCGACAGTGACTGAAAGGAGAAGGCCGTAATGTATTGGTCACATGATGAGAATGACATGATGAGTACTCACCACCAACAGCTTTGATGCTGACTTCACAGGGTAAAAGAAGCCTAGGATGACACAAAGAGAGACGTGGAGAACGTATAACAAAGAGAATCCTGGTAAACAAAGGACTTAGGCCACAGCCTGACACCAGCATAGCAAGACAGATAGATCTATCTATCTATCTATCTATCTATCTATCTATCTATCTATCTATCTATCTATCTATCTATCTATCTATCTATCTGTCTGTCTGTCTGTCTGTCTGTCTGTCGTCTGCCTATCTGCCCGTCTTCCTATCTCTGTGTGATTTTGATATAAATAATAAATTCTTCTCCTGGGAACAACATAAGTGCTGAGAACAGAAGCTGTTAAAACTATAGCAACGCGGATTCTTAGACTGTTACCGCCGTCAAATTAATATCCCTCGACCTATTCTGCTCCCTCTCTTTCTCTCTTCTTTTCATTTTAAGAAAAAAAATAGATAGATAGATAGATAGATAGATAGATAGATAGATAGATAGATAGATAGATAGATAGATAGATAGATAGATAGATAAACAGACAGACAGACAGATAGATAGATAGATAGATAGATAGATAGATAGATAGATAGATAGATAGATAGATAGATAGATAGATAGATAGATAGATAGATAGATCACAAACTGCTTCTGAGAGAAAATTACAACCTAAAATGGATAATATATGCACAGCGTGGTACACTAGATCACACAGCACACCTTGTCTGTAGCTGAAAACAAAAAGATGATGTCACATGTAATTAAATCTCCATTAATATGCGCCTACAACCGAGCCACAGCGGATGTACACACACACACACACACACAATGTACAAATGTACGCTTTTCAGACGTCATACAAGCTCCTGATTGAGGCCTAATAGCGAAATATTTCATGGAATACCAAAGATGTGTTAAGAGAGTGACGCTTTTACAAAACAAACAAGGATACATGGATGACTGCGGTTGTTACAAATTTATATTCGTTTTAAGTGTGACGGATAAGGGCTTTGGCTTCCGTCGGTTACAGCGGAGCGAGAAGAAAGGGTTGTGTGCTTTTGTGACTGGTATGAGTCCAGAGATTCTTGTAAAAGTGCAGGCGGCACAGGGGGAGACAACTCCTCATTCCGTTTGGCAGACCTACATGGGAAGTTTGTCCGCCCTCTGTTGGGTAACTTAGTGAAATAGACAGTTCTCAAGAAGGTCTTGCCTTGTGCTATTTCCCTGTAGCTGCGAGCTGGTGTTCTTTTGCAGCCGATGCTGTGAAGGTGTTTAGGTACAGCATCGTATCGGCGTGGGAGCGGGTTATGGCAGTCCCAGAGTACAGCTAAAAAGCGGGAGGGGGGTTATGCAGTGCTTCTTTAGCAGATTCCACTACCATGGGGGGGGGGGGGATATGGCGATCCCTGCCCCCGTAAGCCAGGCTAGGCCTGTTACTAGGGGTACCAACTGAGAGGTGGGACAGGATCTTGGTCAGCTATGGCTCGCTAACCCTGACGCTAGCATTTCAGCGATGGATCCCTGGTTGCCTAATCTGACAGCCTATTCACCCTTCCCCCCTCCCCCAAAGATATCTTTAAGTGGGGACAAAACAAGATACTTTTTACAGCGACTTAGCTTCTCGTCGTAGGTATTAATCAACAAACGATTCTAAAATGCATTACTAACAACAAAAACCTTGCCAGGAGCTGATTGCAATAGTGACCATGAGCCACTCTGTGGAAAAAAAAATAGAATAAAGCTAAATAAAGCACGCAGAAAAGTGAGACACATCAAACTGAATACAGAACTCCTTAAAAATGATCAATAACTTCGAGAACAATAGAGTTATTATAATAAATAAATACAATGCAATAGCAAAGATAAATAGTATAGATGAACAATGGGCAATGTTAAGAGATTCTATCCACCAAACTGTTAAGGAGATAATACCACCCAAAACACAAGCCCCTAAAAATAAATAGATGACAGGCGACAACTTAGGACTGATGGACAAGAGGAGGAGGAGTAAAAATAACCAAGAAAAATATAGCAAGATAAATAAAGAAATAAGACACAAATGCAGAGAAGCAAAGGAAGTGTGGTTAAATGAACAGTGCAGACAAATAAAAGACTCCCATAATAAAGACAGCAAAAACATGCACAAACTAATTAGTGAACTCACAGGCAGAAGAACAAAATATACCACAGGATGCCTGAAATCAAAACAAGGTAAAATGTTAATGGGAAAAAAAGACATTGTGGACAGGTGGACAGAGTACATCGGTGAGCTATATGGAGGAGAAAGACCAGAATTAACACCAGATACTGAAAACTGTGATGGACCAGCAATACTTGAAGATGAAATCATAATTGCCATTAAACACATGAAGAAAGGAAAAGCAACTGGGCTGATAATATAACAATAGAAGAAATAGAGGCGCTAGAGGATATGGGAATAAAAATAATAACCAAGTTACTGAATGAGTTTTACAACAGTGGTTATATTCCCAGCGACTTGCTTAAAACCACGTTTATAGCACTACCAAAGAAATCAGGTGCAAAGGAATGTGATGACCACCTGTCTATCAGCCTCTCATGTCACATAACGAAGCTACTTCTGAGAATTATTATAAGAACAAGGAAAAAGATAAAAATGGAAATAGCAGATGAACAGTTTGGATTTGTTGAAGGAAAAGGAACACACAATGCCATTTATGCTTTACGAACACTAACAGAAAGAGCTTTAGAAGTACAGAAAGATCTCTACTTATGCTTCAATGATTATACTAATGCATTCGACAAGGTGAAACTTAATGAAATTATTAAAATGCTTGAAGATATCAATATAGACGGCAAAAACCTGAGGATTGTAAAACATCTACACTGGCAGCAAGAAGCAGCAATTCGAGTTGAAAATAGAATTGGAAAATATCATCTTATAAAACAAGGGGTGCGACAAGGATGTGTACTATCTCCAGACCTTTTTTCTCTGTATAGCGAGAATATTCTAAGAACGATCATCACAGAACCAGGCATAAAAAATTGGAGGATACAATATTAACAACCTTCGCTATGCTGACGACACAGTACTGATAGCTGAGAACCAACATGACCTGCAAAATCTCTTGGATAAATTCGCCAAAGAAAGTGAACAGAAAGGGCCTTACTTTGAACATCAAAAAGACAGAGACTATGGTTATATCTAAGAAACAGAATCCACCAACATATAGTATAAAATTAAACGGAACTGTTCTAAAGCATGTGCAGAAATAATTTGGAGCAGTAATAAATGGAACAATTCAAACAGAAGGAACAGATATTGAAGAAGTCAATCAATTTGCATATGTTGGCAGCTACATAGACCAGGATGGTGACACCAGAAAGAAAGTTGGAATTAGAATTGCAAAAGCAGCATCGATCTTAAAGAATCTTGAAAACATATGACATTCAAAAGTTATAAGCACAAAAACCAAGTTAAAATTATTCAATTCAAATGTAATATCCACCCTCATTTATGCATGTGAAAGCTGGAAAACAACTAAAGAAATAGACAATAAATTAGACTCTTTTGAAAACAAATGCCTAAGGAAAATACTCGGCATCAAGTGGAACGAATTCAAGAACAATGCAGAGATAAGACAGATGACTGAACAACAACCAGTCTCATGGGTGATCAGGAAAAGGAGATGGACATATGTTGGTCACGTGATGAGAAGAAACAGTCAGAAAATCCCAAAACAAGCTAAAAAAATGGAACACAACAGGCCAAAAAAAAAAAAAAAAAGAGGCAGACCATGTGAAACTCTGAAGAGGACATTGTTAAGAGTCGCCGAAGACAGGAAAAACTGGCGAACTACCTTGCGAGCCCTGTGTGACGTTTAACGGTAAGGGAAGGATATAAGATAATTAATAACTTCAGATGGGAAATGCAGAACAGAAATTAGGAACAGAATAGGCCAAGCAAAGACCGCATTTCAGAGAATGAGAAACATATTATCTAACACATCCTTATCAATGAATGTTAGAAAACGAGTACTAAAATGCTATATTGAAACTATCTTGTTAGTGGAAGTGAATCATGGACAATAGGCAAGTCTGCACAAAAATCATTGGAGCAGCAGAAATGTAGTTTATTATAAGAATGTTGCGAATCCCTTGGACAGCAAAAATAACTAATGAAGAATGTATGAGAAGAGCTGAAGAGACAAAAAAATCTTGTCAAAAAGATAAGAGAGACATGTACTTTCATAGGATGAAATGAGAAGAGGGGGCATTGAAAATATTATAACAAGAAGAAAAATAGAAGGAAGAAGATCAAGAGGAAGACCAAGAGAAATGATACTGGACAGTCTGATGGGATGGTGTGAGAGATCACCAACTGAGCTGATGGCCTGCATGAAGGATCGGATACTCTGGAGAAGCATAATAGCCAACGCCAGTCGGCACGGCACATGATGATGATGATGATGATGATGATGAATAGCTTGTCGTCATCATCATCATCATCATCATCATCATCATATATCTGCTGCTTCTGATAATCCAATAACCACATAGCATTGCATCACTTTTGTTCTCGATCCTCTTTTTTTTTTGGGGGGGGGGGGGGCGGGGGCCATCCCAGCCACCCCTTTCCCCGCTACAAGCTACTTCTCACGTCGCGAGCACAACTCCAAAAAATCGTATTGGCCGACCAACCCCACTCTGCGCGTTGTCTCCAATGTCAAAATGGCTCTTCCAACAACCTCGCCACAGCCAGCTAGCTCTCTTCTATCAAAGCAGTTTATGTCCTCGTTGACCTGTTTTCCGTTACAGTATCGATCCTCCTCCCCCCCCCCCCCTTTCTCCCATTCCCCTCCCAGTGCGAAAGGTTAGATGTTATATTTAAAAATATATATATATCTGCACTGAAGGATTTGCATGCAACAGCGTGTTATTATAGTGAGACAGTGTTTTTTTCCCTGTCCTGGCCTACTTTTTTAGGTTGTGACTCAGCCTGTAATTGTATCACAACTTGCCCAGTCGCACCCTCTTCGTTTCCTTCCGCGGGTATAAATACGGCCCGGGGACTTGTTTGCGTTACATTTGATCTGCCTGTAAGTAAGATATACATAAACAAGACGTTGTGGCCACCAGACAAGAGTTTTACTTTAACAGCCTGAATTCCGTTAAGTTATAGTCTACATTCTGAATTTGATCAGAGTTGCTGCCTCAAGAGTTGTCGAGTTTTTAACCAGCATTTGCCAGACGAAAGCTGTCATCGTAGGAGAATAGCTGCTCTTACAACGTGTGTGAAGCTGTGCACTGCTTTCTTCTGATTGGTAAGTGTTTTATTGTTTGTTTGTTTGTTTGTTTGTTTGTTTGTCTTTTAAAATGATGATCTTCTGGCTTCTGGAATACAGTATTTCTTGTCTTAAAGTCTCACAGTCGTTCTGATTTCAGATTCTGTATTACAATGTTCTGTGAGAACTCGTTCAGTTTTTGTGTAATAGTATTCCTTTCTTGCTTCGGTCGTTCTGAATTTGATAACAATATCCTTCTGTTTAATTAACATAAGATCTATTTTCTACAATAAAATGGTTGTGTGTGCTAGTTCTCTAGTCTTGAATATATTCTAGTTTGTTTTTTTCTATAACAGTTTTACTGGATCGTGTGCACACATTACGAATATGTGATTTATAACATTATTCTTATGTTATATGCACGTTATATTTTCTACTATACCTCATATATGTGCTTCAGTTTTAGCACATCGCACTATTTTCTGTAGTATTCTTTAAGTTGATACATCATCATATATAAAGATTAGAATGATTAACGCCCATGTTCATGTTGTATCAGACGCCATGTTTACATTTCGACAACAACGCATTGTTTAGCTGCTGCTTTCTGTATGCTTGATGTTATCTGTTACTGTTATCACAGAAGAGTGAGTCATATGTCACAGCAGCTGTTTTCTGAAACTGATGCAACATATGGCCACGCAATCAGAATTTTCATAGTTATGTCTCTTTGGTTTCAGTTATCCTCGTGGTTAACTGACTAACCTCAGATTGAGGTTTTGTAGAAATTTTCTACGCTAGGTCTGTTGTATTGGCTGTCAGTTTACTTCAGCTGCGCCTTCTTGTCTTCGGGCTATCGTTCTTGTCTCTCTTAGTCTCATTTACATATTCCGAGCATACAAATAACTTTTATAATAATAATAATATAAAATAATAATAGGGCCATCAGCGTATGAGGGGTGTATGAATTCCTTTCTTTTCTGGTATCAATTTTGCGAAGCTGAGTCGACCTCGAGACCGTAATGGTCGGGGGGGGGGGGGGGGGGGAATCCCGCTCAGCTGGGGATTCGAACTCTCGATCATTCAGTTGCTAGACAAGTGCTATAACTACTACGCTAGCCAGTCCCCTAGACTGATATAGACTTCCTATATCTCCTTATATTGCCTTCATGTGCAAATATAAAAGACTATATATGAACATGGTACCTTTATTCCACATCACTTGCCCAGGACAAGAGAGAGAAAAATGTAATGAATATCTTGTGCAGTGGAGGCAAATGTCCGGCGTTTGATCATACGTTTGTACATTTCAGCAAATTTCACTCAACGAAGATGCGTGCAAACATCGGCACACATTGCACTCGTTAAGTAATAAAGCTGTTACTTTTTCCCCCCTAGTTTACACTTTTTGTTATCACAGCTTTACTGCAGTTGCTTTGTATGTAGTTATATACAGTACTTATGCACGAATCATTCGTATTTTCACGTAAATTCGGCCTCGATTCGACTCCAGGTTTTGTTCCTACACTGTTTAGTCAAAGTAAAAAAAATTTGAGAAGAATTCGGCTAATGATACAATTCAGCTTTTCTAGAATGTTCTCTCGAATAACGCATCGATAGAGCGTGCTCTGATTTGATTGGCGGGAGTCGTTTCAAGAAACGTGTCGCTCTAGGGCCGCTAGTCTTGTCCAAGTATAAAATTCCAGGCACGAAAGGAAAACAGCATTCCAATAAAGCTAACGTTTGTGTTGGGGTTATTTCTTTCGGACTGTTTGTGTTCCTGCCCGGGCTTTTCTTCTCACATAGAAGGTCTGGTGTACATTTTCTTTGATGTTTTCTATTTTGTTCGGGTTTTAGTTGACCCAAAAAAAAAGGGACATAGGGTGTGTTTTTGATCTGTATCATTTCATTGTATAAGCAATTTGTATGTGTTTGTGATATTTTAATTTTTTGTATTATAAATTTCTGTCTTGGTCTCGAACTGGATATGAAAAATTTACATGTATATATAGTTTTTTTATGACTTTTGCAGTAATCTTTCACATATATTATTGATTGTCTGTGGTGTTTCTTTCGTATAGGTTCTATTTTTCTGTTTATGAATATATCCGTTGTCTTATATATATATATAACTGAGTGGTGAGGACCTCGGTCTACTGAACCGGTGGTTTCGAGTTCAAGTCCCAGAAGTGGCGATTTTTTTTTTCTGGTACCATCACACCAGAAGGACCTTCTCAACCTATTAAAAAAAAATGGATACCAGAAAACTCTCATTGTTAAGAGAGGCCAATTCAGTGGGCATAAACATCCCTTGATGAGATTGAAAAACTCGCCGAAGACGGCAAAATCTTGGCGAACTACCCATGCGGTGCCCCTATGTGAAGTTTAGCGGCACGGGAAGGATGTAAGATAATTCTTTGAAGACAAATGAGACCAGGCGTGATAACTGACCACATCATACTTTTCACGTGCCGAAGGTCTTGGAAATACGAGCCTAACACCGTATCCCTGTTTTAATGGCGTGGAAACAGGAATTGTACCTTTTTTAAAAATCTTTTAATAGCATTTATTTTCTCCTTCGCAAAAGTTCTCGTTTTCCTTTTTTTTCCCCCGCTGACCTAGATAACTCTCTTTCACATATGCATTGTTTATTTCATTTCCACGTACTGTATAGTTTCCGTTTTCATATATGTTGTTTTCTTGCTTACTTTTCATATGCTGTTCGTCCCCCCCCCCCACCTTTCTGTCGGATCCGTAGCTTGTACTGTGCATTTTTAATATTGTCGAGCTACTCTGGTGAACTCAAATCATCAACATACTTGCCCTCCATTCCTGGCCGACTTTCGAAGCATTGCCCCCGTCTGTTGTGACCTCGACTTGGTAAACAATGCTGCAAGTAACCTTCAGTTCGCGGGATAGAGAGTATTGCCAGCTGCACGCTGCTTTCCTGGTGTTAATTGCCGGAGTGTTTAAAAAAAAACACACACACTCACAATATAGTTTTGAACTTGTGGTCCATTGTGGCCCGCAACTTTCTAAGTGCTCCTTGGATGTGAAAGCTCTCAGAAAGTTGGATCCATTGCAACAACAACAACAACAACAATAACTCGCAATGGCTCGTAGGCAAGGTTAATGATCCTTAATTATCAAAGGATGTAAAGGTTACATAATGCAATTGTTAGCTTAATTAACTTACTTTTCGTGTGGTCTAACGTACACAAAAGTCCACTCCAAAGATGGAGATGTACCACCGAATATGTAGATGCCTAGAGTACCACCGAATATGGAGATGCCTAGAGTACCACCGAATATGCAGATGCCTAGAACACCACCGAATATGCAGATGCCTAGAGCACCACCGAATATGTAGATGCCTAGAGCACCACCGAATATGTAGATGCCTAGAGTACCACCGAATATGTAGATGCCTAGAGTACCACCGAATATGCAGATGCAGAGAATATATTCCACAGGCGGTCTTTGTCTTTAAGATGAAGAATGTAGAGGACAAGAAATTGTGTTCAGTTTGTGTAATGTGCTAAATAATTTAAACAAGTTTTTTGATTTTTAATAAATCTCCTTGCTTAATTTCTGTTACTTCTTTTTATTTACAGAATCGATATATCATCGACAAAATCTTTGAAAAAATAAAAGCCCAGAAAATCTTGGAAGGGGGAAAAAATTCAAAGATGCTTCAGAAAGAGTTGAGCAAATTATCGGCCCTCGTTGTTCCTTACAGCATGAGCCTGGCGGATGGGCGGTCAGTTCTTGTAGACGCCATGACCGAGTCACAGCTCCATGAGATGTACCTTCTCGTCCAGGAAGCTGCACAGAGAGGGCATGGCTTTGGGGCGGATGAATACAACAGCGAGGAAGAGTTCATGGAAGATATTTCTGACGGCTTCCAGTTTGCAGTGATGGACAAAGACTCGGGTGAAATGATTGCTGCATTCATTCTAGCCGTTAGTAAATACTCGAGGGGGTGCCTGGTGGCAGATCCATTCATCCTCGTGAAGGAGAACCAGCGGGGGCGTAGGTTAGGGTCCCTGTGCATGAACTTGTGCGTGGAGTTCGCCAAAGACTTGGGCTTCATGGGCATCTACTGTGATACATTCAGCAACAACTACGCCATGATCAGAATCATCGAGAGCATTCCAGGCTTCGTGAAGGTGGGTTGTCTTCCCATGGGTGGCGTTCTGAAAGACGGTTGCCTGGTTGGCACTGAGATATACTACAAGGATCTCAGACCTGCCTCAACTACAGGTTAATCAGCATATGTCACAGGACAATTTATCCATAAACAAACGAGCTTTGTATGCACAACAATGCCAAGGTCTCTTAAGAGATTCTCTGTGACAGTTATATCTATTGAACTCCCAATTCTCTTTTGGTAGATTCTTACAGATATCATTCATGGAGTCTGTTACCAGAAAAGAGACCGTACGGCTCTCGTGACACTGCAGATCTCATGGGGGAATGAAGCACAGCGCAGGAAGTGATAGATCAGCAGAAAGTGACACAGACCAACAGGAAGTGTCAGAGACTAAGGGGAAGTAATTCCAGCAACATGAACTTATGCCAGTGATGTATATTTGCAGTACCCCGCTGTACATTCCAATCAACCAATAAAATTAACGCACAAATTGACAATTTTGATGCATGAAAGGGTCTGTTGATGGACACAGCCCTACAATGTGACAATAATGCTCATTGACTCATCCATTGACTCAGAAATGCTCATTGTATTTTTTTATAATCCACGATACCTGTGGTTGCTAAGTTTTATATGAGTGTTGTTACTGAAATCTGTTGCTTGTTTGACTGAGAAACAGGTTCCAATTAAATGTGGCTGCTGATTTCATTATGAATGTGTTTGACTTAGGAGATAGAATCTGATTAAAAGTGGCTGTTGATTTGATTATGAATGTGTGTTTTTCATATCTACCACTTTTTTTTTTTTTTGGACCATGTTCACCTACCTCTACCTGTACACAGTGTCCAAAAATTGTACATAAATGCAATGTTGTGAATGTTGAATTACAAAACTCTGGAACAGTATACTACAAGACTGACCTGCTCATGTAGGAAATGATATCAGACCAGGCCAAATATGAAAACAAAATAGATGAGTCTGATGCATCAGATTTAATCTCGAGATGCAGTAGGAACCTTCGGGTTTTACCCTTGTGACAGAGCTCATGTTTTGCAGGATGAAAACCTAGAATGCCAAAGAAGAAGAAGCCGTTGATGTATTCATACACGTGTGATACCTGTGGGAAGGTACAGGTGAAGTTCAGCCCTGGAAACAGCGCAAGATCTTTCCACACCGATACCGCTCACGGCCACCACGAGTGGCTGGATACTTCATTCAATGGCTTCTTTACAGTCTTCCTCATTATTCTTATAGTTTTTAATCATTGGAGCAGTTGGCCTTACCATATATGAAGCCCAGACATTCAGGTCACGGCTGCCTTTCATAACTTCTTCCAAAGATCCATAACCGTGTGGTTTGATATGATATTTTCTAATGTCCTGAGGTGTACTCTCAACTCCTACTAAGTTATAGAGCATGGTTCATCCATCTGTTGTTTGTAACATAAATTTCTTTTATTTGATTAAAGGATGTGCACATTTTAAGTTTGGAACAAGGTTAATATGAACTGATGAATTACTTGCATCAGTGTTTCCCAACCTTTTTTTTGGATCATGCCCCCACCTTAGTAGCTCAAAGACTTTGATGCTCCCCCCCCTCACCCCCCCCCCCCCACACACACAATCCAAAAGCATAATAGTAACCAAGTTTTGAAAAAATGTAAATAAATTTTAACCATCCCCCAAAATATTCAGACCCCCCCCCCCAACCAACCATGTTGGGAAACACTGAGTTACATGCTACAAACAAGATTATGGAATAGAACATTATAATTTAAAACAGCGTTTCTCAGCTGATGCCATATGGTCCCCTCTAGGAGGTCACGACTTACAGGCATAAATTATTATGTTTCTACAGCAGCAGCAAGGTGAGTTGGGGACCAAGAGAGAAATCTTTAATTTCCAAAGTTGGGGGGGGGGGAAGCCATGATCAGAGAGAAAAAAAAAGATTAATAAATTCTGTTGTGTAAGATCAGCCACGTTAAAGTCTAATATGCTTTTAAATGGATGCATCAGCAGCAGGCCATCATGCTCACAACCGAGAGGCCTACAGAGCTGTTAGGGGGAGGCAAAGTTCAGCAAGGGACATGCAAATGACTGACTGAAGACCAGTGAGAGGTCCGCTAGCCAGCTGGCAATTAAAGCATTCTATGACACCAACTTGTCTGCACTGTTTTTTTTTTTTAAAAGGTTTCTCATGTCCATTCTGTTTTCACAAATTACATTATTTAAACAGCCAAAGGTCACAAGGGTATTAATTAACTCTTAGCAGACCAGACAACGCATGTGACGCATAAGCAGGTTTTTAAAAAAAAATAATAATGAAAATCATGTCTGTAATCTTTCATTGGGGAAATGACTCAAGTCTATTTTTTAATGTGCACTGTGCTTTTAAATGGATGCATCAGCAGCAGGCCATCTTGCTCACAACCGAGAGGCCTACAGGAGTGCTGTTTGGGAGGCACAGTTCCGCAAGGGACATGCAAATGAATGAATGAACTGTGGTTTTAAAAAACTAACTCTCGGATATGGAGCAAAACCCAAACTGTCCATCACTGCAAAACTGTAGTTATTTTACTTTTTTTTTTTTTAATGCCATATGAACGGCTTATGGTAGGCTGAGTGTTAACACTAAACTTTTACCTGAACTAGTTTATATGAGTTTCATTCTTTAATTCTCCAAGTGTGTGAACCCCCCCCCCCCCCCCCCCCAAACCTTTTTTAAAAACATTTTTATCTTTTACTTTTTTTTCAATGATTCTTGCAAATGTTATGATATTATAAAAATAAATGGCTATGATGTTTTCAGCGACTTGTTCAGCATTTCAGTTGTTTGTTTAATCTGCATGTCACGTGTTAATGTGCCACTTTTGTTTTTTTTTAATCTTTTGTTGTTTCTTGTAGTTTTGTTTTGTGGAATGTCCATGTTTTTAATTCTGTTTTGTGGAATGTTCACAGAACATCATAATAAGACAACAACAAAAAAACAAACGATGGATCAAATTGGAAGGCTGGCTGTTCAGTAAATCTTCCTTGGGGAGACGGCACGTGATGATGATGATTAACAAGGCAACAATGGTGAAAGTTAGATGAACAAAATTTAATGAACAAGTTTTTTTGTTTTTTTTTTCACTCCTGCTCACTAGCTCATAGATGTCAAGTTTAACATTCTTCTGCCACTCACAAACTTCTCGTCAAACAACCGGAGGGACCTACAAGGAGGAAGAAAAAAACTGGTCCGTGAAGCATATTAACAAACCCTGGGGTAGTCAGTCCTCAACTGGGTGATAACAGCCAATGTTTTCAGCACTGCTGGAACCACCCGCCAGCCGGACAGCTCATGTACTACACCCTAGATGCATTTTTCATCATTACTTGAAAAAACTTAACAGCTGCCTATAAGTCTCAACAGGAACCTTACAGTGTGTCAACCCCCCCCCCCCCCCCCCCCCCAAGCTGCATCAAATTTTTTATTAAAAGACAAAAAAAAAAGGAAAGAATACAAGACAGATTACTGAAATGTTGGACTACATCAAAGAAAATTTTTGCAGCAAAAAGTGACTGGGAGAGGTATGGACAAGCAGAAGATTAAAGCACCCCAGGCTATATCATGCTAACCTGCATTCTAAAACATCACTTAAACAACATTACAAATACTACAATTTAATAATTCAGCAGAAACTTACTACATTATAACAGCCACAAAAAAAAAAAAAAGAAATACTATATTATAACAATACAGCCACAAAAAAGCATATTACATTACAGTCACCAGAAACATGCTACATGGTCTTCTCTAGATTATCATGACGTTTAATGTGTCCAAAATATTTCAGTTTTCTCTCTTTAATCCTCTTTACTAGCCAGCCTTCTTCAACATTAAGTTCTTGTAGTATAGATATATTGTTCTTTTTTGTGTCCATGATATCTGAAGAACTCTTCTGTAGCATTTACATTCAAAGGCATTTATGCGTTTCTCACCTGTTTTGTTAAGTGTCCAGATCTCACAGGCATACGTTGCGATGGGAAAGATGCATGCCCTTAAAAATCTTATTTCTGTAGTTCTGTCTGCTCCTCTCCACAGATTCTTTAGTTTACAAACCACTGCATCACACAAATGAGTGTATTTGTACAAACTATTGCACCACACAAATATACTCAGCTCTGAAAAACATTCACATTACATCTACCTTCACGATTTCAAATCTCAAGAAAAAAAAAAATGTGCTAGCGCCATTAACCACTGTTTGATTTGTCACATGTCCTGAACTGGGAGATGGCCATAAGGCTAACAATCTTAACCTGATACCCATCAGAGGTGACTCTAGATTGGGGAAAAAAGGAACTGTTATGGAAACTCGCAATAAAATCAACCAAACTCTAAAGAGGACAATGTTAAGAGAGGCCAATTTAGCTGGCATAAAATAACTTGACGAGGTTGGAAAAGCTCGCCGAAACCAGGAAAACTTGGTGAACTACCATGCCAGCCCTACGTGACATTTAACAGCACGGGAAGGATGTAAGATTAAAAACTTTGCAGCCTGAAACATCACTTTTGTCATCACAGTCTGAAACTTCTCTACATCTAGATACATTACACCTACACAATGACCTGAAACATCATTCTATCGTCATAGAATTGAACATCACGCTAACATCAATTCACCTTCACAGCATTGAACATCACGACAGCACCACACTAAAAAATATGGTGCTACCATATAACCTAAAAACATCACTATTTCCACTTCTACAACTTAATAGATGACGCTGAAACTGTAGCATCTATTGGACTTCAAGCATTCAACACACTCCAATGAAACCAATATTTCGAACAAGGCTTATACAGGGTTTAACTCAACGACAAAATGTTTTATTTAAATGATGATGTGTGTGCCTATAAAGACATGATTCATTTAGTCGCAAAGTGTTTATTTAAAGATAACTGTATGCAACATGGCCCCGAGACACTGAACAATATTCTTGCTCATGATGATATTGACTTCTTCCTCCAGGTGGCGCTTGGGGTCCTGTTTGCCCACGTGTTTTATGGCCAATTGTTCTGGAGTCATTGTCTCCTCTTCTTCTAGTGCCTAGAATGATAGGAAAAAAAAAATTCCTTGTCAGTGGGGATTTATCTTGTGAGGTTTATTATATAAGTACTAGATGAGATAAATGAAGGAATGCAGAAAGATGGAGTGAAAAAAAAAAAAGGTATGCTAAAATCCCTGTTTTCTGTTGGTAGACAGAAAGAAGGAGTGAAAAAAAAAGGGTAAAATCCTCATTTTCCATGTCTCTGAGGCATACTTGAGAAACAAGACCTTTGGCACATAAAAGTGCAATGTCATCAGTATCATGCCTGGCCGAATTTACCATCCCAGATATATCTGGTACCCATTTTTTTGAGCCTCTGGGTAAACCCCAGGGCATTTTTGATGAGGTGGTACCAGATAAAAAAAATCCTCCGCTGCTGGGACTTCAACCTGGAACCATTGGATTAGTAGAAAGAGTGCATAACCACTCAGCCAACCAGGCTGCCACAGGCCAATGTGTAGAATGAGTGATGACTGTAAGAGTCTAAGACAGCAATTCTTAACCTTTTCTTCTTTTCTTTATCATCTTCAGTTCAGCAGAGTTATACCATACCAACATGAAATTCACTGGGATAAAACTGAAAGCATCACTTTACTCAATAATAACAAAAAGAACCCTTTTATTCTTAGAAATCGATTTTAAAAATCACTACCTAAGAAGAAACACAATCACTTAGAATAATCCTGTTATCACTCCAAAGTCCGCCCGAACACTCGTGCACACTGGCTGACTCCAATTTTATCTTCCCACAAAACATAGCCTTCCTTTCCCACATGAATTCCTTTGAGAACACTCACAGTGCAACTAGAAAAATGCTGGGAAGCAGAATCGGGCAGGTGGTGAACTCATACAACATGGTGCACTATTTGGATGAGATCACATCACCAAAATGCAGGGAATGAAGATTTTTTTTTCTTCATTTTCTTTTCCTTTCTTTCTTGCTTCTTTTCTATATTAAATGTAAAAGTATAAAAAATCTTTAAGATTTCTCCATGCCCTCTAGGCCCCTTGAGAGACCACAAACTCAGAACCACTGATAACAGACATACAGGTGATACCTTGTGATAGTTCTTGGCCAGCTCCAGCATGTCTCCCACAGTTTTCTCATTGAGGGTACAGTGATCAGAGTAGTTCTGTAGTTGTAATCCATCTACCCAGCTCTTCTTGTGCAGGTTCAGGAGCATCTGCAGCATACAGAAGTAGGTACAGCATGGAAAACATAGACAACATACAGGAGTAGGTAGAGCATGGAAAACATAGACAACATACAGAAGTAGGTACAGCATGGAAAACATAGACAACATACAGGAGTAGGTAGAGCATGGAAAACATAGACAACATACAGGAGTAGGTAGAGCATGGAAAACATAGACAACATACAGAAGTAGGTAGAGCATGGAAAACATAGACAACATACAGGAGTAGGTAGAGCATGGAAAACATAGACAACATACAGGAGTAGGTAGAGCATGGAAAACATAGACAACATACAGGAGTAGGTAGAGCATGGAAAACATAGACAACATACAGGAGTAGGTAGAGCATGGAAAACATAGACAACATACAGGAGTAGGTAGAGCATGGAAAACACAGACAACATACAGGAGTAGATACATCATGGAAAACACAGACAACATACAGGAGTAGGTAGAGCATGGAAAACACAGACAACATACAGGAGTAGGTACAGCATGGAAAACATAGACAACATACAGGAGTAGGTAGAGCATGGAAAACACAGACAACATACAGGAGTAGGTAGAGCATGGAAAACACAGACAACATACAGGAGTAGATACATCATGGAAAACACAGACAACATACAGGAGTAGGTAGAGCATGGAAAACACAGACAACATACAGGAGTAGGTACAGCATGGAAAACACAGACAACATACAGAAGTAGGTACAGCATGGAAAACAGACAACATACAGGAGTAGGTACAGCATGGAAAACACAGACAACATACAGGAGTAGATACAGCATGGAAAACACAGACAACATACAGGAGTAGATACATCATGGAAAACACAGACAACATACAGGAGTAGGTACAGCATGGAAAACACAGACAACATACAGGAGTAGATACAGCATGGAAAACACACAACATACAGGAGTAGATACAGCATGGAAAACATAGACAATATACAGGAGTAGGTACAGCGTGGAACACACAGACAACATACAACATACAGGAGTAGGTACAGCATGGAAAACACAGACAACATACAGAAATAGGTACAGCATGTAAACACACAACATACAAGAGTAGGTACAGCATGGAAAGCATAAACATACAGGACTAGGCACAGCATAGAAAACAGAAAAAACATACAGGGGTAGGTACAGCATGGAAAACAGAAAAAACATACAGGAGTAGGTACAGCATGGAAAATAGACAACATACAGAAGTACATACAGCATGGAAAACAGACAACATACAGAAGTAAGTACAGCATGGAAAACGCGGACAATATACAGGAGTAGGTACAGCATGGAAAATGCAGACAACATACAGAGTAGGTACAGCATGGAAAACATGGACAACATACAGGACTAAGTACAGCATGGAAAACATAACACACAGGAGTATAGCATGGAAAACACAAACAACATACATGAGTAAGTACAGCATAGAAAACATAAATGAAATACAGGAGTAAGTGCAGCACAGAAAACACAACAGGACTTGGTACAGCATAGAAAACACATACAATATATAGCAGTAGGCACAACATGGAAAACAGACAATAAACATGAGTAGGTAAAGAATGGAAAACATAGACAACATACAGGAGTACAGACTCTCTTAAGACTAACACTATCTGAAGAAGACTCTCACAAGACCCAGCATCCACTAGAAACAGACTATCACAAGACCCAGCTTCCACTAGAAACAGACTATCACAAGACCCAGCGTCCACTAGAAACAGACTATCACAAGACCCAGCGTCCACTAGAAACAGACTATCACAAGACCTAGTGTTTATCTCCTGCTCCCAAAATCTCACCTTCTGTTCCAGCTCATTCTTCCTGTAGTTGATGGAAATGGAATAGTAGTGTCTGTTCAGACCATGTATGAGAGCCTGCCAAAGACAAGAACAAGCAGTAAAGCAAGCAAACATTTTACTCAATCTCATTGGATCACAGAGTATATATTTATATATATATACATACACATATTGCTAGATTATCAGTGATCGTACTGGGATTCTTCGAAAACGGTAACATTTTACCTCTTTCCCCTTGCATGAAGTACTTTTCGAAATGTCACTTTTTTTTCAGTACAACATGTGGCACCTTATACTTCTCTTTTTTTTTAATATTTAAATGCAAAATTAAAAAAACTACACAAACATCAGCAGTAATTAAATGTAGGTGTCCAATTTTTTTTCTTATATGTTTTTTTTTTCTTTTTTTTTGCTGAGATTTAATCTTTACAAAATGCTCACATGCTGAACCACAATAAAAAATGACTGATTCTCTATGCAAACTCATCATCATCATCCTACTGGCCTGATAGTTCTGCAACCTATTTCGCTGGCTGTATTCGTACTAGGTTTTTGACAATATAAACCGGTTCTGGCAACCGACAACCTCCAAAAGTTTATGTTTTTCTCATTTTTTAAAATCGGTAATTTACCAGTAATTGCCAGTTAACATGATCACTGGACTATGTACAAAAGACTGTGGACTGATCAATGTATACATAGTTACATACGTATACAAGACCATGAAACGATCACTGCATATGTATTGCCACATTGCATAAGGTCGTGGACTGACCACAGCATACACTCTGCCATATGATGCACATAAGAAAAAAAGCGACCAATCAAAGTGTATATAATGTCACAGGAGAGAAGACTTTGCTAGATGATCGAAGCAGGTATCAGCTGCCAGCAAGAAAAAAAAAAATCAGCGAAATGCCAGTTCTATCCCAGCTCTCTCTACCCCCCCCCCTCCACTCCTGGAAGCAGTGTTCTTCCAGACTAGTCAGCTGGGCAGGGATCAAACTGCATCTTTCAGTGGGCGGAGCCTGATAAAAAATCCTATGTCTTGGCTCAGCTCTGGGAATTAATGCAAAACCACCGTAACTCCCTTTATATCTGATCTAAACCAGTGATCATGTAAGCTGACAATTACTGGTAAATCATCGATTTAAAATGAGAAAAATGAAACTTTTTAAGATTTTGTTTTCTGTAACCAGTCTATATCATCAAAAACCTAGTAAAAAAAGATCAAAAACCTAGTTAAAAAAAAGCAACCAGCGAAATCAGTTGGAAGATAACTGGGTCTGTAAGTTTATGATGCTCAATTTGTAATAGAGGAGAATCAACCAGATCCAACTTTAGTTCAGCACGTGAGCATTTTGCAAAGATTAAATCTTGCCTCTAATAACATAAGAAAACAAAAAGTATGCACATTTACTTTCCAATGTAGTAAGAACCAAATGTTGTATTGAGAAAACTGGTATTTCAGAAAGTGCTTCATGTAAGGTGAAAGACAGTCATAATTATACCAGTTTTTAAAAAATCCTATGACGATAACTGATCTAAAGTCTATGTTTTGATCATTTCACTAGGGCATTTGATACAAAAGAACTCTATGAATAAAATGAGGCTCTACAACAATGAAAGTGGTAAAAATGTGAGAAAAGTGAAAAATAAAGTTATGTTCAATAAAATGAAAGTCACAAATTAAATTTTAAAAAATTCTTAAGCATTTCAAAGGAAACAGATAACAACAAAATATTAGACAAACTAATGACAATTTTACAGACTGTTCACAGAAAGTTTCCAAAGACTTACTAACACATAGAAATTAAAACAAAAAACAATCTTTTTGGAAAAATGAAAAAAAGAAAGAAGGCTAAAAAGTGACAAAGGAAAGTCTAGGAAACGGGAAGATGAAAAAAAAAAGAGAGATGACATGACTGAAGTCAGTTAACAAAGTAAATGAGTGTGTTACAAAAACTGACAAATGGGAAGGTTACAGAAGGGAAAAATTGATAAATAGGAAGGTTACAGAAGGCAAAAATTGATAAATGGGAAGGTTACAAAAGGCAAAAATTGATAAATGGGAAGGTTCTGTAATCTACAATAGCATTCTAATGTTGCATGCAAACGTTATTGATAATGTGAAGGTTATATAAGGCAAAAATTGATAAACAGGAGACTCAACAGAAAACAGATTTTATAAATGGGAAAGTTACAGAATGTTAGCAATAAAAAAAATTAAGACTGATAAGAACATTATACTGACGGAGAGTGCTAGAAAGTCAGTGGAGAGAAACAACCACAAGAGAAAAACAGGTTTGAGAGAGAGAGAGAGAGAGACAGAGAGAGACAGACAGATAGAAAGAGAGAATTAGTGAGACAAACCTGAATGGACGGCTTGCTGAGATGTCCCAGGTTAGAGGTTGTCTGCCTTGGCTCCTGTCCCAAGACCATCATGTTTGGGTTGATCAGACGGAAGGCATCTATCACAACCTGCACAGGGTGGCAGAGAAAAAGGTCACACGCAACCGAGTTGCAAGTGTTTCAAACTGTTGATGTTTACATATCATGCAACAACAACTGCACAAACCTACCAAGATGTTTATATATATATCATGCAACAACATTTGCACACATCTACCAAAGACTACATGTGCTAAAGTCACCACAGCTGTCACTGTAAGATCTTTCAACCAAAGTTCTCTGCAAACTACTCAATGAAGACCTTACAGCACTGATATCAGATCAGACTAGGCTATGGATTACTGTGGCTTGTTTAAGCTTCTGATATGGACCAAATAAACAGCATTCTCAAATGGGTCCTTGGGGGGGGGGGGGGGGGGGGCCGGTGGCGCCACAATGAATTATCAAGAACTTCAAACTGCAAAACAGAACTTACAATATATCCCGAAAAGCTGAACAATTTACAATGGTGAGAACAACTTTATGTGTTGAGGATAAAATCATGTGCTTTGTTAACGAATCAAGCAGTTTCTACTTTTTAACAAATAATCTAACTATTTGTTATCGCAGCTTTATTGCAACAGCATTGTGTGTATTTAAGTACTTAGTTCTATATATATTTATGTACAACAAACCTGGGTATGAAGGCGTACCTAGTTCTATATATATACTTATGTACAACAAACCTGGATACGAGGACGTACTTAGTTCTATATATATTTATGTACAACAAACCTGGGTATGAAGGCGTACCTAGTTCTATATATATACTTATGTACAACAAACCTGGGTATGAAGGCGTACCTAGTTCTATATATATACTTATGTACAACAAACCTGGGTATGAAGGCGTACCTAGTTCTATATATATACTTATGTACAACAAACCTGGATACGAGGACGTACTTAGTTCTATATATACTTATGTACAACAAACCTGGGTACAAAGGCACTGCCCGTTTGGCATTCGGTGACCCATAGCTGACATGCTGGTATCAGAGTTGGTGAACCACAGCTGACCAAGACCCTGTAACCTCTCCCCAGTAACAGGCCTAGCCTGGCTAAGGAGGCAGGGATCACTACAATTCCCAGATAAAGAAGCACTGTACATCCTCTGCTTTTTAGCTGCACTCTAGTACTGAAAAAACCAGCTGCCATAACCCGCTCACAATCGAACATTATGGCGGGCCACAACACTTTCACAGCAATGGCTGCAAATAAACTCAAGCTCGCTGTTCCAGGAAGACAGAAAACAAGACAAGACAGGACCAGACACACAGTAACCTTTTTTTTTGTGCATTACCAAACAATACATATCTCAGTACTTGCCTTTCCTTTCACGCTCTGTATAGGGTCCACCACCACAGCCACAGCCCGTTCTGAAAGGGCTTCAAAACTCTGCTGCGTGTTGATGTCCACGCCAGACAGCCAGCACCCAAACCCCGGGTGAGAATGGTACCAACCCACCACCATCTCGGGTCTGCAGAAATTCAAAACCAAAAAAAAAAAATTCTCATGATCCTGTATGTCTGTTCACTTTACGATAACATGGCTTCAAATATGAAATGAATCTAACACATAAATACGTCTTCAAACAGAACAATGCAGGCTGAAACATCATACGTGATCTTGTGAACTAATGTAATATAGGATCAAGTAATTTATGCCCTTGTAAAAGCCTACCAGCCATCGTCATTCACGTCTTACACTCTGATCTGACCTGCAGCCCACATTAAATCCTCTTCATGAACACTTTTTTCGGCAACCTAAAACCTCTTAAATGAGTTGTAAAATGTCAAATATGAAAGCGGGTTAACCATTCGTGAAAGGACAGATGGAAGAAAAAGAAACCAGAACACAAGTCATCATCACATACTTCCTTGTTAAGAGTGGAGGAATACAAGTAAATCTCCACCCAACCCAGTTCTGAGCTTCTCCATCTATTTTCAAACATTTCTCTTGTGTTCTGAAATTCTGTCTGAAAGGTCTATCTGCATGTCTTTCGGGGTCTGATCCTCTCGCCTTTAGTCTTGTGGTCAGGGTGATGAATGGTGAAGTGGTTAGTGCTCTCTACCCTCTTATGGTGAAGGTTAGTGGTTTGAATTTAATCGGAAATGCACCAGTAACCCAGCTATAAAAAAACGGGCAGTTCTTCTGCAGCTGAGAAAGGAAAGGTGGCTAGGCACGATGCTGGTCAAATCACCCTTTAGAGTACCAACAGGTCAGGGAAATTATCTAGTGCATCAAAATATCTGGAAAATTATCTAGTGCATCAAAAGATCTGGAAAATTATCTAGTGTATCAACTGGTCTGAGAAATTATGGACACTAACACTATATATCCCAGGTGCCTCCATATCATAACAAGGCTACCTTTTACTTATTTTTTTTTATGGTACAGTCCAGCCTCGTCTTCTATCACAGACCCCTCATTAAAAATAAACCAATATCTTCCCTTGTCTTCTATCACAGACCCCTCATTAAAAATAAACCAATATCTTCCCTTGTCTTCTATCACAGACCCCTCATTAAAAATAAACCAATATCTTCCCTTGTCTTCTATCACAGACCCCTCATTAAAAATAAACCAATATCTTCCCTTGTCTTCTATCACAGTCCCCTCATTAAAAATAAACCAGTATCTTCCCTTGTCTTCTATCACAGACCCCTAATTAAAAATAAACCAATATCTTCCCTTGTCTTCTATCACAGACCCCTCATTAAAAATAAACCAATATCTTCCCTTGTCTTCTATCACAGACCCCCCATTAAAAATAAACCAATATCTTCCCTTGTCTTCTGTCTCCTTGGAACTGTAAGCTACTGTTCTTCCAGCTGATACTCTGAAGGTAATGAGGCACATTGTACTGGTGTGGAAGCAGATTATGGTAGCTATTTTTTCTCAGTCCTGTGGTGCAGCTAAAAAGCAGGTGGGGTGTGCAATACTGCTTTAGCAGACTCCACTGCCAAGGTGGCCCTGGGAGGTATCAAAGATGATATAGGACAGGGTCTTGGACAGGTATGGTTCATAAACCCTGATGTCAGCATGTCACTTATGGGTCGCCAGCTGCCAAAAAAAGACAGCGTCTTTGTCCCCAAATAAGCAAATAAAAAGAACCCAGTGAATGCTGAAATTTTCTGAATCATGCCAATCCATTTGCTGGCCTACGGATCTCCTAGGAGTCCATGGACCACTGCTTAAGAACCACTGCTCTGAGACATAAACTAGATCATACAGACTCACTCAAACATTCAAACACTTCACCCCTCACCTCCCAGTCTGTCTCAGCATGTCCAACATCTTGGCTTGAAACACAGGGTCTACAGCTTCGACACTGACGCCCTAGAACAGCAATAAATGGTGACACATGCTACAGTTTGTTGATATGTTGCTTTATATAAACAATTAGGGAGCTCAAGACAATCAAAGTCATACTATAACAGTATTTTTTACTGTTTTTGCTGTCGATGCCCATGATTTTGAATGTAAATGCTACAGACGAGTTCATCAAATATCGTGGACACAAAAAAGAACAAATATATCTATACTATAAGAACTTAATATTGAAGAAGGCTGGCTAGTAAAGAGAATTAAACAAAGAAAGCTTAAATATTTTGGACACATTAAACGTCACAATAATCTAGTGAAGACAGGTCTTGGAAGGGTACATAATAGGAAAAAGAAAGAGAGGAAGACCAAGGTGAGGATGGCTGCAAGACATCGCTGATGATCTGCAAATGGATGCATCAGCAGCAGGCCGTCCTGCTTACAACTGAGAGGCCAACAGGAGTGCTATTAGGGAGGCAAAGTTCCACAAAGGGACATACAAATGAATGAATGAATGCCCATGATTTTGTGTTTACATTCAAGTTGTTATTAAACGAGTCACTTAAACTGATTGACTGGCTTAATCCATGTTTGGAAGCGCAGGTAAACTCAGGGGAAACTTGACCACTGGTTGAATGTGTGTAAGATTTTGGAAAAGGAGAGAACGGATCTATCCTTGAGCCAGACAGATGTGTCTGCTTGTTGCTGTTGATCATGAAGTTTTGTTATAACAGAAAGTTCGGACTGAAGATGTTTTGTTGTGGGATTTTCTACTGTTGTATGGCTCGAAAGATCAATTGCAGTTCAATGGCCTGATCAATGCAAGACTGATGCATATTTTGATATGTAGCATGATACATCTTCCTCCCATCAAGTCATCATCATTATCATCATCATCATCAAGTTCCATATATTAAACGTCCTGTGTGTATTTTTAGTACTGGACTTGGCTGATTTACTCTACCGCTTGATGTCTTTCACAAATGCATGCAAGAACCAGGGATGTCTGATCTCTGTTTTTTTTTTTTTTGCATCAAAGACTGGTTACCAATACTGCAGCAAGACTGCCAACACTTGCACTACCACAGAACTGGTACTGTTATAATACCCTAGAATGGACAAAATTTGCTTCATTATAGCTGTTACTCAACAAACATGCTTAAGAAGATTCAAGCTGGGTTCTTCGGACAACATTGGTGTGAAATGTTTCATAGGTCACAGATCTGTCGACTAACTTTCATTTTTGTTCCTGGTCATGCTGGGTTTAGAGGAAATGAAAGAGGAAATGAAAGAGCAAATGTACTTGCCAATTTGGCAGACATAGGGGAGAGTCATGAAATGGACAAAGCTGATATTATACTCACTATAAAAGATGCTGAAAAATCAGTTTTTTTTTCTACTAACGCTAGTTCTAGTAGTTTATCGAGAATTATCAGGATGGGCATTAAACCTGGAGTTGTGATGTTTTTCAGCACAATACAAATCAGCTGGTCTATCAATGCTGAAAAGACATCATCAGTCATTGTAGACTGTCCAATATACTGAGGGAGAGATCAGAGGACCTATGGACATGTCCTGAGTATGGTGAAAATAACCCAAACTTTGTGTGAGTACAAACTTCAGTTATTTACAGCTATGGCTGAAAAAAAAAAGCATAGGCAACAGTGTCCCTGTGTCATATATATGAGACTGAATGTTAGGTGTCCATATTTTACTTTTACTTCATCAGTTGGTATATTTCTTCTTCTTCATTTGCCCTCAAACAAGCTGTGGTTGTGTCCTGTTAGTTTGCAGCTAGGCTGTTATATCTGTGGCTTTCAGTTCAACACATCCAACTTCAGAAGGTATATTTCTAGAACTGGCAACATCATCTTCTTTTTTTCCTCTTCTTCCACATTCGAGTACTGACTGGTCATGCTGTATCTGCGGCCCCACTGCCCTGATGAAGCCTGCCATCTTCTCCAGGCTCGAGTGTGAGCCCTGTTGCTTTTCTTTCAGACCCTCTCCCTCAGGCCAGAAAGTCAGACAGGTCTGGTATGATATGCTCCGGCATCTGCGTACCAGTCGTTTGCGAAGCCAGGATCAACTTCCCACATTGGTCCCTATTCGCTGGGCCAGACTACTGTCTGTTCCCAGAGGGTACCTGTCTGTTCCCAGAGGGTACCTGTCTGTTCCCAGACAGCTTTGGTCACCAAACCTGATGCAGTATAAGCTTATAAGATATTTTTCTTTTCCTCATGTTATCTAGGTCATGAAGGATAACACAGGCAGCTTTAAGGAAACCATCATAAAAGGAAATCATTCGACTCACTGTCCCAGACTGTGGCATGGCAAACACATCTATCACACGAACTGTGTAGTCATCGACAAACTCTCCAAGCATCAAACCCATCACTTCCATGGGCACTCCTGCACGTCCATGCTTCAGCATCTTGGAACATCAGAAAGGAAACAATTCAGTGAAGATATCTCTTAGAAAAAAATAAAAATTTCCAAAAAAAAAAAAAAAAAGTTCACTGTTACTCAGAATGTTACTAGATGCCTTCCAGTCACACAAAGGCCTGAAAGAACTTTCACATTTTCCCTACAAGTTGCACAGTGAACATATATCAAAGGATCTGCTTTTTCTGTAAGCTGATCTTGTCTTGTGCTATCTCCCTGTAACTGCGAGCTGGTGTTCTTTGCAGCCGATGTTGTAGAGGTGTTGAGGCACAGCATCGTATCGGCGTGGGAGTGGGTTATGGGCAGCTACTTTTTCAGTCCCGGAGTACAGATAAAAAGCAGGGGGGTGTGCAAATACTTCTTTAGCAGACTCCCCCACCATGGGGACTATGGCGATCCCTGTTCCGTTAGCCAGGCTATGCCTGTTACTGGGGGTACCAATGGAGAAGTGGGACAGGGTCTTTGTTAGCTATGGTTCACTAACCCTGACGCTAGCATGTCAGCTATGAGTCGCTGATTGTCTAACTGGACGGCATCTTCACCCGCTCTGTAATATGATATAAACTTTTAATGAAAGCTATGATGAGCGAATCTTTAATAACAAATAAAGTGATAACTTGGGGTACTTTTACCAACAAATAAAATGATAACTTGGGGTACCTTTAGACAGAGTGATAGCTTGGGGAATCTCTACATGGTGTAAAATATATCTTTTGCAACTGATCTAAATTAATTCACATAAAAACTTTCTGTGACACAAAAGCAAATTTGAACAACATAATATCTGTATAAAGCAAAAAAGCAGTCAGTTATAAATGGAACAAACCCATACATAAATCCCACATGAAAAACTGTATCAGAAAAATAATTTTAAAAGAAAAAAAAAACAGTGTGATAAATAGAACAATTAGATAAAGTAATAAACATTTCCAACACATTTGATACAATTAACATCACTGCTGTATTTAGACCAACAAGCAGCAGTAAGAATAAATGGTGAAACAACAAGTTGGTTTGACATAAAACAAGGGGTCCGTCAGGGGTGCATATTGTCACCCTACTTATTTAACTTGTATACTGAAAATATAATGAGGAATGTTAGAGAAGATGTAGACAAAGAATATTACGATGCCATAACAGTTGGAGGTTATGAAATACCAGAGATTAGATATGCTGATGACACAGTATTGCTGTCCACAACACAAGAAGGAATGGAAAAACTAATTATGTCAGTCTGCAAGAACAGCGAAGAGCAGAACCTCTATCTTAATGCAAAGAAAACTAAAGTGATGACAACTGACAAAACAAACAAGGCAACTGAAATATGTATCAATGAGGAAAAACTGGAAGAAGTGGAGAGTTTTGAATATCTTGGATCACTACTAACTAATAATGGAGATACAATGAGGGAAATTAAAAGGAGGACATCTATTGCTCTTCAGAAAGTAAAACAAATAAAGAATCTGTGGAGAGGGGCAGACAGAACCACAAAAATAAGATTTTTAAGGGCATGCATCTTTCCCATCGCAACATATGCCTGTGAGACCTGGACACTTAACAAAACAGCTGAGAAGCACATAAATGCCTTTGAATGTAAATGCTATAGAAGAGTTCTCCAAATATCGTGGACACAAAAAAGAACAAATATATCTATACTACAAGAGCTTAATATTGAAGAAGGCTGGCAAGTAAAGAGGATTAAAGAGAGAAAACTTAAATATTTTGGCCACATTAAACGTCATGATAATTTAGAGAAGACCGTATTGGAAGGATACATAATGGGAAAAAGAAAAAGAGGAAGTCCGAAACGAAGATGGCTGCAAGACATCGTTGATGATCTGGAAATGGATGCAGCAGCAGCAGGCCATCTTGCTCACAACCGAGAGGCCTACAGGAGTGCTGTTTGGGAGGCAAAGTTCCGCAAGGGACATGCAAAGGAATGAATGAATGAATGAATGAATAAACATTAATGACACATATCATTATAAAACAAATTGTGATAAGAAACCTCATAACATCATGTCGTAGACCTTTAACTCTTTCACCCCTGAATTAATTTCCATGCTCTGTCAGAATAAATTTTGATAATAAATTTTGGGAGGAAAAACTGGAAAGCAGTTTCTCTGATTTTTTTAAAACAATGAAGAGGGTTTTAAAGAAATGCACTAGTTCTTCTATTTTATTTAGACCTTTCCCTAAATATCACTCTCAGCACTGGTTAGCATGGGTTTGCAAGATCTACCAATACTGCCAGCCCAGTGTTGCTTTAGAGCGAAAGAGTTAATATGGAGTACATCACAACAAGATGAAACACAACTACAAAGTTCTGGGAACAGAATCTTAAGAGGTTCTGGTCCCAAAAGATTACAGCGAAATGTATCATCCGTACAAAGCACCGCTAATCACCTCCACTACAAAATTTAGTGAAATAAGATGGCCAGATCACACACAATATGAAGGAACTAGCTGCAAAAAATCACATATAACTAAATGATGATAATATTCTGTATTACTGGATGTCCTGAACTAACACAGAAGTTTAACATGGGGATATTACCTTCAGCAGAGCCAAAGATGAAATGTAAACTTGTTCAGCTGTGTCCACAACAGGGGCATCTGTAGGCGGCGACCCCTGGAAAGCGCAGGAAACATGTTACAAACTGAGTAATACCAGCCAATGTTTACTCATATATATATATATATGCAAACAACAACCTGTCTCACGGGTGATCAGAAAAAGAAGATGGACATATCTCGGTTCATGTGATGAGGAGAAACAGTCAGAGAATCCCCAAAACAAGCTATCAAGTGGAACACAACAGGCCAAAGAAAAAGAGGTTGACCACGTGACACTCTAAAGAGGACATTGTTAAGAGAGGCCAGTTTAGTGGGCACAAGATCCCTTGATGAGGTTGAAAAGCTCGCCGAAAACAGGAAAACTTAGTGAACTATCATGTGAGCCCTATGTGATGTTTACCAGCACGGGAAGGTGTAAGATTTATATATATACATTATGTTTGTTGTGTGTCTAACAATAAGATAAATAGTTGGTACATCAGATCTTGTTACGTTGCCATGCATGGCTGGCTAAACCAGTCAATGGCAAAGCAGTATCTTACATCCTACACATGCCGTTAAACACCACACAGGGCTCACATTGTAGTTCTCCGTGTTTTTTTTGTTTTCGGTGAGTTTTCCAACCTCATCAAAGAATCTTATGCCCACTAATTTAGCCTCTCCCAACAATGTTCTCTTTACAGTCTGATGTGACCAAACTTTCTTTCTATGATGCGTTACCCTTGACTTGATATGACTCTTTCTTTGTTTTCCCCATCTAGCGTCACCTCTATATGGGTCTCTGAGAAAAGTTGTTAATCTTATGCCCAACTCCCAAGTCAGAAAATACAGTGGATCCAGCGAAATCTTGCTGAATTACGTACTTCGGAAAGAGCATTAAAATACCCCGGCCATCTTGTACATCACCTGGAGCAGCATACCAGTTGAAATTTAACTGAATCATTCAATAAATTTATCACATGTGTGAAAAAGAAATCTATGGCAATATGAACTGGTTGAAATTTGATATTTATAGACACTCTAAAACTGTCATATGTTCTTCTTCTTCTTCAGCTTTCCGAGCCATTAAGGCTCACTGCTGCAGATAAAGTTTGCCTCCATTCCTCACTATTCCAAATCTTCTCTCTCCGATTGGTGACACCAATTTCTGTCATGTCAGGATGAACAAAATTTTGACCTGGAATGTCCAACTTCAGTGGCCTCAGGGTCACAACAACACGAGGAAACTGAGTGGTGGACCACATCCGAACCATTTAGTTTTTGCTATTTTACATAAAAATGAGAAAAAGTGACAGCTACGACGTAAAGGTCACACGACTGTATTTAAGTAGCTTTTCAGGGCTTTTAAAAATATTTTTACATTTTCTGAAAACAAGTTATGTACATGCACTTTTAAGGTTAAATATTACGATTGTTTGTTAATTTTAATCACATAAGTTACATTTTCATAACAACCTCATGGCCCGCAACAAAAAGGCCTCGTGGGCCACAAATGGTCCGCAAGGCTGTCAGTTGGTCCAGACAACAGAAATATACAACAGTCTACCACAGACATGAATGTCAGTCAGCCAATGCCAGTAAAGAGGTTCTTGTCCTGCCTTTGGTTGCTATTTTCATGGTTATCTCCCTGTGGCCATGAACTTCGGGAATTTCTTGTCTCTGGGGTACTTTCCAGCGTATTTTCTACCAGGATCTTGGCCATATAACAATGATCTTGGAACAAGAGTATCAAAACAAATATAAGCTGCACTGGTCATGTTTTATTCCTGGTGGGGAGGGGTTAAACTGGAGCATACTGATCCCAGCTGTTGGTGAAACTGAAAAAGGCCATGACACCATTTTTACCACAAGGACTATTCAGAAAGAGGAGTATGATCCTGAGAACTTTTGTTCACCAACCCCACATGCTTCTGCCCCTTTTGAAATGGTCCCAGCCACTCTCTGACTGATCCTTAAGTAATGAACACTCAATTTGACAAGGCTAATGTTAAAGCATTAATCTTGGAAACATCTGGAAGTCCTCCCTGTACAGTACTAGAACAAAAATAAATGTTGCCATGTAGGCTTAGTCTAAGTGTTGAGGCGTGGAAATAACAAGTAGTTAGTTACGTCACTTGATGCAGTCAATGCACACTGCACACACTTTGGTCTAGGATGTCATTCTTTAGTTTAGTTCTCTTTCAGATTTTTCCTTCTTCTGCAAGACTGAGCAAGCAACCAAACATGTCCCGGCGTGCAGATGCCATTTTAAAAGTAAATCGTGCTTTCCTTTTACCCTCCACCATGAGTTGGTCTGTTATCGTGTGTTTTCTGGTCATACAGACCAAGCCGTGGATAAGACCTAAGGTATAAACCCATCTTCTTCTTCTTCTGTGTTCAAGTGTTGGGTCATGCCAAACTGGAAGCCATGTCTCCAGGATTAAGCCCACAGTTCTCTTCAGGTCCTCGTGGCAGCCCCACAGCATCTCCCTCATGTCCATCCCCTGTGGCCAGGTCTGCGTTTGTAGATCAGTGAATGCTGGGCAGTCTTGGAGCACACGCTCTGGGGTTTGTGCTCTGTCCCCAAAGGGGCACTGCATCCATGAGAGAAATTTTGGATCGGTGAAAGTGGCTCAGTAGTCTGCAGTATAACCCATGATTATCAACCTCAGTATGTGCTGTGACCCAGAGAGAGTGACAGCATATGGGATGGAACTCACTGCCTTCAGTCTCAGTAGTGGACACTTATATCACCACTCATATCCCATTACTGTTAAACCTATAGCATCACCATCTTTGTCCCCTACACAGATAAGTCAAATGGGGAACATTCTTGTCAGATACTGCAAATTACAGAGAATAAATACCAAAAAAATGTAGGCAAATACCTGACCCAATCCAGGAACTCTGCCACCGAGACTCAGCAATCGTTCCATGCTTGTTCCTGCTTACGAAGTAAAAAATTACAGTTTACTGCATATCACCACAGCTATAACATATTGAGATGTCTGTACAATAGCAATTTCACTGAAGATGACCGATTTTGCAATCAGCGACCTAAGGCTTATATGCTAGTGTCAGTGTTAGCATACCATAGTTGACCAAGACCCTGTCCCACCCCTCCACTGGTACCCCCAGTAACAGGCCTAACCTGGCTAACAGGACAGGGATCATCATAGTCCCCCATGGTGGTGGAGTCTGCTAAAGGAGTATTGCACACTCCCCTGCTCTAAGCTGAAATCTGGGACTGAAAAAATAGCCCCCCATAGCCCACTCCATGCCGATATGATGCTGTGCCCCAACACCTCCACAGCATCAGCTGCAAAGAACACCAGCTCGCAGTTACAGGGAGATAACACAAGACAAGTCTGTACAATATTAAAATACAAAATTTATACTTCACAAACATATATTTATATACATAATGATTTTGAACATTTCTTTGGTGAATTTTCTGTGTGTGTGTGTGCATGTGTTTGTTTTTTTTTTTAACTTTCCTATTGTCTCTGAGGACTTCTAACAATTTTTTTTTTAGACCAAATGAAGACCTGAACATTTTTTATCTTTCATTCACACTCTCAGTTTGTACTTTCTGCAGAAAACAGTCATGTACTGCACATGTAAGTAATGAAAATGCACGTACAGTTATTTTCAAATATGATCTTCTAGCATACACTGAAGCTACATTTTTATTTCTTTGGGGGGAGCACACACACCTTGTTTATTTTTTCTCTGGGTTTTAAGATATTTTTTATTTACAATGAGTTTATTGAAACTAACCTCATTTTAGTGGAGCAGAGACTGTAGAGTTTTTAAGACTTTACATGCAGGTGGCATAAAACCAGGATGAGAGATAAAAGAAATGACAACTGCAGTAAAACTGTTACTGGCTAATAAAGGTGGACAGAGATGTATGATTTAGTTTTACTAAAAAAAAAAAAAAAGATTGAAAGAGTGAGGAAAGTGGGAAAGAATGAGAATGGTAGAAAGTAAGATGGGTATGTATATATAAAGAACATATATTTTTGGCTTCCCGTTACAACATGGCAGAAGGGCGGATGTGACCGTTGTAGATTGAGCCTTTGTTGGCCTTTCTCTATGCTTTGTCTGGCACCAGTTTCACTGTGTTGTGGGCTGGGAGCCTGGTTTGGCTCGGGGCGTCATTGTGAGCTGTGAGTTTCAGCGGCGCATGGATTTCCCTGACAATGATTGGTATCGTAAATGATATTGATGTCTATGGCCGATGCATTCCGCTTTGCTCTTGGAAGGTTGGCACCGTATAGCTGCTTAGAGCTGGCTGTGAGTGCCTCTCTGCTGAAGACATTTGTGGAGATGTACATATTCACTGTGCATGGATCACGTTTCATCATTGTGCATGGACATGACATGGGACAGTTCTTGCACATTCCAGGAGATGTCACTGGCACAGGCCACGGAGCATCATCATCATTATCATTCATTTGCATGTCCCTTGCGGAACTTTGCCTCCCAAACAGCACTCCAGTAGGCCTCTCGGTTGTAAGCAAGATGGCCTGCTGCTGCTGCATCCATTTGCGGACTGTCAAAGATGTCTTGCAGCCATCTTCACCTTGGTCTTCCTCTGTTTCTTTTTCCCATTATGTATCCTTCCAATACAGAAGAAGCAGTTAAGGGATATTCTCATTTGCTGTGATGCAGAAGCTGTACTGAATATAAACATATAATTTGCTTTTTCCCACAATACTAGACTATTATCTATTCTCCATTTATATGTACTAAACTTACTTTCTATCAGGAAAGCAGAAACATACAAATATCGAGGCACAACCTTCAACAGAAGCAACACAGTAAGCCAGGAAAATAAAATTAGAGTATAGATAGAGAATAAAATTTACTTTGCCTTGCAACACCTGTTAAAATCCAAAATCCTGTCCCAAGACACCAAAATAACAATCTACAAAACTATAATAAGACCAGCCGTCACATATGGATCAGAAACGTGGTGTACAACAAAAAAAGATGAACAACAATTGCAGATCTTTGAGAACAAGATCCTAAGAAGAATCTATGGCCCCATAAAGGATACCAACAGTGGAGAATGGAGAGATAGACAGAACGCTGAACTGAACAATTTATTTAAATCCCAACGAATTATAAATGTCTTGAAACTGAACAGACTATGCGGGCTGGGGCATGTAGAAAGAATGGAAGAGAACAGACAAATGAAAATGATGTATGCACAAGAGATGAGGGAAACAAGACAAAGGGGTAGGCCAAGACAGAGATGGAAAGACAACACAGAAGAGGATATAAAAGAAATTGGTGTCATGAAATGGAGAGAGTAGATTAGGAATAGAGAGGAATGGAGGCGAACTTTATCTGCTGCAATGAGACTTAATGGGTCGGAAAGCTGAAGAAGAGGAAGAAAAAGAAGAAGCTTACTTTCTGCCACTCTCCTCCTTGCCCACTTTCCTCATTCTTTCTATCTTTTTGCAAAACAACTATAAATCTTTGTCTATCTTTGTTGAAAGAAGAAGGGATGAGTGAATGGTTCCAGATTGAAACAGGCGTGAAACAAGGATGTATACTGTCTCCTTTACTTTTTGGGATTACAATAGACTTCATAATGAAAAAATGCTGCACAGGTAACACAGGTATTGACTGGGTACATGGGACCCAACTAGAAGATCTTGATTTTGCTGATGACATAACTCTTATCAGTAATAATGTGAATTCCATGCAAGAAAAAACAGATAGCCTATCTTCACTGGCTAGCAAAATAGGACTTGAAATTAACAAGGACAAAACAAAAATAATGAAAATTCCCATCAATCAAAATGGAAAAATACACATAGAAGGGACAGATATTGAAGAAGTCAATCAATTTGCATACCTTGGCAGCTACATAGACCAGGATGGTGACACTAGAAAGGAAGTTAGGATCAGAATTGCAAAGGCAGCATCAATCTTCAAGAATCTTGAGAACATATGGAATTCAAAAGTTAAATACACAAAAACCAAGTTAAGACTATTCAATTCAAATGTAATATCCACCCTCATTTATGCATGCGAAAGCTGGAAAACAACTAAAGAAATAGAAAAGAAATTAGACTCTTTTGAAAACAAATGCCTAAGGAAAATACTCGGCATCAAGTGGAATGAATTCAAGAACAATGCAGAGATAAGACAGATGACTGAACAACAACCAGTCTCACGTGTGATCAGGAAAAGGAGATGGACATATGTTGGCCACTTGATGAGAAGAAATGAGCAGAGAATCCCAAAACAAGCTATCAAGTGGAACACAACAGGCCGAAGAAAAAGGGGCAGAACGCGTGAAACTCTGAAGAGAACATTATTAAGAGAGGCCACGTTAACAGGCATAAAATCCTTTGTTGAGGTTGAAAGACTCGCCGAAGACAGGAAAAATTGGCGAACTACTTTGCGAGCCCTATGTGACGTCTAACGGCACGGGAAGGATATAAGATAAGATCTTTGTTGAAAACCAAGGAAAAATGAAAATAACAAGCTATTCATTTTCATTTTACAAACACGTAACAGAAAATCAATAAGACGTTACATGATCATCAAAAATCCCTTTGCTTTGTCTGGAAATATCTCGGTATAAAAACTAAAACGTAAATTAGCTGTGACGGACACCATACACAAGACTGTTTTTTTTTAAGCCGAACCTTGGGAATAGATAAACGACTTCCTGCATGAAAACAATGCTGTGAACCCCTTACTTTATTTACCATCTAACCATGACATATTTACTTGTCTTTACCTGTTCTTTCGTAAAACGATTGGTTCGAAGTTAATTCTTCTTGAAAAATATCTTAGTCACCGGAAGCGAGGTTGCATGCTATATAATTTTCAAAAGTTGAAGAGTTAAGAACAAACGGCAGCCATGTCAATGTAAAAATATAAATTAGGTTTGTTCAAGCATTGTATCATAATTTAAAGAGATACACAAACGTCGATGAATTTTGAAAATCATGCTTGTCAGAACAAAAATAATTATGATCTAAAGATGAATGAAAACTATAAAATAAACCTAGGGAAAAGAACAGGCAAATTAATAAATGATCCGGGGAAAATAGTAAAAGGAACGGAATAAAATAAAAGGAACGAAACAATTTTTTAAGCTACTATCTCCCTGCGGTTTTATTGCAGCCAGTATTGAAATTATACAAATTGTAGTACTTCGTATTTCACAGACGTATAAAAAGTCACTGTATACTTTTCTTACTCTAGCTCTTTTGTTGCTTACGACTGATTCGTTATTCATTTTGCATTGTTCTAGATTTGAAGGAAACGGAAGTCGCTCACTGACATGCAACTTCACTAAGCACCGCGTTCCGATGAAACCAAAGGGAACAGATTAGCTAACAGGTGGTGTTGCAGCTGTTACGAAGATGCCACAAATCGACATAATGTTGCCACAGAATCCTCGCCTTTCAGCTTATCTTTAAAATGATTCTGTCTTACATCCTTCCCGTGCCGCTATACGTCACTTAGGGCCCGCATGGTAGTTCGCCAAGATTTCCTGTCTTCGGTGAGTTTTTCAGTCTCATCAAAGGATGTTATGCCCACTGAATTGGCCTCTCTTAATAATGTCCTCTTCAGAGTTTCACGTGGTCGATCTCTTTTTCTTCTCTTGTTCCACTTGATAGCTTGTTTGGGGATCCTCTGATCATATAATATATAATATAAACAGAAGGGATGAGGAAAGAAAGCAATAATGATAGCAATATATGAATCAAAAGAGCTTCAAAAGACACGCTGTAGATACCTTATCAAGGCAGTCGCCGAGTCTCTCTCTCTCTCTTTCTCTCTCCCTTTTTTTCTCTCTCTTAGTTCTCTCTCCCTCCCACTCTCTCTTTCTTATTTCTCTCTCTCTCTCTCTTTCGCGCTTTTTCTCTTTTCTCTCTCTCTCTCTCTCCCTTCTCTCTGTCTCTTTAGCGCTATTTCTCTCTGTTTTCTCTCTCCCTCTTCTCTCTCTTTTTTTGTCACTCTCTTCGCTTTCGTTTTTTTCTGTCTCTTTAGCTCAGTTTTTCTGTTTTCTCCACCTCTCTCTCCTTTGGGCTATTTCATTCTCTCATTTCTCTCTCTCCCTTCTTTTCTCTCTCCGTTCTCTCTCTCTTCTCTCCCCCTCTCTCTTCATTCTCTCTCTCTCTCTTTTCTGTCTTTTTCTCTCTCATTCACACTATTTCTCTCGCTTTAGCGCTATTTCTCTCTCTCCCCCTCTCTCTCTCTCTTCTATCCATCTATCTCCCGCCATTATCTCTTTTCTCTCGTTCCCTTTCGCGCTATTTCTTTCTCTCTCTCTTTTCCTTGCGCTATTTCTCTCTCTCCCTCTCTTCATGCCATTTATCTCTTCTCTCTTTCCCTTTCGTGCTGTTTCTTTCTCTTCCTTGCAGCTCTGTCTTTCTCTTCTCTCTTTCTCTCCTCTCTCTCTCCCTCCCTCACCCTGCCCCTCCCTCTCTCTCTTCTCTCTCTCTCTCTCTCTCTGTCTCACGCGCACCAAAGACACTAATTAAAATATCACTCCTTACAAACAGTATGGAGGAGTGTTAAAGAAAGCCCTCAAACTAGTTTTCTGTTTAAAGAACACTGATAGCATGTGATAGTCAATATTGTTTGCAGTCGACTTCAACACAGCGTTAAATCAAGCGAGAAAACGAATCCCGGACACACTCAAGTAAGCAGTAAACAGACTACAGCATGGGCCGTGCATTAGTTTAGTTTGTTCTACTTCGATTTTGTTACTGCCACTCACTGAAAGCACGTACGAAATGTTGCTGTACATCCGTTTTATTGCTTTCTATTTTGATAAACCAGAAAACAAGGGACGTAACCCATTAAAATAACTGGAAAAAAGAATGAAAATGTGTGCTGTTTCTTAGCTTAAACTATGCGTAAATCGTTACCGTTACATACGATTGAACATCGTCATCATCGTCATCAGGTGCCGTGCCGACTGGCTTTGGCTATAATGCTTCTCCAGAGTACACGATCCTTCATGCAGGCCATCAGCTCAGTTGGTGATCTCCTCTCACACTATCCCGTCAGTATCATTTCTCTTGGTCTTCCTATTGATCTTCTTCCCTCTATTTTTCCTGTTGTTATAATATTTTCAATGCCCCCTCTTCTCATTGCATGTCCTATGAAAGTACACTGTCTCTCTCTTATCTTTTTGACAAGATTTTTTGTCTCTCCAGCTCTTCTCATACATTCTTCATTAGTTATTTTTGCTGTCCAGGGGGTTCGCAACATTCTTCTAATAAACCACATTTTTGCTGCTTCCATTGATTTTTGTGCAGACTTGCCTATTGTCCATGATTCACTTTCATATAACAAGATAGGTTCAATATAGCATTTTAGGACTCGTTTTTTTAACTTGAAACGATTGAACCCGTAGGACAAAATAGGTGAGAAATATCGGAAAGTTCTCTGTAATTCAGTTCGGAGAAATTATCTTTCGGTGATTTAATAGCTGAATTCCGCTTGATCTGTTACATATCCTGTACCAGGAGTTGGGCATAAGGCTAACAATCTTATCCTTGGGCCTATCTAGAGGCTACTCTAGATGGGAAAAAAAAAAGATCTCGCTACGGAAACTCGCAAAGAAACCAACCGAGCATCATGGATGCCAACTCCGAACAGCTCACTCGTAGGCACCAAACATGTGACAAAGATTGCATTCTGGAATGTAAGAACGATGGCAGCACCAACAAAAACTACTTAGGTCATCAAAGAAATGGAGAGATATCAACTAGACATATTGGACTTCAGTGAAATGCGATAGAAAGAAGCAGATAAGAGATGATCGGCGGAAAACAGTAAAGTAATAATACATTCAGGCAGAGACGACGGTAAACATCAAATGGGGGGGGGGGTATGTATAATTATGTCAGATGTAGCAGCAAAGAGCCTTGTAGAATGGGAACCAGTGTACCGTCGTATAATAAGAGCACGATACAACCTAAGACACGGAAGAATGACAATAATACAGTGTTATGCACCCACGAACGATGCAGTTGATGATGTGAAAGACGATTTCAATCACCAGTTACAACAAATCATCAACAAAGTCCCTAAACATGACATTCTAATTGCTATGGGGGACTTCAACGCTAAGGTAGGGAAAGATAATACCGACGTTGAAAAAGTGATGGGGAAAGAAGGAACTGACATGGTTAATCAGAACGGAGAAAGATTAATTGAAGTATGTCTAACAGAGGGCATGGTCATTGGAGGCACAATATTTCCACACAAAAAGATACATAAAACAACTTGGATATCTCCAGATAATAGAACTAGAAACCAGATAGATCATTTTTGTATTAGAATGCAATACAGAGCATCTCTGATAGATGTAAGGGCATATAGGGATGCAGATGTCAACAGTGATCACAATTACAGTGATCACAATAGGGAAAATAAAACTAAAACTGAAAAGCCAACACAAGAAATCAATTCACAGAAAGATAAACAGCGACAGTCTATAAGAAGAGAATACTAACAATTATTTCAATCAGGAACTTGCCAATCATTCCACAACACTCAGTGAAGTAGAGGAGATAAGTATAGATGAATTATGGAATTCTTACAGCACAGCCATAACCACAGCAGCAAAAGCAAGCGCTGGACTGAAAGAACCAAATAGAAAAGCGTGTATATTAGAAAACACATGGAAGTACATACATGAAAGACGAGCAGTCAAATTAGACATGTTGAATGCAAAGACAGATCTTTTTCTTGGAAAAGATCTGGCGAAAGCAACATACAAAGAAATAGACAAGAAAGTAAAAAATTCAGCTAGAAGGGATAAAAGAGAATACATAAGATAATATGACGAAAGAGGCAGAGCAGGCAGCAAAAACAGGAGACAGAAAAACTTTATATAACATACAAAAGAGGCTAACAGGTACTATCACATCTAAAGAAAGACCCATCCTTAGCAAAACTGGAACCCTATTAACATCAAGTAAAGACCACAAGATGGACTGAACACTTCCAAGAAATACTTAATCGACCACATCCAAAAGAATTGTTAAACCTTGAAACCGACTTACCAACCCCACAACTAAATGTCAACCTAGATGAAATTACAGTGCACGAAACTGAAACAGCAGTGAACTTACTGGCTAACAACAAAGCTGCAGGTGAAGATGAAATAACACCCGAAATGTTAAAAGCTATCAATACTGACAACATGAGACAACTACAGAGAATGTTTAATAAGATTTGGAAAGAAGAAATTGTCCATTCTAAATTGAAAAAAGGAATCATTGTTAAAATGCCCCCCCCCCCCAAAAAAAAGGCAATCTTAGTGACTGTAACAATTGGAGAGGAGTAACCTTAATATCAGTTGTCTCCAAAGTATTTTGCAAGGTCATTTTGAATAGACTTAAAGATATAGTAGATACCGCAGTGAGAAAAATACAAGCAGGATTTCGAAAAGGGAGAAACTGTCTCGACCAGATCTTTACTCTAAGAATAATAACTGAAGAACATATTGAAAAGCAGAAACCACTAATACTGAACTTCATAGACTTAAAAAGGCATTTGATAGCATACACAGAGATTCATTGTCGAGAATTTTAAGTCTATATGGAATATCATCTAAAGTTGTCAACATCATTAAGGACTTCTACAATGGATTTGTTTGTGTAGTCAAAACAGAAGAAGGGATGAGTGAATAGTTCCAGATTGAAACAGGCGTGAAACAAGGATGTATACTATCTCCTTTGCTTTTTGGAATTGCAATAGACTTCATAATGAAAAAAATGCTGCACAGGTAACACAGGTATTGACTGGGTACATGGGACCCAACTAGAAGATCTTGATTTTGCTGATGACATAACTCTTATCACTAACAATGTAAATTCCTTGCAAGAAAAAAACAGATAGCCTGTCTTTACTGGCTAGCAAAATAGAACCTGAAATTAACAAGGACGAACAAAAATAATGAAACTTCCCATTAATCAAAATGGAAAAATACACGTAGAAGGAACAGATGTTGATGAAGTCAATCAATTTGCATACCTTGGCAGCTACATAAATCAGGATGGTGACATCAGAAAGGAAGTTAGAATTAGAATTGCAAAAACAGCATCGATCTTCAAGAATCTTGAGAACATATGGAATTCAAAAGTTATAAGCACAAAAACCAAGTTAAGACTATTCAATTCAAACGTAATATCCACCCTCATTTATGCATGCGAAAGCTGGAAAACAACTAAAGAAATAGACAATAAATTAGATTCGTTTGAAAACAAATACCTAAGGAAAATACTTGGCATCAAGTGGAACGAATTCAAGAATTCAAGAGATAAGACAGACGACTGAACAACAACCAGTCTCATGGGTGATCAGGAAAAGGAGATGGACATATGTTAGTCACGTGATGAGAAGAAACAATCAGAGAAACTCAAAACAAGCTGTCAAGTGGAACACAACAAGTCAAAGAAAAAGAGGCAGACCACGTGAAACTCTAAAGAGGACACTGTTAAGAGAGGTCAAATTAATAGGCATAAAATCCCTTGATGAGGTTGAAAAGCTCGCCGAAAACAGGAAAAATCGGCGAACTGCCTTGTGTTTAACGGCACGGGAAGGATATAAGATATATATATAAGATTTAATAATTTGCCTTGCATATTCCGATTTAAAAGAGGTGTAGAAATCCTCTTCTTCGCCTTTGTTTAAATTTACTGTTTGGTGTATTTTGAGAAATGATAAAGATTACATACATTACAAGCAATTTCTACAAATGTTTATACAAATATTTCAGACTTACATCTTACATCCTTTCCGTGACGTTAAATGTTCATTCCTGAAAATGAATTTATACAGAAGCTCTTAGAATTTCGCACAAAGCGCGATAGTGAAGACAAAACTGAAATACGTAGTAATGATAATGAACAAATATCAGAGTGATATGCTTAGCCATGTACTTTGACAGGGTGGCAAGAATGAAAATTGTTAAAATAAATGAATCTTATCTTGTATTCTTCCTGTGCCGTTAAACGTCACATAGGACTCGAAAGGTAGTTCGCCAAGTTTTCTCGTTTTCGGCGAACTTTTCAACCTTATCAAGGGATTTTATGCTCACTAATTTGGTCTCTCTTAATAATGTCCTCTTTAGAGTTTCACTTGGTAGACCTCTTTTTCTTCGGCCTTTTGTGTTCCACTTGATAGCTCGTTTTGGGATTCTCTCTCTCTCTCTCTCTCTCTCTCTCTCTCTCTCTCTCTCTCTCACTTACTTCTCTTTCTCCCTACCCCTCTCTCTTTCTTATTTCTCTCTTCTTCTTCTTCGTTCGCATTGTCTGTCTATACCTGCAGTCCTGTCTCTTGGATAAATTTCACTCTTTTTTGTAATTCATGTACAGAACCGTAGAGCTTATCTTCTTTAGTGGTTTCACTGGACCAGTAATTATTTCTCAGTGTTTCATAATTGGTGTAGTTCTGGAGGATATGTTCCACAGTTTGGGGCACCTGGGCACATGTACATAGATTAATAGTACCAACCTTAAACTTTGTATACATATGACTTCGGAGTCGGGTGTGTCCTGTTCGGAGACGGAAGATGGTGACTTGTTCCTTTCTGTTTAGCATGTGATAGTCATCATGTGGTGGTGTTTGTGGCTTCCTGTAGGTTTTTATCATGCTTTTCTTCTGATTATAGGTGATTGGTATGTCTGGTTGCTCCATTTCAGTGCCCTCTTTGGCCAGATGGTCAGCTTTCTCATTGCCTGGTATCCCACAATGGGAGGGAATCCATTGCAAAGTGACTCCATGTTGTAAGCCAATTTTTGACAAGGCATCCTTAAGGTCTGGTAGTTTGTTGCACTGAAGAGCTTCCAGTACTGATCTTGCATCTGTGAGAATTACTACAGGACATGTATCAATTCTGGAGTCTGATAGTTTTTCCTGGAGTCTGATAGTTTTTCAACTGCAGCAATAATTGCCCTAACTTCCGCATCAAAGTTGTTGCAGTATTTTCCAGTGGGTATGGAAATCTTGTCAGAGGTGTTGTTTGGATATTCAATATGTGCTCCTGCCCCTCCATTCTTTATGGCATTGTGTGCAGATCCGTCTGTATACACACGTATCCAGGTGTCACATGGATATTTGTCATCTAGCACACTAAGTGTGGCTGTTGATCTTACAAGACTGCTCTGCATCTCACCATTCTGCACACCTCTCACTTCAGTCTGAATAGTTATTTGTGTATAATCTGCTTCTTTCCATGGTGCATGCTCTGGTACAGATGATAATAGAGCGACTACAGTTGGATTATTTATCTCTCTTTTCTCTATCTCTTCTCTCTTTCGCGCTATTTCTCCCTCTCTTTCTTTCTTTTCTCTCTCTCTCTTTTGCGCTCTTTCTCTTTTCATTCTCTTCTCCCTGCCTCTTTAGCGCTGTCTCTTCTCATCACGTGATCGACGTATGTCCATGTTTAGGCTTTGTCACTACAACTTAACATGTTCCCTGATTTCCTTGCCTTCGGCGTTAATATTCCGTGTTTTACTAGTAACTGCACATCATCATCATCATGTGCCGTGCCGACTGGCGTTGGCTATTATGCTTCTCCAGAGTACACGATCCTTCATGCAGGCCATCAGCTCAGTTGGTGATCTCCTCTCACACCATCCCGTCAGACTGCCCAATATCATTTCTCTTGGTCTTCCTCTTGATCTTCTTCCTTCTATTTTTCCTGTTGTTATAATATTTTCAATGCCCCCTCTTCTCATTGCATGTCCTATGAAAGTACATTGTCTCTCTCTTATCTTTTTGACAAGGTTTTTTGTCTCTCCAGCTCTTCTCCTACATTCTTCATTAGTTATTTTTGCTGTACAGGGGATTCGCAACATTCTTCTAATAAACTACATTTCTGCTGCTTCCAATGATTTTTGTGCAGACTTGCCTATTGTCCATGATTCACTTCCATATAACAAGATAGGTTCAATATAGCATTTTAGGACTCGTTTTCTAACATTCATTGATAAGAATGTGTTAGCTAATATGTTTCTCATTCTCTGAAATGCAGTCTTTGCTTGGCATATTCTGTTCTTAATTTCTGTTCTGCATTTCCTATCTGAAGTTATTACTGCTCCAAGGTATTTGAATTTCTGCACCTGCTTTATAATAGTTCCGTTTAATTTAATACTGCATGCTGGTGGATTCTGTTTCTTAGATATAACCATAGTCTCTGTCTTTTTGATGTTCAAAGTAAGGCCTTTCTGTTCACTTTCTTTGGCCACTTTATCCAAGAGATTTTGCAGGTGTTGTTGGTTCTCAGCTATCAGTACTGTGTCGTCAGCATACCGAAGGTTGTTAATATTGTATCCTCCAATTTTTATGACTGGTTCTGTGATGATTGTTCTTAGAATATTCTCGCTATACAGAGAAAAAGGTCTGGAGATAGTACACATCCTTGTCGCACCCCTTGTTTTATAGGTTGATATTTTCCAATTCTATTTTCAACTCGAACTGCTGCTTCTTGCAGTAACTGCTATAAACTGCTATAGTTGTTCAACAATGAGAGAACCATAGTAGTTATTTTTAGATATGTGTGGCCTGTTTTCAGCCAGTGAGACTTGTCATAGCTAGTTTCAGCCAGTGGGACTTGTCATAGCTACTTTCAGCTAGTGGGACTTGTCACAGAGTCAGTCAGTACCGGTGTTGTTTTTGGCTTATGAGACAAGTTGGGAGTGGCGGGGGGGGGGTGGTGGTGGTTATCGTACACGTGTTCACTGCATTGTGTTCACCTGTACCTGTGTGTTATGGGAGGAACCTCGCGCGACCCAAAGATTTCCAAGTCAACCAGCTCTAGTTGACTCTGCCAGGACCTTGACTCGTCGTGAATCTTAGCATGGTGTGGTTTATAAGCCAGTAACCAACCCGGTTATATATATATATATATATATATATATATATGTGCTTGTGTTTTGTGTTCGTGACAATATGTCAGATTTCTTTGTTACTTTAAGCTGGTGTGTTAGTCTATTTTTTTTAAACACTCGTATATTTCTGTCCCAATATTTTTTGCATCAAAAGTATATGTTTCGTTCCAGTACCCCCCTTTTTTGCATTAAAAGTATATATGTGTTTTCTTTCCAATATAATAACCCCGCCCAACCCACCCACTCAAGAGGGGAGAAATTTATTTATAAACTGGGGGGGGGGGAGTATTAACAGCTTTATTACTTAACAAGGATACAGTTGTGACGATCTGTGTGAACCTTAACCATACAAAAACACACAGGACGAAGAAATAGAGAGAGAGAGAGAGAGAGAGAAGATAAAATGTGAATTCACGTGAGTGCTATGTAAGAAAAAAAGGAATGTGGAAAAAAAAAGAATAAAATAAAATGAATGCACCACCTAGCTGTGACATGTAAGAAGCTGTGACATGTAAGAGGCTGTGACATGTAAGAGGCTGTGTTCAGAAGTGCAAAGTGGGAGCAAGCGTGTGGCCGCACATCGGCTCCCACTGAGAAAACCTAGATTTAGATATGTGGTTTTCAGTCGTTTCTTTTCTTTTCTTTTCGTGTTGTCGTAGCCTTCTTCCCAAGACATATAATTAGCGCCCCGAACTCTTCACTCATCTGAATCTGACGCCCTCTGTATAGCAGTTAATCAAACTTGTTGACTATACGACACATAAGTGTAACAAATATTAACTTTACGGCACATTTGATGACCCAGGAGTTGGGGAAAAATGTCTAGCTAAGAAGGTAAAGGTAGTCCCATAGCAAATGCCGTAGGGGATGAAGCGTTAGAGACCTCATTATGCTGAGCCATCAGCGTATGAGGTAGGGTGGCCAGTTCCTTTCCTCGCTGCCGTTCCTTCAGCAGATGTTATCTGCTACCTATTTTACGAGGCTGGGTCGACCTCGGGGCCGTAGCAGTTGGGGGGAAAAAAATACCGCTCAGCTGAGGATTCGAACACTCGACCAATCGGTTACTAGACGAGTGCTTTAACTACTACGCTAGTTGGCTAAGTCGATAGTACGCTGTTCTCTCGTGGCTAGACGGCTGTTCGTCCTACCGGAGTCCGTGTTCGAATCCCAGGTAATTCTCTTGTGATTTTTCTTTCTCTCACGTCTCACTAAAGTGCTTTGTCTACGATTTTTTCGAGGTTTAATCCTACAATATTTGTTATCTTACTTTAACTACTACGCTAGCTGGTCCAAAATATCTCGTGGGGGGGGGGGGGAAATAATGTTTTAATAATGAGTAGTAATAAGAATAAATGGGCTCTCAAATTTCCTTGGCGCAGGAGTAGACTTTTTGCGATATACCATTGTGTACCAGCACACGTGTTGGAAAGTCTCTGATGCATCTTATTTTATATCTTATATCCTTCCCGTGCCGTTAAACGTCACATAGGGCTCGCAAAGTAGTTCGCCAATTCTTCCTGTCTTCGGCGAGTCTTTCAACCTCATCAAAGGATTTTATGCCTGTTAACTTGGCCTCTCTTAATAATGTCCTCTTCAGAGTTTCACGCGGTCTGCCTCTTTTTCTTCGGCCTGTTGTGTTCCACTTGATAGCTTTTTTTGGGATTCTCTGATCATTTCTTCTCATCAAGTGACCAACATATGTCCATCTCCTTTTCCTGATCACCCATGAAACTGGTTGTTGTTCAGTCATCTGTCTTATCTCTGCATTGTTCTTGAATTCATTCCACTTGATGCCGAGTATTTTCCTTAGGCATTTGTTTTCAAAAGAGTCTAATTTCTTTTCTATTTCTTTAGTTGTTTTCCAGCTTTCACATGCATAAATGAGGGTGGATATTGAATAGTCTTAACTTGGTTTTTGTGCTTATAACTTTTGAATTCCATGTTCTCAAGATTTTCGAGGTTTAATCCTACAATATTTGTTATCTTACTTTAACTACTACGCTAGCTGGTCCAAAATATCTCGTGGGGGGGGGGGGGGGAATAATGTTTTAATAATGAGTAGTAATAAGAATAAATGGGCTCTCAAATTTCCTTGGCGCAGGAGTAGACTTTTTGCGATATACCATTGTGTACCAGCACACGTGTTGGAAAGTCTCTGATGCATAACGATGAATAATTAGTCTTGATCTGGCCACATCAGTTTATGGATACTCTCGTAGCTGGGGAATTTATATTAATATTTCACTTGAAGAGCGTTACCGATTTTCCTGTTTACACACACGTGTCACGCATCGATGGTTTTATATCATCTATACGTGGGGTGGGGTAGGTCATGCGGAAAGGAGGTCATATGCGGGAAAAAAAGAGAGCATGACGGATACTGTAAAACTGCGAAAATATTTTTTTTAATTCGGGAGAAAGGATATATATGTATACACACACACACATATATCTCTCTCTCTCTCTCTGAACCTTAAGTGCCCAGGGCACATGGGGCTTCTGCAAGGGTTTTCCACAAATGCCTGTCCTTCGCCTTTTTTCTGCTCTTGCCCAGGTGAGCCCTCTATTGCTCAACATTCTTTCTGTTGTTCTTCTCCATGTCTCTTTTGGTCTACCCTTACTTCTGTTCCCCTGTGGTGTCCATCTTAGTGCTATTTTTGGTAGTGAGTTGTCAGTCATTCGGAGCACATGTCCCAACCATCGCCAACGTCTTTCCTCAATAATTATTGTCAGTGGCTTCATCTGCATTTCTGCCAATAAGATGTTATTTCTTATGATATTTGGCCAAAATGCCTCCGATCTGGAACTGGTGAAATTCGTGGGTTTCATGTCTCCTACGCGTCTCTGCGGTAAAAGAACTTGTAAGAACTCCCTGTAACTGCGAGCTGTTGTTCTTTGCAGCCGATGCTGTAGTGATATTGAGGCACAGCATCATATCGGCGAAGATTTATATGGCAAAGCAGTTAAGGCGCCACATTTTTCCTGTCATCTGCCTTATAGTTTACTTGCTTTTGGAGACTACAGTGGCTGCAAATTTTTCACGTTTTGGTAAGAAACATGTCTGTTTTAACCCGCTGTTGGCGATATTCTTATGCTGCCGTGCGTGGAGCGGCGCTCCTCCCGGCCAACGAAGAAAGGTGCAAATGGGGTTGCCGCGCAGCATCACTGCAGAAAAGGTAGTAGAAAGGATAAAGCGAAGCAAACAGTCAAATCACGGCACCTCTGGTCTGGAGGTTGGCCACGTCATGAGTGCAGCCATGTCGGGTGAAATGCATGAACCGGCTTGTCCCAGAGGTTAAGACACTGCTGGCGAAACTCTTCGAATGCCACACGTGGAGAGAAGCTCCTCCCGGTCAAGGAAGAAAATGCGGAAAAGAAATAAAGGTTGCTGTGTGGCGCCGATGTGAAAAGGTGGTGGAAAGGATAAAGTGAAGTTTAATCGGTATGTACAGTAGTATCGCTGCGAAAGCTATACATACCACGGCGCCTCTGCTCTAGAGGCCGGCCACGTCCGAAATACACCTACACTGGTGAACTATGCCTAAACCGGTACACACCAGGGGTGGAACTTGATGGCTAGACATGTCATGCCACCTCCGCTCTAGAGGTCGGTCACGCCTGATATACACCCATACTGGTGAATTTGCCTAAACCGGCTCACACCAGGGGTGAATCTTGAAGGCTATGCATGTCACAGTACCTCTGCTCTAGAGGTCGGTCACCTCCCAAACACGCCCATACTGGGATAATATGCCTAAACTGGCTCAACCCAGGGGTGGAAGTCACTAGTGGCGAGGATTCGTCCTCCTGGACAAAAGCTCCATCCTGGTCACAACTAGGAAGGGTAGCGGCCACGACCGCAAAATGCTGAAGTCGGAGACACTGGACCAGGGCAGTCTAGATAGGCAACCACCTCTCACCCGGCGGGGATGTTTGCGTATCCTAATCACGCTGAGGTTTTCCGGTGAGAAAGTCCAACTCTAGACTAAACTGGTGCAACGAAAACCATGGTGTCACGCAATCCGCTTCAGAGACCCACCAAGAATACAGGCTAAAGCCCTGTGATACTCTGAACCCCTTGTGGTCCTCTCGTGTATCTCGTGTGGTCCTTTTGGGGACCACACAGGAGACCACGGGACCTAACGAGGACCACATGCGTAAATTCAGTAGGATCACAGTGCGGTTTTGGTGGTAGAAGCGAACGAAGAAGAAGAAGAAGAATGTCTGTTTTAACCATTATCCACATCATAGCTCTGAAAATCGATAATGCGTCGTCTTTTTTAGATTAATGGTCATTTCTCCTTCGTTTTATACAAAAGACCAATTCTGTGAATATTTTTTCTGAAAGGAACACTTTCTCTTAAGGATTTTTAAAGTACTTCATGCAATTATTGCATGTTTAAACGAGGGGTGATTGATAAGTTCTCGGCATAAGGTACAAATACTTGAACCGCACAGTTGATATTAGGTGCATTTGTAGATCATGTTAATGTAAGATTAAACTGCAAGTTTCAAGAAATTAACTGCAACCAATTTTTTTAACAAGCTACTGAAGTGGTAAGGTGTGGTAGAAACTGAGAAAATGGATAACATTTCTCAGTCATTCGCTACCTCTGCATCAAGGGCTTATCATCGAAAGAGATCCATGAGGATATGGTAGAGACTCTAGGGGAGAGTGCCCCTTCTTACAGCACAGTGAAGAAATGGGCAGCTCAATTCAAACATGGAAGGGAGAGTCTGGAAGATCATCCCCGTCCAGGAAGACCAAGAACGGTAACTACCGATGAAACCACCGGCAGAATCCATGACATGATAATGGAGGATCGACGACTTAGCTGAGCGGTACATTGCTACCGAGTTGGGCATCTCCTAGGAACGTGTTCATGCCATTATTCACAATGATCTTCAAATGACAAAGGTCTCTGCTCCATGGGTCCCCAAACTTCTTGGAGCTGATCACAAACGACAGCGTCTCAACATGTCAAGAGACAATCTTGGCCATTTTTTTTTTCAGATCTTGAAAAGTTTCTTCAGCAATTTGTTACTTTGGATGAGACCTGGGTTCATCATTTTCAACCAGAAACCAAAGAACAGTCAAAGCAGTGGAAACATCATGGATCCCCACCTCCAAAGAAAGCAAGGGTGGTTCTGTCTGCAGGCAAAATGATGGCTTCCATCTTTTGGGATTCAGAAGGTGTGCTGTTGGTAGACTATCTTCAAAAGGACAGAACGG
>CM019701.1:4336107-4571107 GCA_009760885.1 Achatina immaculata
TATTACTGATAAGAGTTATGTCATCAGCAAAATCAAGGTCTTCTAGTTGGGTCCCATGTACCCAGTCAATACCTGTGTTACCTGTGCAGCATTTTTTCATTATGAAGTCTATTGTAATCCCAAAAAGTAAAGGAGACAGTATACATCCTTGTTTCACGCCTGTTTCAATCTGGAACCATTCACTCATCCCTTCTTCTGTCTTGACTGCACAAAAATATCCATTGTATAAGTCCTTAATGATGTTGATAATTTTAGATGGCATTCCATATAGACATAAAATTCTCCATAATGAATCTCTGTGTATGCTATCAAATGCCTTTTTAAAATCTATGAAGTTCAGTATTAATGGTTTCTGCTTTTCAGTATGTTCTTCAAGTATTATTCTGAGAGTAAAGATCTGGTCGAGACAGCTTCTCCCTTTTCTAAATCCTGCTTGTTCTTCTCTAATTGCAGTATCCACTATATCTTTGAGTCTATTCAAAATGACCTTGCAAAATACTTTTGACACAACTGATATTAAGGTTACTCCTCTCCAGTTGTTACAGTCACTAAGGTTGGCTTTTGTTTGGGTATTTTAACAATGATTCGTTTTTTCAATTTAGAAGGGTCAGACTGTCCAGTATCATTTCTCTTGGTCTTCCTCTTGATCTTCTTCCTTCTATTTTTCCTGTTGTTATAATATTTTCAATGCCTCCTCTTCTCATTGCATGTCCTATGAAAGTACATTGTCTCTCTCTTATCTTTTTGACAAGGTTTTTTTGTCTCTTCAGTTCTTATCACACATTCTTCATTAGTTATTTTTGCTATCCAGGGGATTTGCAACATTCTTCTACTAAGCCACATTTCTGCTGCTTCCAATGATTTTTGTGCAGACTTGCCTATTGTCCATGATTCACTTCCATATAACAAGATAGGTTCAATGTAGCATTTTAGGACTCGTTTTCTAACATTCATTGATAAAGATGTGTTAGCTAATATGTTTCTCATTCTCTGAAATGCAGTCTTTGCTTGGCATATTCTGTTCTTAATTTCTGTTCTGCATTTCCCATCTGAAGTTATTACTGCTCCAAGGTATTTGAATTTCTGCACCTGCTTTAGAATAGTTCCGTTTAATTTAACACTGCATGCTGGTGGATTCTGTTTCTTAGATATAACCATAGTCTCTGTCTTTTTGATGTTCAAACTAAGGCCTTTCTGTTCACTTTCTTTGGCGACTTTATCCAAGAGATTTTGCAGGTGTTGTTGGTTCTCAGCTATCAGTACTGTGTTGTCAGCATACCGAAGGTTGTTAATATTGTATCCTCCAATTTTTATGCCTGGTTCTGTGATGATTGTTCTTAGAATATTCTCACTATACAGAGAAAAAGGTCTGGAGATAGTACACATCCTTGTCGCATCCCTTGTTTTATAGGTTGATATTTTCCAATCCTATTTTCAACTCGAACTGCTGCTTCTTGCTGCCAGTATAGATGGTTTACAATCCTCAGGTCTTTGCCGTCTATATTGATGTCTTCAAGCATTTTAATAATTTCATTATATTTCACCTTGTCAAATGCCTTGGTGTAATCAATGAAGCATAAGTAGAGATTTTTCTGTACTTCTAAAGCTCTTTCTGTTAGTGTTCGTAAAGCATAAATGGCATTGTGTTCAATGGCACTGTGTTCAATGGCACGTGTTCAATCCCGGGACAAAAAAAAAAGCAACAACTCACAAGACCTCTGTGAGTCATGACCCAGAGAGGCCCACCCCCTTAGAGTGTCGGGAGTTTAAAAGGGCCGAAACATTTGTCTGGGGGGGGGGGGGAACTTCCTCTTATGATCTGAAGGAGTTGTTTGTTGTTCCGCTCTCTATAGCAGAGAGTTTCCTGCATGCGTATAAAGAACACGGCTGTGCCGAGACAGTAATTTGCGTTACCAGATGTGCCACAGTTTGAAAAGCCATGGGAACCACTTATGTTATGGTTCGCCATCTCCAACGCCATCTTTTCAGCTACGGGTCACTGGCTGGGAAATAGGACAGCGTCTTTGAACCCTTTCTGGCTTCAAACTAGACCGGAAGTTCGACAAGAATTGTGTCCCATTTCGTGGTCGAGCACACAGCAACGCCTTGTCGTATTCCCATATCTATTGTTAATACAGGATTTATATGATTCTGGCATATATTAAGGTCAGAGGTTAAGGTGGTACCCAAATGTATAAACTAGGAAAAAAAAGTAGAAACAGCTTTCTTACTTAACAACTACAATATCTGTTTTGGTTTGACTAGATGAATCTCCGTATGGAGGTGAAGAGAGCGATCGTTATCAAGTTTATGAGTTCAAAATCGCTTTTCACATTACAAAGTGAAAGTTGTGTGATAAGGGCAGAATGTCAGAAGGGTCTGAGTGCCCAATTCCTTTTGAAATAAAAATCAATCAGTCTATGGTAGACAAAAGAAAAAGAGGAAAACCAAGGCGAAGATGGCTGTAAGACATCGTTGATGATCTGCAAATGGACGCATCAGCGCAGGACATCTTGCTCACAACCTAGAGGCCTATAGGAGAGCTGTTAGGGAGGCAAAGATCCGCAAGGGACATGCAAATGACTGAGACAAAAGCTAACGTGATCGTCTGCATGTCTAGATGCTTAAAAAGCACATTTTGCATTTCCAATACAAATTTAACATTTATATAAAAATAAATAAATAAATATGTTTAAATAGTTGTATATGTGCAAATATGCGGGTATTTACACGTGCGTGCATGCGCGTTTATACATGTGCGTGTGAGGGTGTGTGTGAATGTGCTCGTGTGTGTATATCTGAGTGCGCGTGTGTTTCATGTCTGACAGTATGGGTGTGTGAGTGCGAGCGTGTGGGTGAGATTATATGTATGTGTGAGTGTATATGAGTGTGCGCGCTTGGGTGTAAGTATATGTGTGTCCCTCCATTTTTAGACATATCGGAATTCTCCAATGGCCTTCTTCTTCTTCTTCTTCGTTCACTTCTACCACCAAAAACCGCACTGTGAACCTACTGAATTCACGCCTGTGGTCCTCGTTAGGTCCTGTGGTCCCCTGTGTGGTCCAAAATAGACCACACGAGATCCACGAGAGGACCACAAGGGGTTCAGAGTATCACAGTGCTTTAGCCTGTATTCTTGGTGGGTCTCGGAAGCGGGATTGCGTGACACCGTGGTTTTCATTGCACCAGTTTAGTCTAGGGTTGGACTTTCTCACCGGAAGACCTCGACGTGTTTAGGATATCAGTGCATCCCCGCTGGGTGAGAGGCGGTAGCCCACCCAGGCCTGAGTTGGACTTTCTCACCGGAAAACCTCGACGTGTTTTGAGATACCCGTGTATCACCGCCGGGTGAGAGGTGGTTGCCCATCCAGTCCAGGGTTGGACTTTCTCACCGGAAAACCTCAGCGTGATTAGGATACGCAGACATCCCCGCCGGGTGAGAGGTGGTTGCCTATCTAGACTTCCCTGGTCCAGTGTCTCCGATCCAATGGCCTCATTTTCTGGACATTGGCAAATGATAGCCTCAGATATGGACAAAGAAGAATCCATTTTAAGATGCGTTTCTTGAACAGCAAAGGCAAATGAAAGAAACACACCCATATTCTATAACAAAAGCGGAAGTTTCATCGACAAATCACGAAGAAGAAAGAGGGGGGGGGGGGGATTAAGTTTGGCGTACTAGTGGAAGTATTTTACGGCTTGGATAAATGTGCACCGTCATCATGAACGGGCTTACAGCAGTTTGTAATATATTATCGTAACTTAGCTTCGTCTGAGCTGACTGATACGCGGTTTTAAACTGACAATTTATTAGAATATGGACGCCGAAGGTTGAAGGTCAGAGGTTAAGGTGTACCCAAGTCCTACAAGTTTGATCCAGCTCCGTATCGAGTTAAGAACGATCGTTAGCAAGTTTATGTGCTCAAAATCGCTTGGTCACATTACAACAACGCGTTCCCACCTATAAAAGCGAGCGACAGTAGCTGGAAAGACAGATTCTGCAGCCACAGGTTTGTGTATGTATCGGAGATACGCGGAGAAAATGGCAGCATCCGAACTGAGAGTTGTGTTGTTCATTGGGTCGACTAGGAACGGCCGTCTCGGTACGAGGGTAGCCAAGTTCATGACGGAACAGTTGGAGAAGAAAAAATACCATGTCGATGTGTTTGGTGAGCATTTGTTGTTGTTGTTGTTGTTGCTGTTGTTGTAAAGTCGTCGCTTGCAATAATGTGGACAGCATGAGGGCCGACATAGAAGAAGCGGGCGGAGATTCTTTATGTGAAGTGCTAACTAGCTCTTTATGTTGGAAAGCTTTCGTGCATCTTAATTTGAGTTCGCTGAACATATTGTCGACACAGGTAAGCGGAGTCATTTCTGTAATGTGATGGCTCTTTTCAAATTACAAGACTATTTAAAAGGTTGAACGCAGGTGATGAGGTCGTTAGCACTTACATATTTTTACAAATAGGAGAACAAGGAAACTTTCAAACAGTAAAGTAACAGAACACAGTGTGTATGGTTATACCGCGGAAAAAAAAATCATATACAAAGCACTTTTAGACAGGAGATAAAGAAAAAAAAATGTATTTGAAGCCATTAACTGAAATTAATTATCTGTGAATGGACGCATCACCAGCAGGGCATCTTGCTTACAACCAAGAGGCCTACAGGAGAGCTGTTGGAGAGGCAAAGTTCCGCAAGGGACATGTTAATGACTGAACTGAAACTACATTTGTGTGAAAAGTATTCGTTTATTTGTTGTTATTATTCTGCAGCATGCACTAGATATTTGTAGGAGGCCATGTGTATGTCTGTGTCTCAAAAATTTGGTACCTGTAGGAGACTGAATCTAAATAAACAGAATTTCTCTGTGTCATGACTTTACTCATTTTCCGAGTGTCGTAATTTTTTACTCATTTTCCGAGTGTCATAATTTTTACTCATTTTCCGAGTGTCATAATTTTCAACCAGACAGGCATTGGTGGCTTCGCTATCAAATGCCCTTTATCTGTGTGTGGAATAGCTAAGTTGCACTGTCTACTCGTGGACAGACAGTTGCTCATCCAGCCAGAGTCTGTGGTTCAAGTCTCGGGTAATTCTCTTGTCATTTCTCCTTCTCTCATGTCTGAAAATATTTTGTCTATGGTTTTTTTTCCAAGGTCAAACCGTACAATACTGTGCTCTAATTAATGCACTTGGCTGGTTTCTAGAAAGTCCCTAGTTTGATATTGCTCTTGGGCAGACTTTTTTTCGGACTAATTGGCACCGGGGTCAACCCAGCCTCCGAAAATGGACACCTGGGGTTTCCCTAGGAAAACAAAAGCAGTGAAAGCAGGCTCTGGCATCCCCACTTCCTCAAATGCTGTAGTGGTCTAGAAATGTGAAGACACTAACACTTCTCGCCCCTACGGCATGCAAATGACAAAGAAAATGTCAATCAATGAGTCATCTTGGAAGATAGGTTTAAAACAAGCAGATGTTATTCGTGGTCTCTGCTGAACATCATTTTGTTGAACAGCTCCTTTTCGAGTCTTGATTCTAACTTTGTTAGATTTGCATATTAGGTAGGCCACAGTAACAGCAGTTCAGTTTCTGAGAGAAAGTTAAAAAATAAGCTAGAACAGTCCATCACACATGATAGTGATTGTGTTAATAAATATCTTCTGTCCAGAAGAGTTAAGAATAGCTTCGATCCACACAGAAGCAGGGCTCTTACTTGGATGCTAGAAGCTGAGGAGAAGGTGGGGCCAAGTGGATGCCTTTGTATCATGAGCTTTAGTGGCTTTAGAGCTTCTAAAACGAAATTCTAAAAATTATGTTTATTGTCATTTTGTAATATTTATCTTCTTCGTTCGCTTCGACCACCAAGACCGCCCCGTGATCCTACTGAATTTACGATGACTTAGCTGAGCGGTACATTGCTACCGAGTTGGGCATCTCCCAGGAACGTGGTCCTCAATCTCAGTAGGTCCCATGGTCCCCGTGTGATCCCTGAGAGGATCACAAGAGGTTCAGAGTATTGCAGGGCTTGGGTCTGTATTCTTGGTGGGTCTCAGAAATGGGATTGTGTGACACTGTGGTTTTTGTTGCACCAGTTTAATCTAGAGTTGGACTTTCTCACTGGAAAACCTCGACGTGTTTTGGATATCAGTATATCCCCACTGAGTGAGAGGTGGTTGCCCATCCAGCCTAGAGTTGGACTTTCTCACTGCAGTAATATTTATGAGTGATACTTTTCATCTAAGCAGATGATTTTGAAGTGGACAGATAGCGGCTGTTATTGGTTTTTTTTTTTTTTTGCTAAGCACTGTCTTGCTGAATATGGCTGATGATACCTGTGTTAGATTAGCATGATTGGCAGCAAGTAATGTTTGTGTTGTAAGAGTTCTTGCGCTTTTGTCTTCTACCTGTTTGGTCCTTGTTTCCTCCCATGTTGCTGAGGCCTTCTGCAGAGTTGTTCTCCACTTAATTTGGTTCAGTTTGCTTCTTTCGCAGGTTCCTCCCAGACCACAAGGTCTTATATAATAATCTTAACAGTGATAACTTCAAATTATCTTTGTATCTCAGTAGTTTTGATCTTCCATATGGCTTTTCCTTCACAAGTTCACCATTGCTTGAGGATATATGGCTGCCATCCGTTTTTGTATGTTTCAACCATCTTAATTTTCTGTTGCTTAGCACTGTCATGATGGATGGAAACTTGGCATGCTGCAAGAGCCCAGAGTTGGTTCCTTTGTCTTGACATGTGATGCTCCATTATTTTGCCATAAAGCAGTAGAAAGTTCTTTGCAGTTCAGAAGTAGGAAAGAGATAAGAGTGTGGTATGTTGTTCAGGAGCATGTCCTTCACTCTATCAGTGATTGTGCTAGGTAAAGGGTGAAGATGCTGTCCGATTAGGCAGTCAGTGACCCATAGCAGATATGCTAGCATCAGGGTTAGCGAAACATAGCTGACCAAGACAATGTTCCACCTCTCCATTGGCACCCCCAGTAACAGGCATACCCTGGCTATTAGGGCAGGGATTGCCATAGTCCCCATGGTGGTGGAGTCTGCTAGAGAAGCAGTGCACACTCCCTGCTTTTTAGCTGTACTCCGGGACTGAAAAAAGTAGTTTTCATAATTCGCTTCCACGCCAGTACGATGCTGTGCCTCAATACCTCTACAGCATCGGCTGCAAAGAACACCAGCTCACAGTTACAGAGCGATAGGACAAGACAAGAAACCAGTACAATTGTATATGTATGTCATCTTGTATGAAATACTTTCCATGGTACCAATTTTCTCAATACAACATTCAATACTTTATAATTTTTTAAATGTAAGATTAAATGAATTATATGAGGGGCCTTCAGAAAGTAATGCACCACATCGTTTTTCTCAGGAGCTGTTTATTAAAAAAGCATGAAATTTATACACAATATACATGGATATGTCATGTAAACATCAGTATTATTCAACATAATCTCCATCATCTTGTATGGCTTTATGCCAGCGTGAAACAAGTGCATGTATCCTACCCTGTACTAGATTTTCTCTTGATTATGTAGCTATTTCTTCGCTGGGTGAATCACATCTTCATATCTTACCCCTCGGAGTGCATCTTTAAGTGGACCAAACAGATGGAACAGAGGGTGCCAAATCAGGACTATAGGGTGGATGGAGTAGTACAGTCCAACCCAATTTGGTGATTGCTTCCCATGTTGCCACTTGTGTGAGGGTGCGCATTGTCATAAAGGAGAAGCAGGTCTGCTGGATTCCTGTGCAGCCGAACTCTGTGAAAACGTTGATTGAGTTTTTTTTTCAGTGTCTTAATGTAAGCTTGTGAATCGATTGTCTCTCCTCTTGGCATAACATCCACAAAAGACAGTGATCATGACTTTTCCAGCTGAAGGAGTCATCTTGAATTTCTTTCTTCGTGGTGATTGTGGATGATGCCACTCCATTGATTGTCTTTTTGTTTCAGGTTCAAAATGATGTGCCCAGGTTTCATCACCTGTTACGATCTTAGCCAAAAAGTTCTCTCCCTCAGCATTGAAACGTCCAATAATTCAGAAGAAATTGCTTTCCTTTGCAATCTGTGGTCATTTGTGAGACTTCAAGGAACCCATCGTGCGTAAACCTTAGAAAATCCAAGAGCTTTTATAATTGCATTTGCACTGCCATTGCTGACTGACAGCTTTAAGGCCAATTGTTGAATAGTGATAGGCCTATCAGTAAGAATAATGCCCTCAGCGCATTTCAATATTTCTGCCTTGGTGGCTGTGGCAGGACATCCACAGCACGGCCGAACATCCAACTCCTTATCTCCACTTATTGATTCTTTGATTCTCTAAGCCCATTGAACGACTGTACTCCTGTCAACTGCAAAACTTCCATACACATCACATAGACATTTGTGAATGTTCACAACAGTTTCCTTCTCTGCAACGAGAAATTCTATCACAGTTTGCTGCTTATACCACAAGTTGTAAACACGCTCCATTTCAGCGGTTAGGGCAGCATTTGTTGGTTGTGGTGCAATTTGGTTCACACAACCGACACATGCCATATTTAAAGTATGCAAAATTTCATGCCTCTATATTCATTATTAGCCAAAAAAAAATGATGTGGTGCATTACTTTCTGAACGCCCCTCATAGATGTCTTGAAACTGAACAGACTATGCTGGTTGGGCCATGTATAAAGAATGGAAGATAACAGACAGATGAAAATTATGTATGCACAAGAGATGAGGGAAGCAAGACCAAGGGGTAGACCAAGCAAGAGATGGAAAGACAACCAACTGGAAAGAGAAGATTATGACTAGAGAGGAATGGAGGCAAACTTTATCTGCAGCAATGAGCCTTAATGGCTCGGAAAGCTGAAGAAGAAGAAGAAGAAGGTTAAACATACTTTACAAACATCTCTTTCTCTCTCTCTCTCTCTCTCTCTCTCTCTCTCTCCAAATCTATCACATTTAAGTGACCAAGGAACATGGGGCTTCCGCAAGGGTTCTTTGCCTTTTTCCCGCTCTTGCCCAGTTGAGTCCTCCTTTGCTCAGCGTCCTCTCTCTTGTTCTTCTCCATGTCTCCTTTGGTCTACCCTTACTCCTGTACCCCTGAGATGTCCATCTCCTTGGTATTTTTTGTTGTTGTTGTAATGACTAACCAGTCATCTGGAGCACATGCTCTAACCATTGCCAGCACCTTTCTTCAATTATTGAACAGACATCAGAGGGGAATAAAATATGTGAATATTTTTTCATACCTTATGTGTGGCAAGATTTAATCTTTACATATTGCTTACATGATGAACCAAAATCAGCTGGGTGATTTTCTGTCCTCCATGCAAATTGAGCATCATCAGTCAGCAGGCCTGATAATCCAACAGATTTCACCCGGTTTGCTTTTCATGAAGATTTTGATAATACAAACTGCTTGCGGTAACCAATGATTTTGGGCTTTTTATCTTTTTTAATTGGTAATTTACTAGTAATTGCCAGTTAAAGAAATTACTTCTTCTTCTTCGTTCGCATTGTCTGTCTATATCTGCAGTCCTGTCTCTTGGATAAATTTCACTGTTTTTTGTAATTCATGTATGGAACCGTAGAGCTTATCTTCTTTAGTGGTTTCAAAGAAATTACTGATTCTATCTAGACAACTGCTTCATTACTCAGGCAGTAACCCCCAAGGCATACATCTTACATCCTTCTTGTGCTGTTAAACGTAACATAGGGTTTGCATGTTAGTTAGCCATGTTTTCCTGTTTTCAGCAAGTTTTTCAATTTCATCAAGGGATTTTATGGCTAATATTTGACCTCTCTTAACAATGTCCTCTTTAGAGTTTCACATGGTCGACCTCTTTTTCTTCGGCCTGTTGTGTTCCACTTGATAGCTTGTTTTGGGATTCTCCGACTGTTTCTCCTCATCACATGACCGAGATATGTCCATCTTCTTTTTCTGATCACCCGAGAGACAGGTTGTTGTTTGCTCATGTGCCTTATCTTTGCGTTGTTCTTGAATCCTTTCCACTTTGTACAGAGTATTTTCCTTAGCCATTTGTTTTAAAAAAAGGGTATAATTCATTTCTTTAGTTGTTTTCCAGCTTTTGCATGCATAAATGAGTGTGGATATTACATTTGAATTGCATAATCTTAGCTTGGTTTTTATGCTTATAACTTTTGAGTGCCAAATACTAGAAAAGAAATCCAGTCATTCATCTTTCACAGATCCACTGGAGCTGAAGTTTCCTGTTCTGGAGCAAGCCCTTCACTTCTATCCAGACAAAAGCAAGGCACCGGAGTGGTTGCTGGAAGCCGAGGAGAAAGTGAAACAAGCTGATGCCTTTGTGCTGGTGTCACCAGAGTACAATGCTAACATCCCACCTGCCCTCTCTAACATGCTGGATCACTTTGGTCCAAGTCTCTATGCCTGCAAGCCCAGTGGTATCGTGACCTACTCAGTCAGTAAGTTAACTTTCTTTCATTATCCCTTTTTTTGGGAAAGAGAGTTGAGGGGCACATCAGAGTGATGTTGATTTTACCATTTTGAGTGACAGAATGATAATAGTAATGGGGTACTTTCTCGTTACAGTTTGGAAAGATGTGTGTTTTTTTTTCCTCTTGATATATTTTGGTTTTTTATTGGCAGGAAAGACATTGTTTATATTCTCATAGGTACTGTAAAAAAAAAAAAAAAAGTTCACCCCCTTGTTCTCATTGTGGTACCAGTCGGGTAAAGGGTTGCTGGGTTGGGCAAAGTAAAAATCTGTTACAGTAGTCATGAAGGCCAACCCGGATCAGCCTGAAAATGGCCAGCTAAAGGGGGTTTGTCTAGCAAGCTGACAGTGGAAAATTTTCTCTTGCTACAGATTCAAGAGCAGAGATAAAATCTTACATCCTTCCCATGCAGTTAAATGTCACATAGGGGTATTATGGTAGTTCGCCAAGTTTTCCTGTTTTTGGCGAGCTTTTCAACCTTATCAAGGGATATTATGCCCACTAAAATGGCCTCTCTTGACAATGTCCTCTTCAGAGTTTCATGTGGTTGACCAGAGATAAAAAGGGCTGACTTAAAATGGATTGTCAGCCTGTTTTCCATTTATGTCAGTCAGTCAGAGATAAAATGGGCTGACTTAAATGGAAAATAGTACATCAGTCCCAAAACAAAAGAGCTAGAACAGTGTTAAAAACTGGAACTTGGAATATCAGCGGACTGGCCAATTAAAAAACCAGAACTTGTGAAGTTCATGAAACAATAAAAACGTACAGATTATGGGCTTGGCTGACGTAAGGAAAACGGAGCCAAAACTGCAAAGAAACTCACATGGCCTATATGTGGAGTGGAGTCAGACATGGAAAAGCAAGACACTGTGTGGGCTTCATCATCTACCCCAGTAAGGCAAAGCAAGTTGCAGAAGTAAACTACATATCTGAAAGAATAATGAGCATCAGACTTTATGAAGGAGAGAAAAACATCACCATGCATCCAAATCTATCACCATTTAACGATAGCTATTCAGTGGAGGAAAGGACAGAGTTTTTGGACAAACTGAGTGAATGCATCAATAGAATACACCTAAAGGATGATTATCATGGGTATTTCACATTTGCAAGACATCGTTGATGATTTGTGAATGGACGCATCCACAGCAGGGCATCTTGCTTACAACTAGGAGTGCTGTTAGGGAGGCAAAGTTCCGCAAGGGACATGCAAATGACTGACTGACTGACTGGGTGATTTCATTGGAAGGGTCTGTACGAGAAGAACACCATGGAATGTGATAGCAGTGGAGGAAATGTCGCTCAGTCTCTGCACCAAGCATGGTCTCATCGTAACAAACGCCTTTTTTTAAACGCTGAAGAAGTCATCTTAAAACATGGTATAACTGGAACAACCTTGAACAAGAATCGCAAATAGATTTAATACTGATAAGGAAGTATCAAAGAGGAACAGTCAAGGACTCTAGGGCTTTGCCTAACATCAGCACGGCACATACCACCGACCAGTAATTATGAGCCGAGTCACACTGCACAGAGGAAAACTCTGCCGCCAAGAGCTGGCGAACACAGTTAATCTGAAAAAATGTGGAAGACACTTCAATACAAGAAACAATGCGCTTAGATATGGAGGAAATGCAAAAAAAAAAAAATACTGCCAGCAGAGATTGGTAGCATAAACGAAGAATGGGAAAACTTTAAATTAAGTAACAAAAGCATTCAAAGGCAGATTGTGATATGAAGAAAATTGGGAAAGAGAGAAAGAGAGCTACAATCCGATGGAATGACACAGAAAAAGAAGCTATCAAACGCAAGGGGTCATTCAAGAAGTGGTTAAAGATGAAATCAGAAGACTCTATTATGTGTCGCAAAACAAGAAGAGAAACAAAGATTAGTCAAAGCAGCTAAAGATGAATCTTGGAACAGTTATGGGGAACACCTTACACAGTTACGCACAAGGTCACCTAGACAGTTCTATAAAAGTGTGAAGAGCTTGAAGCTCCGAGATGAACAGTACAACCCAACCAGCGCCATCAAAGATAACAGTGGGGAAACTCATCTTTAGTGAAAAAGCTATCAAAGAAAGACGGGAAGAATACTCCAAGGAGCTTCTCAACCCAGTTGGAGAAACAGAACAAGAAAATACCTATCAACCAAAATCTAGCAAGGAGCTTAATCCATCAATACTAAATTGTGAAGTCGAAGTAGTAGTTAAAAGAAATCCACAAAAACAAAGCGCCAGGATTGATGGGGTAACAACAGAAGTCTTACAGGTATATGAAAAAATTGGTACAAAATGGCTGAGAAGAATCTTTAATAAAGCTTGGTCTGAAAGGAAGGTCCCAGAAGATTGGCAAGGAGATATAGTTGTACCCATCTGAAAGAATAAAGGCAACAAAAAGAGATTGCAGATCATACAGAGAGATTTCCTTGCTCAGTCATGTGGGAAAAATGTATGCAAAGATTTTAGAAAGCAGAATGAGACAGGTTATAGAAACTCAACTGAGTGAAGCGCAGTGTGGATTCAGAAAAGGAGGAAGTTGCACTGAAGCAATATTTGTGCTCCAACAAGCCAGTGAAAAAAAAAAGCCACTGAACATGACCAAGAACTTAACATCATGTTTGTGGACCAAGAAAAAAAGCTTTTGACAGGATTAATAGAAACAAGTTGTGGGGAGTATTAGAGGAATATTGTGTACCTGGATATCTACTGGAAAACATGTTGTCATTATACACAAATAGCCAAAGTACAGTAAGGACAACAGCAGGCAGTATGGACTGGTGCAATGTAACAACGGGGGGGGGGGGGGGGGGGGGGGCCAGACAGGGCTGGGTATTGTCATCATTACTATTTATAATCTATACAGACAGAATAACAAAAGAAGCAAACTCAAACCTGCTAGAACTGAGCAAACTAATGTTCGCAAACGACCGTCTTTAGCACACATGGACCTGAAATGCTTACAAGATCATATGAATAGTCTCCATCAGAGTTGTAAACATGATATGAAAATCAACGTTGCCAAAACAGAGACAGTGAAAGTCAGCAAAATGCCAAGCCCACTGAATGCATATATTGAAGACAGCAAAATACAAAAAAATAAAAGAATTCAAATAACATGGATGCATGTTCACAGAAGAAGGGAAGCTTTATAAAAATAAAACTGATGTTAAAACACAAAGAGCCAGTGCTGTTGCATATCAGCTATCCCCACTGCTTACACACCCCAATATCCTGCTTGAAAACTAATTAATAGCATTTTCAAACCAGTGCTGTGCTACTAGTGCGAGACATGGGCACTTGCTAAGAGACAACTGAATAAAATAACCACATGTGAAATGAGATGTCTTATAAAAGCAGCAAAACATCACCAGGTTTGACAAGCTAAGAATTGACACCATAAAACAGATGGTAGGAACTATACCATGTCTAAACACACAGAGAACCAAAGATTAAAGTGGTTCGGCTACTTAATGAGAATGACACACTTACAGCCATCTGTGAGAGCCTTCAACCAAAGAATCTTTGGGACATGGATTAAGAGGATAACCCAGAAAGAGATGGATAGATTATGTGACACAAATACTGGCTAATTATGGCATGATCATCACAGAGACCAGCCATTTGGCCTACAAACACCAATTGCATCTCCCCCAACATGTCACGGTACAAGAGGAAGGATAATGTAAAGTATTGTAATGGTTCATTCGTAAAAAAATGAATGTTTGGATTAATGCACTGAGCATGCTTTAAATTCATCTCTCCATTTTGGCAGAAAGTAACTTAGTTGTTTAAGAAAAGAACAAAAATGAAAGGCAAGTTAGCTTTACCTGGTAACTGGGCACATGTTATCTTTTTAGAATAGAAACCAAAGGTTCAAAATCAGACTGTGGCATCATTGCATTCAGGACATATATGCTCTGCCACATGCCGCAGCATCCATTCAGGAGTATCCTGTAGTAAAAATATTGCCATGGGTTTCTTTTAATTTACAGAAGCATCGCCATTGCAACAGAGTTCATGCACTTAGGTTAAACGCTGCAGCAGCATCTAAATAAGGAGTTTAATAGACAGGGGTGGAGAAGAATAGAAACCGTCTCATTGTTAATAATGGGTTCTTCAAACAAAACAACATTCATACGTATAAGAATTCCATTATATTCACTAGTTACAGACCCAGTGAAAAAGTAATGAGAGAAGAAGTGAAAACATTTTTACTTAACGTTTTCTGTTTCTGTCTTTCTTCTTGTGACCAGTTCCGTCTGTCAGATATTGAGTAGAGCTAACTATGAGTGAAGTTGGTTTGTAAAATGATCCCGGATGTCTTTCGGTAACTGCTGGTATCCGTTTGCTTCCATGGGGGGGCAAAGATAGCAGTACAGGTATAAGGGCTAGTGTACCAGAGCTGGCTGAGATCCTGTCAGCTCTTCTTTGATCTTACATCCTTCCCGTGCCGTTAAATGTCACATGGGGGCTTGCATGGTAGTTCGCCAAGTTTTCCTGAGCTTTTCAACATCATCAAGGGATTTTATGTCCACTAAACTGGCTCTGTTAACAATGTCCTCTTTAGAGTTTCACGTGGTCGACCTCTTTTTCTTCGGCCTCTTGTATTCCACTTGATAGCTTGTTTTGGGATTCTCCAACTGTTTCTTCTCATCATATGACCGACGTATGTCCGTCTCCTTTTTCTGACTCAAGAGACAGGTTGTTGTTTGCTCATATGCCTTATCTATGCGGTGTTCTTGACTTCATTCCACTTTATACCGATTATTTTCCTTTGGCATTTTTTTTTCGAAAGAGATTAATTTATTGTCTATTTCTTTAGTTTTCCAGTTTTCACATGCATAAATGAGGGTGGATATCACATTTGAATTGAATAATCCTAACTTAGTTTTTTTGTGCTTATAACTTTTGAATGCCATATGTTCTAAAGAGTCTTTAAGGTCAGTGCTGCTTTTGCAGTTCGAATTATAACTTCCTTTCTGGAGTCACCATCCTGGTCTATGTAGCTGCCAGGATATCCTTCTTTGATGCTCCTAGTAAAAGTTTAGCCTGCCTAACAGAGATGGGGTAGTCATGGAATCTGCTGATGAGCTTGCTTTTTTTTTTTTTATTAGGCGGGAGGTCCTTTCTGGGTTTGCAAATTAGCTACTGTAGCTCACTTTAATCCTATTCTATAAACATGTATGCTTCAACACCTTCACTGTGTTAACAAAGAAAGGAACAAACAGTCCAGTTCCAACTAAGTACTGGCCACTGCAGGCTGCTACAGATGAATGCCTGTGTTGGGAGTGAAGTACAGATTCCAAAATATGTTCTCCAAGAGTGCTCAACTTAACAGACCTATGCAACCAGATATGGCCGCCAGGCTAGGACCTAAGGCAGAAACTGTGGGGGGTACTGGAAAGACCTGGAGAAGATTGTGGACTTTGTCATGGTGACTGGGGTTCTAGTTTACCATGACCAGGAACTTGAAGAAGAAGAAGAAGATTCTGCTTTATGTTCTAGGGAGACAGAGCAACATCCAGTTCAGTATTTGTTTTATGAGATAAAGACCCGTAAATGTGTTACATTTACTCTTTTCTCGTAGGTATTTATGGAGGCGTGAGAGTTGCCCCTCCGCTTCGAGTCCTGTTGAGCGAACTTGGAACAGTAAGTGTATCAAGTGTTTTCTCAATCCCAGAAGTCCACAAGGCCTTGGATGAGAACGGGAAACCACTGAATGATCACATGGAAAAAGGGGCACAAAAGTTGTTGCAACATCTCGACTGGTATGCTGTAGCATTGAAGAATCAGAGAGATGCCCATGGAGTTCTACAATAAATATGTTGTTTAAACATGAATAACTGATCTGAATAGAAGATATTTTAATAGTAGTTATTACAGTATCCCTCGTAGTAATTTGTTCAGTATGTTTAGAAGTAGATGTGTGTAGAAAGAGAAGTTCTCAGACTTGAGACAGGCATCTTTCCTCATTTCAGAATATATATTTTTTGTTTCATGAATTATATACAGGACTGTGGTAATCTTGGTTATTTTTTTTGTTTTGTTTCTTACTGAATGTTAAGAGATAAGAGAATAGATTAAGAAGTAAGTACCAATGATTGCACTAACCAGCAATTTAAAAAAAAAAAAAAACCCAGAAAAACTGAAACTTTTGGAAGTTGTTGGTACCATAACCAGTTTATATTATCAACAAACCTAATAAAAAGCAACCAGTGAAATGAGTTGGAGGATAACTGGACAAGTAGGATGATGATGCTCAATTTGCATATCAGCCAGTTTTAATTTTGGGTACAGCATGTGAGTATTTTGTAAAAAAAAAAAAAAGTAAATCTCATAGCAAATAAGAAACATTTAATGTGAACATTTAATTCCAGTTCTTAAAATATCATGGACACGAAAAAGAAATATATCCATACTACAAGAACTTAATATTGAAGAAGGCTGGCTAGTAAAGAGGATTAAACAGAGAAAACTTAAATATTTTGGACACATTAAGCATCATGAGAATTTAGAGAAGACCATCTTGGAGGGGTACGTAATGGGAAGAAGAAAGAGGGGAAGACCAAGGGGAAGATGGCTGCAAGACATCGTTGATAATCTGCAGATGGATGCATCAGCAGCAGGGCATCTTGCTTACAACTGAGAGGTCTACAGGAGTGCTGTTAGGGAGGCAGAGTTCCACAAGGGACATGTAAATGACTGACTGGCGTTTAATTCCATTTGATGTTTGTAAAGTGTGTTTAATTTACATTTTAAAAAAAAAGACATCATTAAGGTACAGAATGTTGCATTGAGAAAACTGGTACCTCGAAAAGTACTTCATGTAAGGTGAAATACAGGTACAGCTGTACCTGGTTTTAAAAAAATCCTAGCGTCATCACTGGTAAGTGTAATGGGCAGCTACTGGGCTTTCCTCGGTAATTTCTGTGTTTGACATGCAACCCTTGAAAAAAAGACTGCCTGCCTTTTCTGTACATTTTACTTTATATTCTTATTGTTTTGTGTTTTCATACCCTTCTCACTTGTGCCTCATTTTCTAACTTATGCCTTAAGTAGATTTTCCATGTGACAACAACATATACCCTCCTGAAGGATATAACGCCGTGCCTGTCCTCTTCATTTCCTATTTTCATGCATCTCTGGGGTTGCAGATGTGCGTATCTAGCTGTGTCTTTGCTGCATGCTGCTTTTCTGTACAAAGACATTTTCCACTCAGTGGATGTGGAAAAGCATGTGCAGCAATTTCAGGTTGTAAAAACTATGGTTCTGGTAAAGTGCTTTTTTTTTTTTTAATTGCTACTGGTTTTTGCTGAGAGTTGCACTCCCTTGTTCTCATCAGAGGGATGTTCATTTTGTGAAGTTGTCTCATCAGTCCAAAATCAGCTTCACTTCAGTTCTCTTTAATTTTCGGTGCTTTTCCATTTTTTTTTTTTTTCCTTTAGATAAAAGACTGATGTTGTTATTTCAGGATTAATGTAAAGTTCATATCAGAATAACTTGTAAACGTGAATAAACATGACAATAAAGAAACATGACAAGGCAGAACTTGAACAAATGCCAGAATATAGTTTAAAGAAGCAGGGCAGAACTCAATCAAATGCCAGAAAATAGTTTCAAGAAGCAGAGCAGAACTGAACAAGTGCCAGAAAATAGTTTATCCAAGTGGAGTATGATGTCTGAGTTGGTGTTCTTTTGTTCTGTTTCTTGGTTTGTTTGGTTTTTTTTCCTTGAAGTCTTGTCATAAAGGATTATGGGATGTTCTCATCCACTCTAGTGAATAATTTTATAACAACAAAACTGTGAAGCATAAATTTGAGTGAGAACTAAATAGTGAAAATGAAATAGCAAAGAAATGGTAGGTGTGAGCAACATTTTTAAAAAAAAAATTCCAGCCAGGCAATTTGTTATGTTTAATTGCAGCTCATAAAAAGAGGTTTAATATTCCCTATATTTGTTATTTTTATGCACTCTTGCGTTATAAGCTATGTTGTTTTCATATGTTGTTTACAGTAATTAAAACATATCAACATAGAATGTTGACTATTGTTATATGTATAAAGAAGTTATCTGAATGCCAGAACATGGGCATATATTTTAACACTCAGAGCTGGAGTAACATTTGTTTTGTTTAGTTTTGCAGACAAAGAGTTAATCAGTACAGTATCAATAGTAAATTTATAGGGGTGAAAACTGATCCATAGCTGACTTGCTAGCATCAGGATGGGTGAACAGTAGCTGGTCAAGACCCCGTCGCAGTTCTCCATTTGTATCCCTAGTAACAGGCCAGCATGGCTAACAGGGCAGGGATTACCTTGGTCCCCACGGTGGTGGAGTCTGCTAAAGAGGTACTACACAGAGCCCGCTTTTTTTTAGCTCTCATGGGGTGAAAAACAGCAGCCATAACCTGATCCCAAACCGACATGATGATGTGCCCTGGCATCTTCACTTCACTGCAGAGAACATCAGCATGCAATTCCAGGAAGACTGAAGAAGATGCTAGTAAACTTTTATTTGAATGGTTAATGTGATACAGTGCCAAAGTACATAGTTACTTGATTCGGTGATGTGATGAGCTACGAAGTACTTACTCAAAAGTTTGTCTGCTGGATATTTTTGTTTCTTATGCTATAATAATGAGCTGTTTGTTGCACCGCTCAGTGCAATGGTGACAACAGATAACGGCCGACTGTCCTGTCTTTTCTTGTAATTCAGGCCAAACACGAGAAAGTACGTTAATATCCTGAAAATGCTGTGCAATAAGTGCTGGTGTGTCAGACTGGATTACTGCATTTTTGTAAGCTCAGTGAAAACCCATGTCAATCCCAGCTTTGTTGGCCAGGCTGTCATAACACAACCTGTATCAAAGTAAACTGCTAGAAAGCAATTTACTCATGATCAAGCTGGGCTTCTTGTGCGGGAAGTCTATAACTCCCTAAGATCACAAGATAATGTATCAAGAATATGTCATTTCTTCTGCAACTTTTAAAATGGACAACGGTATGTTATTTGTAATTTCTTGTAGACACACCAGAATTTTGTTTTTCCTTTGCCATGATCAGTACCAAACGAGAAAGACTTAGACTTAACTTGGAGAAGAGAAATTATGACAGTGCTCAGAGACAAGGGATACACATAGAAGGAAGCAGAGAATAATTCCAAGAACAGGGATGACTGGAGAGCCTTTATCTGTGGCCTATGCTCTCAAGGGAGTGAAAGGCAATGATGATGATGATGATCAGAAAGTACTTTTGTATTAAATTTTATAGAATTTATTACAAAACATATCGGTAATGCTAAAAAAAACCCCAAAATACTAACAATTCAATGTTTAATGAACAAATTAACATGTGTTATTAAAATATCATTTTGACCATTTCGGCTATTTAACTTTTCACTGTTTGTGAAGGCACAAGGAACCTGTGTTCAGATATACACCCTTAAAGTGTATCAAGTTTCTGTTCACATAAATCATTTTCTTTGTTTCACTTCAAAGATTTATTACAGAAACACAGTTTTATTATTGCTTCAGTTTTGTGTCCAGTCATGGACGCACAGACACTAATTTCTTCTTTTGTTAATTATATACAAGAAGAAACAATTCTCTCAAGGCCATTCCAGTCATTACATGATGTGTAGGACAGCGCCGGCAATCATGGTTCTTTGTCATGTGCAATCCTCCGCATTTTCTGATCAGTTCAGACATTTTTTCTTTTCTGTGACATTTGGGTCAGTCTGTGAAGATGTTTTTTTTTTCTCTTGGCCTCTTTTTCCTTTTTTTTTTTTTCTCCTTGAATTTTCCTGTTGTTGCCAGAAATCCTGATCACTCAGATCAGTCATTAGTGTTTGTTATCTCTTATAAGGTTCAAATAGAAATCCAATTGCAAAGAAGAAAAAACCTGGCAAATTAAACTGCAAAATGAAACTGGATTCATCCGGAGGTCTTAAGTGTTTAAAGCGAACAGAAAAAGTATAAATATTAAAGCAAGATAAAATATGTGGCTAAAGGATGATAATCAGGTTTCTCTTCTACCGCTTTTTTGGGATGTTTTTACATAATTTTAGTTATATGGCCAAAAGGAATACATAGTTCATTACTTTATTTATCACATTCTGGACATTGTAATGATTTTATTATATTTTTGTGTGTGTGTGTATTTTTGACATATTTGTTTCAGTATTGTATTTTAAAAAAAAAAAAAATCAAAATATCAACTTGTTTCATTTTGTTTTTAGCCGGCATGGGTTGCTGTATCATGGTTTCCATTTAATCTGGTTCATAAACTTCTGTGATAGGTCATACTAAATCTGGGGACTTGTTATTAGAATGAAGTCTGCAGTCTGCTGCAGTTTTCTCCAGGCTCAAGTGACAGCCTCCCTCCCCCCTCCCCACCCAAGCAGCTTCTTCCCTAAATGCAGTACATCTGACCCCCATCCAGCTCATTAGGTCAGCAATACTTGAAAGGCAGATGTACCCTGACAGGAGTGACATCGTGACACAACTTCAGATCAGCAGTTCCCACAGCTGGTGGCAGGAAGATCCTGAGTGTGGTGAGAGGGAAAATGGGGAGTGGCAGGGAGCAGCATAGAACCAACTGAACAAAAAAAGGATGTGGCATGGGAGAAGCAAGGGGCAGGCAGTCAGTCAGGAAAAAAAAAAAAAAGTTTGGGAACAACCGATTTAGACTGTAGTATCCCTATGGTGTGTCAACTTGTTAAGATGTTGATCATTTCCCCCCTTGAAGTCACTGCCATAGCAGAGACACTCTCGACTTCAAGAAGCTGGGTTGTCTGATTTATTACCCATAAATGGATGGTGCTGGATTCAAGTCCCAGGTGTGAGATTTTTTTATGGTACCACCACACCCAAAAGAAGGCCCTGCAGTCTGCTCAGCCTAAAAAAAAATGGTTGCCAGAGAAATCTGGGAAGGTAAATGCAACCACGTGTAAATGGTCTTGAAAGTACGGGCCTCCCACAGTATCCCCTCAATATGCCTTAATAGCATGAGAATGGGGATTTTAACGTTACCTTACTCAGAATGGAAGATGCACTCAAGCTTAATCACGCTTCTCTTCTCTTTCTTGGTGTGGGCACTGGTTCTAATACATCCTAAGCTAAAAAAGACACCATCTTATTTCTATAACATGCTGTAATATGCCATCTGGTCTGATGAAAGATGGTGGCTGCGTAGTTTGGTTACAAAAATGTGTAGTCTTGGACACTGTTTGGTAGGGTTAGAGTCCTGGAAAATTATCGCATTCAACTTCTTTTCCAATCTTTACTTCCAAATCTTCACCACAGCATCATCTGCCTATAATATCCCCCTTATGGGAACAACTATACAACACAACAGAGTTATGTAATAATAAATACAGGCAAACTAGCACCATATTTTAATTGTACTTACAGACAAATCACTGCACAGCCATCACACTTTAAGCAAACATTTTACAATCTTTAAAAGAAGCATTCCACTATTACACACACTGCACACTGTGTTCCATCACAACCTTGTCTTACCAGAGCTTACTTAAGTAACCTGGCACCGAAGCTTGCTGGATGGGATTCATCCCATATTCTTGTGCATTCACCAAGAAATCAGGGAAAGCCAAGCCGGCAGAATTGCACCAACCATGGCCGTGATGGACACGGGGGGGGGGGGGGGGGGGGAAGAGAGGTCGACCAAAGGCTATCTGGTGGATAACTGTTGATGTAGAAATGAGCAGCATGCAGCATAGCTGGGGCACAATACAGAGGTTGACCGCATACCATGAGAGGTGGAAGAATTGTTGCTATTCTGCAAGACATCACAGGGCATACTGGGTGGTGACTGGTTAGCCTACTGCCAATCAAGGACATGGATGGAAGGCCATACAACATTCACAATCAAAACAAGATCAGCTCCTGCCCCCAGAGTTAATGAGAACGACCTTCCTCATTGTTCTGAGCATCATTTCCTTCCTCCTCTTTTAAACCTTCACCATCATTTTTCTCATTAGCTTCACTGACAGCTTCATTGACCACAGATGCAGCAGCTGCTGATGTTGCACCCGACTCCTCACTGACCTTCTGTTCTGCTTCCAAAGCAGCTGCTTCTTGCTCTGTCAGTTCTCTAATCTTTGGGCCAGGACTGGAGAACTCTTTCCTGTCCACAACAATCTCCTCCACATCTTCCTCCTCTTCTTTTGCTTTCAGCTGCTCCTCTCTTTTCTTTTTTTCTTCCTCCTCCTCTTTCCTCTTTCTCTCCTCTTCTTCCTCTTCTTCCTTAATTCTTTTCTCCTCTGCTTCTCTGGCTTCTCGCAACTGAGCTCTCAGCATTTCCAAGAAGAGCTCTGGCACCTTTCCTTCTTGGTTCTCCTTGATGAGCCCATACTCCACTGCTTTCTCCAAGGTCTGTTGGATGGGATAGGAAGAGAAAGGAAAACAACATAAGACATGACTCTGTGGTCATTGGATACGACTGAAAGTAAAATTTGGTGTTTGCAAAGAAAATTTTACAGCATAATTATGTAAGTGGATGTAAATAATTGTAATAATTATTTAGTCCTGGTAGACATGTGAGAGACTGGTTGATTCTTTGATGAATATATTTATGAAATATAATGATATATACTGACATCAAAGTCTTAACCTTTTCACTGCTGCATTCACCTCATGCACTGTGACCCGACAGGCTACATACTCGTACTTTTGCTTGCATGCTTTCTTCTGATGCTGAATACTTTTTAATGTATGAAAATCTAAGATTTAATGCAACTCTTGTGACTAATTTTTTCCATTCATGTCATTTATTACTATTTATCTTTTGGTAACTAAAATTTCTTTAGTGAAAATAATTTTTACATAAAATTTAAAAAAAAGAAATTTAATTTCAATGTTTCTGCAATGCAAAATGTTCCAAACATGGCGTAACACACAATGAGACATCAGTCTTTGGACATATAACTTGCTTCCTGTCATCTTTTTATTTTTTGTTGCACACACATTTTCTTAATGGGTTCTTTTCCTTTGATGTTGACAATTCTGCTAATGGGAAATGCCTTGAAAAGTCGACCACCACTGGCATCAGTGTTATTGTCCGAGAAATGCAACATTCTCAAAAGTCATAAAAAGCTGCCGTGGGGCATAGTTCTGCTAAATGCAGGTGACTGAAGCAAAGGATTTTTAGAAAGTATTCATTTGGCGGGCATTTTTTAATGCTCTTGCCAGCATCCTCAAATCAGTGGAATTCTGCTTGATCTGTCACATATCTTGAACCGGGAGTTGGGCATAAGGCTAACAACCTTATCCTAGGACCCCATCTAGAGGCACGCCAGATGGGGGAAAAAAGGACTTGTTATGGAAACTCGCAACAAAACCAACCGAGCATAAGGGATACCAACTCCAAAGAATTCAGACAAAGTTCGGAAGAATACATTCATTGGCCCCAAATATGTAACAAAGATTGGATTCTGGAATGTAAGAACAATGGCAAAACCATAAAAAACTACTCAGGTCATCAGAGAAATGGAGAGATACCACCTAGATGTACTGGGCATCGGTGAAATGCGATAACCAGAAGTTGGGAAAAGAATGGCAGAAAACTGTAAGTTAATAATACATTCAGGCAGAGACGATTAGAAACAACAAGAGGGGGTAGATATAATTATGTAAAATGTAGCAGCAAAGAGCCTTACAGAGTGGGAACCAGAGAGCAGTGGTATAATAAGAGAACAATACAAACTAAGACATGGGAGATTGACAATCATATAATGCTATGCACCCATGAGCGATGCAGATGATGAAGTAAAATATAATTTCTATCACCAAATATAACAATTCATTAACAAAGACCCTAAACACAGCATTCTAACTGTTACAGGAAACTTCAATGCTAAGGTAGGGAAAGATAACACTGACGCCGAAAAAGTAATGGGGAAAGAAGGATTCTGATATGGTAAATCAGAATGGAGAAAGATTAAATGAACTATGTTTAATAGAGAGCACGGTCATTAGAAAAGCCTGCAGGGTCATTCTTATATCTTATATCCTTCCCGTGCCGTTAAACGTCACATAGGGCTCGCAAAGTAGTTCGCCAGTTTCTCCTGTCTTCGGCAAGTCTTTCAACCTCATCAAGGGATTTTATGCCTGTTAACTTGGCCTCTCTTAATAATGTCCTCTTCAGAGTTTCAGGCGGTCTGCCTCTTTTTCTTTGGCCTGTTGTGTTCCACTTGATAGCTTGTTTTGGGGACTCTGATCATTTATTCTCATCAAGTGACCAACATATGTAGGGTCATTGGAGGAACAATATTTCCACACAGAGAGATACATAAAACAACATGGATATCTCCAGATGATAGAACCATAAACCAGATAGATCACTTTTGTATCAGAAAGCAATTCAATTCAGAACATCTCTGATATATGTAAGAGCATATAGAGGTGCAGATGTCATCAGTGATCACAACCTGACTAAAACTGAAAAGCCAACACAAGAAATCAATACTCAGAAAGATAAAGAGCCACAGCCTACAGGAAGAAAATACTAACAGTAATTTCAAACTGGAACTTACCAATCATTTCACAACACTCAGTGAGAGAGAGGAGGTAGATATAGACGAATTATGGAATTCTGACAGCACTGCAATAATCACAGCAGCAAAAGCAAGTGCTGGACTGCGGAAAACAAACAGAAAAGCATGAATATCGGAAAACATATGGAAGTACATACATGAAAGACGAGCAGCTAAATTAGCTATGTTGAATGTAAAGACAGATCTTGGAAAAGATTTGGCGAAAGTAACATACACAGAAATAGACAATAAAGTAAAAAGTTCACCTAGAAGGAATAAAAGAGAATACATAGACAATATGGGGAATGAAGCAGATAAAGTAGCAAAAACAGGAGACAGCAAAACTCTATATAACATACAAAAGAGGCTAACAGGTGCTATTACATCTAAAGAAAGGCCAATCTTTAGCAAAATTGGAACCCTATTAACATCAAGTAAAGACCAAAAGCAAAGATGGGCTGAACACTTTCAAGAAATACTTAATTGATCACACCCAAAAGAATTGATAAACCTTGAAATCGACTTACCAGCCCCACAACTAAATGTCAGCCTTGATGAAATTACATTGCATAAAACTGAAACAGCAGTGAATCTAATGCTAACAACAAAGCTGATGAAATATCACCCGAAATGTTAAAAGCTATCAACAGTTCAACATGAGACAGCTACAGGGAATGTTTAATAAAGTTTGGAAAGAAGAAATCATTGTTAAAATACCAAAAAAAAAAAAAAAGGCAACTTTAGTGCCTGTAACAATTGGAGAGAAGTAACCTTACTATCAGTATTGCAAAGTCATTCTGAATAGAATTAATGATATTGTGGATACTGCAATGAGAGAAGAACAAGCAGGATTTCGATAAAGGAAGAAGCTGTCTCGACCAGATCTTTACTCTAAGGATAATACTTGAAAAACATGGTGAAAAGCAGAAACCATTAATACTGAACTTCATAGGCTTTAAAAAAGGCATTTGGCGCAATCACAGAGATTCATTGTGGAGAATTTTTAAGACTATATAGAATACCATCTAAAACTGTCAACATCATTAAGGATCTCTACAATGCATACGTTTGTGCAGTCAACACAGAAGAAGGAATGAGTGAATGGTTCCAGATTGAAACAGGCATGAAGTAAGGATGTATACTATCTCCTTTGCTTTTTGGAATTGCAATAGACTTCATAATGAAAAAATGCTGCACAGGTAACACAGGTATTAACTGGGTACATGGGACCCAACTAGAAGATCTTGATTTTGCAGATGACATAACTCTTATCAGTAACAATGTGAGTTCCATGTCTTCACTGGCTAGCAAAATAGGACTTGAAATTAACAAGGAAAAAACAAAAACAATGAAACTTCCCATTAATCAAAATGGAAAAATACACGTTGAAGGGACAGGTGTTGAAGAAGTCAATCAATTTGTATACCCTGGCAGCTACATAGACCAGGATGGTGACACCAGAAAGGAAGTTAGAAGTGCAAAAGGAGCACTGACCTTCAAGAATCTTGAGAACATGTAGCACTCAAAAGTTATAAGTACAAAAACCAAGCTAAAATTATGCAATTCAAATGTAATAACCACCCTCATTTATACATGCGGAAGCTGGAAAACAACTAAAGAAATAAACAACAAATTAGACTTTTTTTAAAACAAATGCCTAAGGAAAATACTCTGTATAAAGTGGAACGAATTCAAGAATAATGCAGAGATAAGGTAGATGAGCGAACAACAACCTGTCTCATGGGTGATCAGGAAAAGGAGATGGTCATATGTCGACTGCATGATGAGAAGAAACAGTCAGATAATCCCAAAACAAGCTATCAAATGGAACACAAAAGGCCGAAGAAAAAGAGGTCGACCAAGTGAAACTCTAAAGAGGACATTAAGAGAGGCCAAATTAGTAGGCATAAAATCCCTTGATGAGGTTGAAAAGTTTGCCAAAAACAGGAAAACTTGGCAAACCACCTTGCGAGCCCTATGTGACGTTTAACGGCACGGGAGGGATATAAGATTCATTTATTTTCACATTTTTCATTCTTGCCACCCTGTCAAAGTACATGGCTAAGCATACCACTCTGATATTTATTCATTACCACAACTACGTGTTTCAGTTTTGTCTTCACTATTGCCCTTTGTAAGAAATTCTAAGAGCTTCTATATAAATTCATTTTCAGGCCATGATATAAGAAATATTTTATAATATATTAAATGCAACATGACTACAAAATACCAGTGTAGCAGATAATGTAAGATGGAGTTCAGTGAACACATGTAGAGTACTGATAACCCACATCTCTCTCGTAAGGCAAAAATAACACTGGTACTGACTGACTCGATGACAAGTCCCACTGGCTGAAACTAGGCCACATATATCTAAAAATAACTACTATGGTTCTCTCATTGTTGAACAACTATAGCAGTTTATAGCAGTGACTGGTAAAACACAGAATGTTAGCACAAAAAAGGCAAGGAAATCAGGGAACACGTTAAGTTGCAGTGACAAAGCCTAAACAAGCCCATAGCAGCGAAAGGATTAAAGAGAGCAAATATGGCTGCATTACATGATTTGGAAAGGGAGTCAGAGCTGGCAGAGAATCTCTCCTATCTCTTTACAGTGACAATTCAAACAGGCATTTGCAAATACCACATCCATCCAGGCTTATGGTATTGATTGAAATGTTCCTTGAGATGGTGGAGCTTGCCAAGAAACATGCTTCTAGAATCATCTCTGTGATTTGAAAAAAAAAAAAAAACACCTCTGTGACCTTCTCTCATCCAGTTCTTCTTCTACTCCTGCATTCTATTTCTTGTGCTCAGTCATCCTTACAAGAAGGGGCATCTCCTTAAAACAGCAATTCTTTTGCATGCCCAAAAAAATTATTTTTCTTCCATGCTCTTTTTTCTAGGCCCAGTCTCTGTAAAGAAGGAAATCATGCAGATTCAACTCAATGCCTATGTTTTAAGATCACAGCATAGTCAGCTGCAAAGAACTCAAGATATGTAGATGCAAGTGAACCAACAGTACAGAGGTCTCATAAAAGGATTAAAAAAAGGAATAGGAAAAACTAATTATGTCAGTCCATAAGAACAGCGAAGAGCAAAACCTCTATCTTAATGCGAAGAAAACTAAATTGATGTCAACTGATAAACAAACAAAGCAGCTGATACATGTATCACTGAGGAAAAAGTAGAAGAAGTGGAGAGTTTTGAATATCTTGGATCACTGCTAACTAATAATGGAGATACAATGAGGGAAAATAAAAGGAGGACATCTATCGCTTTTCAGAAAGTAAAACAACTAAAGAATCTGTGAAGAGGAACAGACAGAACTACAAAAATAAGATTTATAAGGCCATGCATCTTTCACATTGCAACATATACCTGTAAGACCTGGACACTTAACAAAACAGCTGAGAAACACATAAATGCATTTGAATGTAAATGCTACAGAAGAGTTCATCAAATACCATGACACAAAAAAATGAACAAATATATCCATACTACAAGAACTTAATATTGAAGAAGGCTAGCTAGTAAAGAGGATTAAAGAGAGAAAACTTAAATATTTTGGACACATTAAACATCATGATAATCTAGAGAAGACTGTCTTGGAAGGGTACATAATGGGGAAAAAGAAAGAGAGGAAGACCAAGGCAAAAACAGCTGCAAGACATCGTTGATGATCTGCAAATGGATGCATCAGCAGCAGGCCATCTTGCTCACAACCAAGAGGCCTACAGAAGTGCTGTTAGGGAGGCAAAGTTCTGCAAGGGACATGCAAATGAATGAATAAGGATTCAAACTTCTGACTGGAGAATACCCTCAATGTAGTTTTAAATATCATGAATAGGAAACCGTTTGTCCATCAATACTCACTTTCTGAGCTGATTTAGTTGCCATTTCTGCCGCATGATCTTTTTGTTTGGAAACTGCTATAAGAATCTCTAACATGGGACTTTCAACCACCAAGCTAGCCAAGCTTTTGTCTGCTGTTACAATGTTCATCACAATGTGGCATGCCCGATGCTGGATGTCTGGCAATTCACTGACCACATGGACTTGCAGGATGTCCAACCATGAGTTAACCTGCAGGAGTAAGAGCATTTCATGGCTGTGTGTATAGGTAGGTAAAGGTGCCTTAGAGGCACATAGGGATATGGTGTTAGTGCCCATATTTTCCTTGACCTGTCAGCACACTAGAGGGTGATATGGTCAGTATCACGCCTGGCTGCCTTTCCTTCCCCAACTCCAGAAGAAGTCGGGTACCCATTTCTACAGCTGGGTGACTGGGGTGCCGCCGGCCGGATTCGAACCCCCGACCTTCGCCATGAGAGACCAATGGGCTGTGTGTATGATATCTGCTATTTGAACACTGTGGGTCAGTGGTTTCAAGGACACAAATACTCGTACCTGTTAAAGGGTGGAACTTTGTGGCTGTGTGGCTTTTAATGTTACAGGGTTATGCTTTATAAACATATAATGATTCAGACATTATAGCAGAAGAATATGTACAGGGTGTCTCAAAAAGTCTCCATACATGGTTAAAAGAGAGTATTCAGAGTGCAAGTATGTACATAACATCAGATGTCCTAACATAAGTGCATGCACCCTGCTTGGAAGTTACACATCTGTTACGAGTTTAGAAAGAAACGACAATCATCTAAGAGAATGCATGGAGACTTTTGTGACACCCTGTAGAACAGTCATGTCAATAGCAACCTGTTCTCTCAGCTCGAAAAATGTGCTTTAAAGGCCCACAACCTGCACTTTCCAGTCTGCCCTGCTGTAACATTGGGTACCTGACACACAACTACTGAGGAAGACCACTTCCAAAGAACAAATATCTATCTACATGGTAATATCCTACATGTGATTACAAGGCACATATGACTGCAGCAGATGAAGGGGAAGACAGGATATTATGCAAAAAATTAACTCTATGATTTATAGACTTTGTCTAAATCAACAGCAAGTTAAATTAAAAAGAATACATTATAATAACAGAACAAAAATAAATAAATGGAAAACAATATAAATTAACTAAAAGAAGGGATGAACAGAAAAAATATATATCTACTGAAGAATATTCCTGGGATATACAGAATCAGTGTGCTTTTCTATAAAATATGTTTCATCTTTTTTTTTTCTACCACAAAAAAAAAAAAAAATGATCATTTCACATTTTTTAAAAACTTTCCACTATCTGGCACAAGGGTGAAAACTTGTAAACCTGGAGATAAGAAAGTCAAAGAGTTTTTAAAATGCCTTTGATACATAAATACGGAAGTGTGCGTGTCAATGTTCTACTACTTATATTTCTAAACCCCAATAATCTTGCCATAAAAAAAAAAAATGTCCCTTGTATTTTTCCAGCAATAACATCATAAGTCCATAGTCGTTTGATGGGACACCATTTAAACATGAGCTTTAGCTAGCCAGCATATATACAATACCTAGTTTTAAAATCTGTGTTAATCCACATCCTATACCTGAACAATTTTTCTGCATAGCGATGGTCTGGCTGACAACACAGCAAGGGCTCCTGTAGCTGCTCGTACCAAAGCAAGGTCGTCTTCCCCAGAGAAGAGGACCAGAATCTTGATCCTGTCATTTTCTCCCTCAAACAGTTCTTGGACCTGAAAATATAACGGAAACACACAAAGAGATATGAGTGTTTGTGTTCGGTTTTTTTTTTTCTATTTCCACTGGCTGTGGTCTAGGCTAAAGGCATGTTTTTAATGGTACCGTGGCTCAAATGCTATCACTCACTGATTAACAGTCATGTGTGGGTAGCATGAGCTAGTGTGCCTAGCAGAGCAAGTAAATATTCTGTTTCGAAGATAATGAGTGTCCAATTTTTAACCTTTTTTTTCCACGCATTTTTAAAAGAAGCTATTTTTAAATCTGAGCTGACCTGAAGATGGCAAGAATCAAATCATCTTTCTTCAGTTCAAGAAACCGCATCAGATCCAATAACCAACTGCAAAGCCATAAGCAAACCATCCTCTTTCACCTAAAGACAGGCCACTGCAGACTACTGAGCCACCTGCATCGACTCAAATGTCTCACACAGATGAGTATCCGTGTGGCAGTTGAGTCCAGACTCCAGAACATATCCTACAAGAGTGCCCAAACCATGCAGACCTGAGGCTTGAGACATGGCCAGAGGACACAAGCTTAGGGCAAAAGCTTTGGGGCTTCTATCAGGATCTGGAGAGGACTGCAGGCTTTGCATGTGGACAGGGATCAGGATCTGATGTGATCATCAATCTCAAACGCAGAAGAAGAAGAAACCACATTATCAGACCATATTAACACCAGTTCAGCTACTACTCACTGATGACTGGTATTGCTATTTATGTGCATTTCATACCAGTGATTTACCACATACTGAGAGATACCAAACAAAAATACAAGGGAAACATCTTTCAACTTCCATGGTATTAACCTCATACATTATATGGGCCAGGTCTTCCATGCTAAAACTGTTAGTTGCATACATTATATAGGTTAACCTGGTTTTGGCCCCATCCACAGCATAAACTCAAATAACATTTGGGGTAGTGCTGTGCTGCCGTATAATGAATGAAATGAGGTCAAGTTTTTAAAAATGACTATTGGAACGTCTTAATTAATATTAACAAGTGGGACGGGCCAACCTGGCACATAAGCAATTTTTCAGCATGTTTTTTATCACCAAAAACGTAACACTAAGGAGGTTAAACACACCTTCTCACTCATAACCATATTGCACATGCACTCAGTGGCAGCCCGTTTCAACATAGCATGGTCCTCAAACATATAGTGCTCAATAGAAGACAGGCCTTTCTCAGTCAGAATTCGAGCCCTAAAATGGAAAAAAAAAAAAAAACAGAATGCAAAACAAAAAAAGAGATGTCAATAAATAAACCAAAGACTTGGCAAGAGCACAGATGAATGGGAAACACTACCTGTCTCAAATTCTGCTGCTCCATAAACAGGGCATGGTCTATTCCACCTAAGCTTTTAAATGAATCATTTCACTTATGCTTCTGTAATTGTGCTATTTTTTTTTTTAATGAGTTTGAGCTGAAGGCAAAAGAAGTTTGTCAAGTAATTAATGTATGATCTTTCTGCAGCAAGATAATTTCCTGTCCTAAGGACAGACTGTATTCACTTCTCATTCTTTTGCGACGTTCATTTCTCTGAAATCTATTTTTTTTTTTTCCAACAGACAACCTACTGAAGAAAGAAGCTGTAATTGCGAAGAGACTAGGCCATGCAACGAAAACATGTTTTGCTGTTACTGTGGCCAATTATATCAATCAAATTTTGGTGGAATTGCTCACACGAGAAGTTAAACAATGAAAAAAAGGATGTACTGCGACTTCCCTGAACAGCTAACATCTATGTACTTTAAAACTGTCTCTTTTATAATCTTCAGGCTATGAACCAGATACTGCAGATGAAATCCTCATCTCCACAAGATAAATGCTGCTCAACAGCCCAACCCATGTGCCAGAATGGTCCCTAGACTCTATACTATAGAGACCTGTGACACATACAGATACCTCAGAGTGAAAGAATGCTGCGCCCCCCACCCCTCGAGGGAAGCATGAAGGAGAAACTCTGGGGTTCCTATGAAGATCTCCTGCTGACAGCTGGATTCATGGAGGTGCCCCAGCTCCCTGTTTAAGAAGCTGAGCATACAAAACTGAACACAGAAGAAGAACAAGAAGAAACTGTCTTTTTAAGATGTAATGAGCCACTACTACTACTACTACTACTACTACTACTACTACTAACTACTACTACTACTACTACTACTACTACTATTATCTTTGCTTATGTTTTTACTCTGTTCTATTTAAACACTTTAAAATATTTAAGCAGTTAACCAGTGAAAAGTTGCTTTCAGCCTACTATAATAATGTATATTACACAACATATACATAACTGTTCAAAAAAAGGAAAAAAAGAAAACAACATACCTGACTGATTCACTGACTGATGACAAATTTGTCAAGGCCATCAAGGCTTCAAAGTTCTGCAGGCCTGTCCGATCAGCATGTAAGAGAGACAGCAGAGGCCGGACAACTTCGTAAATCTGGATGCATGAGAAAGACATGGTAATTAGACTGGGCTCCCATGTGCCAAATCAGGAAGACAGGGAGAAAAATCTGATTGAGATAGGGCGGGGAAGAAAGAATAGATGCAAAACTAGTCAAGAATCTACTGCATCTCAATTTTTGCTCTGGAAGTACAGGAGCCACTTGACTTACGCAAATATGCACTTGTGTAAAAAATTTCCAATGTTCATAAACTTTGCAGAAACATAACGTGGATATGGGAAGAACTGATCAACTGACATGGGGAAAAACTAAGTAATGGTAATCTCATGGAGCTGGAATCTGCAGGAATTGCAGAGGATGAAAGAAGTAAAGCTTTAGAACCAGAAGTCCAGCTAAAATGACTTGTAGCAAAGGAAAAAAAAGGCGACAGCATTTCAGTCCTGAACAAATGGATCCAAAATGCATCTCAGTTTCTGAAGGTCCAGGGGGTGAAGATGTCCATTGAGGCAATCAGTCACCCATAGCTGATATGCCAGCATCAGGGTTAGTGAACCATAGCTAAATACCAAGTCTGCTCAACAGACTGGTAACCCCAGTAACAGGCCTAGCAAGGATCGCCACAGTCCCCATGGTGGTGGAGTCTGCTAAAGAAGCACTGCACACCTCCTGCTTTTTAGCTGTACTCCGGGGCTGAAAAAGTAGCTGCCATAATCTGCTCCCACGCCGAAACGATCCTGTGCCTCAACACCTCTACAGCATCAGCTGCAAAGAACAACAGCTCGCAGTTACAGGGAGTTCATACAAGTATATGTACAAGTTCTGAAGTCCAAAAGTTTGCTGTTAGAAGATTTATAAGGAAAAAAAGAAAGAAAGCTGCTGTTCAGGCATCTCTCAATAAGAAAAGCTGCGTGACCTAGAATCAGTCAAGGCATCTGACATATGTAAAAACTGACTTACATAAAGATTGCAGAACATACTAATCATGCAAGCTGGAAATCACCATACATCACTGTAACTCACTCACACAAGCCAGAATGTAAAGTCTTAACAAAACAGCTGAAATAAATGTGTACAGGTCAGAAGCTAGCTTGCTCTGCAAACAGGGACTGTCTGCTTGTAAGGTAAGACACACCTGAGTGCAGCATATTCAAGGCTAAAGAATGGAAATATATTTACAAGAAAACCCGCCTCATCTATTTGGGACCATATCTGGGTTGGTGATAACTGAACATACAAGAAAACTGTAACCCCATAGCACACTTGTTACTCACTCTCTGCCCTGGGAAGGCAATGTGTGGGTCGCTGGTTACACAAACTTTGGCCAAGGAATGAGCTGCCAATATGGCTCCATTGTCTGTGTTGTTGTTCATGAGATTCAACAGTACCTGTGGTGTTAGGCCAGAAAAAAAAACAAAACTTTTAATGAAATCCAAAAGTGACTAAGATGGGGAGAAGAGTTCTATAAGGGATGCTTCTATTATAGAGACAGATTAACACACATAGAAAAAAATTATGTAGATGACTCTACTTCTCTGACCCACTAATCAACATGTTAAAGGTACGAAGGAGGTATAAATACCATAAAAATACACTGTTACTAACTGTGTCAAAAGAACTTAATATTGAAGAAGGCTGGCTAGTAAGGAGGATTAAACGTATTAAACGTCATGATAATCTAGAGAAGACAGTCTTGGAAGGGTACATAACGGGAAAAAGAAAGAGAGGAAGACCAAGGCGAAGATGGCTGCAAGACATCGTCGATAATCTGCAAATGGATGCATCGGCAGCAGGCCATCTTGCTCACAACCGAGAGGCCTACAGGAGTGCTGTTAGGGAGGCAAAGTTCCGCAAGGGACATGCAAATGAATGAATGAACTGTGTCAAAACAGAAGAGAATAGAAATAAAAATCTGACTTTTCACTTTAATCTTACAAAGCTTACAGAGCTCATAACAGGACACCAAAAAGGGGAATTCTTCAGGGAAACCTTGGAACAGTATTCCATCTGATTAAAATCTACAAAAATGCTTTACCACTAAATGGACGCCAATATTCATGATTTATTACTGGAGCTGAATGAATGGTGCTGATATTGGAGCTGAATGAATGGTGCTGATATTGGAGCTGAATGAATGGTGCTGATATTGGAGCTGAATGAATGGTGCTGATATTGGAGCTGAATGAATGGTGTGATATTGGAGCTGAATGAATGGTGCTGATATTGGAGCTGAATGAATGGTGTGATATTGGAGCTGAATGAATGGTGTGATATCAGAGCTGAATGGATGGTGACATTCATGATTTATTACTGGATCTGAATGAATAGGTGGTGATATTCATGATTTATTACTGGAGCTGAATGAATGGATGGTGACATTCATGATTTATTACTGGCGCTGATATTCATGATTTATTACTGGAGCTGAATGAATGGGTGCTTTATATTCATGATTTATTACTTGAACTGAATGAGAAATTAGATTTAAATCTATTAAAATTTATCTATTTAAATCTGTTGCTACTTCAAGTTTGCCAGTCAAACTACTATTTTGTGGGTAGCTCTGGAGAATCGCCCAAGCTGACACATACACTGAGCAACAACAGAACCACTCAAAATGCTTGGATTTACTGACCTTGACACCCCCCTGTTGAACTAAAAGTCCTCGTAGGTTTTCCTCTGTCGCCAGCGACAAGTACAGCCTGGAAGAAATTATGGGTCAGTGACTGCATAGCACATGATAAATAAAACTGTCAGTTTGTACTGGACATAGTACTATTTAAATGACTGCACAATAAGTGAGAAGTACAGCCATCAGTGCGCGCGCACACGCACGCACACACGGGGGAAATAAAACGATGTGTGACTTAGCGTCCAGTGACTGCACAATCTGTCAGTAGTACAGCATTTAGTTACAGCTCAATATATGAAGTATATAGCTTAAGGTGACTGCACTAAACGTAAAGAATAAATGTAATATGAAAAGAATATGTAAAGAGTGTAAGTCACCTGCAGGTGATTGACTGCATGTGAAGAATATAGCCTGCAGGTGACTGACTATATGTGAAGAATATAGTCTGCAGGTGACTGACTGCATGTGAAGAATATAGCCTTTAGGTGACTGACTATATGTGAATAAGTGTGTGTGTGCCTGCAGGTGACTGACTATATGTGAAGAATATAGTCTGCAGGTGACTGACTATATTTGAAGAATATAGCCTGCAGGTGACTGACTAAAATGTGAAGAATATAGCCTGCAGGTGACTGACTATATTTGAAGAATACAGCCTGCAGGTAGGTGGGGGGCAGCATGGCAAGCAGATATAGGAATGCCATGACTGCAGGGAAGTCAACTTTCAGAACAAAGTACAAACCCACAGTTCTTTTACCAAGTCAAGCCTATAGTAGCAAAAAAATCACTATACAGAAGTCAAGTAGGTAGACATTTATCTTAACTCTTCTCGAGCTGACGGTCACGATCCTGACATGTCCGGTTTCCTGTTGCGGCCGTATGGCCAGGATCCTGATATTTTTAATTCTTGAAATCACTCTAATCCACCTTTTACTTTGAATGTTAACTGCGCATGTCAGAAATAACCTTCTTCCTGTTTATCTAGCGTGGGCGATAAGAGGACATATTGGGAAACTTTCTGTTCAATTTTTTTGCAAATTTTCAAAGTATATCGAACTTTGGACACACCTTTCGACATGGCAGATTTTACTGAATGTACCTCCCGTAGCTCTAGACCTGTTAGACAAAGTACAATAGCTTGTAGAGAAATGTTTGCGACAATATTTGGTAGGAAACGTGTCAGTACTGCATGGAGATTAGCATGGAGATTACTCTGCACCATAACCAGGTCCTTTTCAGGACCACCCCAATCTTCAAGAAGATTTTTCTCAAACTGAATACAACCATTGTTCTTCTTCTTTTATCTTTTCTTGCTAGTTTCAGTGTTCTGCTTCTGATTTTTTTTTCAATTTGTGTAAAAAGTGATACTTCTTGGATGGAATTCATTTTATCTTCAAATTGTGTGTAACAAGTGGATATTTACAGCTCTTGGTAAGTAGACAACCATTAGTTTAGTGTTTTAGAGATTTTTTTTGGGGGGAGTAGGGCTAAATATTTTTTCTTATTTTCTCAACAGTTATTTTTTCCTAAAAAAACTAGACATTTCTGGAACCTTTATTCATTTACCTTTTTGTAAATGTATATTTAGTATTTTTTAAACATGGAAATAATATTTTAAATTCGCTTTTTCAACTATACCCGTCAATCTTCTAAACACTTGCGCATTTTGCTCCGCACCCTACGGTACGTCCGCGTTTTCCCGCCCGCTCGGAAATAGTTAAAGGCCAGTTCATTCATTATGAATGTGCCCTGCTAACAGGCACTGGCAAGTTATGCATCTCCCATCTCCCGTTCACAGGCCTTGGTATTTCCAAACCATTTGGCTGCCTTACTTTTTTTGTTCTCCTATGCCATATGATCAGTCAATTCCATTAGTTTTTCTGGCAGATTTATTCTCGTTCTTGCCTGATCAGCTCCAGTGTCTGTAACTGAATGAAAATTGTATGATGAAGGGCAGAATGTAGCTGGGCCTGTGTGCCAAATTCTTAACTCTTTGAAAATAAAGTCTGTTTGTTCGTTCATACCTTTCATTTTTTTTTTAAACCAAGTTTTCCATGGATTTAATTGCAAGGAAAGTACATGGATGATTTCTCATAGCCTTTAACTTTTTTGCCAAAGTCAAGGTAAGAAAAAAAAAACAAAACATATAACCTGATCAAGTTTTAACATGTGTGACCCTCACCTGCTGAGAAGTTCCCTGCAGTTTTTGCTGTCTGTGTCAGACAGAGTCACCAGGGCATTCATGATGCCAGCATTGGCCAGTTTGTGGATTCTCTGAGACACAAACTCAGGCTTGTCCTGTGTGGTGGTAGTAATAATAAGAAGAAAAAAAATGCTGTGTAAGATACATTCACATCAGCCACAGTAGCTCAGCTACAAAGGCTGCACACTGTACATGGTTGGGCAGGTAAACAAACTGTATACAAAAACACTTCCATGGACTGTATAGGCAGAACATGGCAGATCTGTTATATAGTCTGTACACAGAAATATGGTAGACCTGTTGCCCTGAACATCTTGTTTCACACACATTGGGTTTTAAACAATGAGATGAATAATTCTGTTCAATGTGAAATTTTTTTTTTTTTAAACATGGATATTAACTAAATCATTACCATCATTTAAAAAAAAAAACTTTTGATTCACAGCATTATATCACATCTGTTATGCTTACCACTAGCAATATTTTTACATATTACACAGAATGATTTTTCTAAACATCCTTCTTATGTAAATATATACACAACTTTCTGGGATGCAAAACAGTACAGATGTTAATGAGTTGTCTTTTAATCACGAGGCTATAGATTAGAGACACTGGAACATTCCTACCAGTCCAGTGGTGAAATTAACTGAAACTTGTGTTGGGGAAAATTCTCTGAAATTAGGATATCTACCTTGGAAAACCAAGGCAAAGATGGCTGCAAAACATCACTGATTATCTGCAAATGAATGCATCAGCAGCAGGACATCTTGCTTACAACCGAGAAGCCTACAGGTTATGGCAAAGGACATGCAAGGGACATGCAAATGACTGACTGATTGGCCTGCAGGGGGTGGCATGCTGAACTCTTGTATGTCAACACATGAAAGGAAAATCTGACATTTTATAAAGGTCAGTTTCATGAGTAACGGGGGATTATATCCAAGCCCATGGAAAACTGATGATGAATCTATGACAACTATAGATTAAAAAAAAAAAAAACTAATCCCTTTCAAAATCAAACCATCCCAATGTCACTTGCTCCCGCCCTCCCTTGTTCGCTCGCTCCACTCACTCATTCACCTCACCTCACTCACTCACATACACACAAGATACATCATATTTTTATATATGAATATCACATCTTTGCAAACAAAAAAAAAGCAGATAAGCAAGTAAGTACACATCCACCACCAACCCCACCCCCTCCAACCACAACTACCCCACCTTGGGATGTTCCTCTGGAATGTGCTGCTTGGCAAACTTGGCCAGCTCAATAAGCTCTGGCATGATCTCCTGCTTGTCATAGCTGTTGGTGCAGTTGACCATGACTGTTGCTGCTGCATACGTCATGTTACGATCTGACTCCTACATGAAAAACACGTGGAAAAACAGAATCTGCCCATTACTCAGACTAACTGGATACTGGTCAATCACATCATATAATCACAGAACACAAAGAGTGTTTGTAAATCATTTGTACTTGTACTATCTCCCTGTAACTATGAGCTGGTGTTCTTTGCTGCCGATGCCGTAGAGGTGTTGAGGCACAGCATCGTGTCAGTGTGGCAGCTATTTTTTCAGTCCCAGAGTACAGCTAAAAAGCAGGGGGGTGCGTAATGCTTCTTTAGAAGACTCCATTACACCATGGAGACTACGGCGATCCCTGCCCCGTTACCCAGGGGTTACTATGGGTACCAACAGAGAGGTGCGACAGGGTCTTGGTCAGCTATGGTTCATCAACCATGACACCAGCATATCAGCTATGGGTTACTGATTGCCTCATTGGACAGCGTCTTCACCTACCAGTGCTAGCATTAGCTTCTTCTTCTTCGTTCGCTTCTACCACCAAGACCGCACTGTGATCCTACTGGATTTACGCCTGTGGTCCTCGTTAAGTCCCGTGGTCTCCTGTGTCCCGAAAGGACTACACGAGATCCCCAAGAGGTTCAGGGTATCGCAGGGCTTTAGCCTGTATTCTTGGTGGGTCTCAGAAGCGGGACTGCATGGCACCGCTAGCATTAGCTAACATATTATAAAACCAGGAGAAAGGATTTCTCTTGCCTGCCTCTTCATGCCATCTATCTAACCAACCTGCTGTTATTCTTATTCTTTTTTAGTATAGGGCTTTCTCCTATTGGTGACACAGTTTTCAGAATATTACAGTTCTTCATACTAAACAGAATAGTTGGCTTTTTAATGATCAAGTAGCAAAATGCACTTGTCTCTTATGGTGAAGGTTGATGATATGAATGAGGCTGGAGGCATCCCATTTAACCAGCCATAGAAATTGGCACACGACTTCTTCTGGAGTTGGGGAAGGAAAGGTGGCCAGGCAATGATACTGACTACATCACCCTCTAGCATTGCTGACAGGTCAAGGCAAATATGTCTGCTAACACCACATCCCCTAGGTGCCTCTATGGCTACTTTTATCTAGTGCCTGAGTGGCGGCGATTTGTTTAATGTGTTCATTTCTGGCAATGAGGTTGATGGTTCTATCATGACAGGAGGTACCCAGGTCACCTGCCTGTGGAAATGAATACCCAACTCCTTGTGGATACCCAGCAGGGGGTGCAAGATAACTAAGTTGATTAATGTGCTGTTCTCTCATGGCTACATGGTTGCTCATCCTACCAGAGCCTGTGATTCAAGTCAGGGGTAATTCTCTTGTGGGAGTTTGAGATGGCTAAGCTGATTAATGTGCTGTTCTCTCGCAGCTAGACAGTTACTTGTCCTACTGGAGTCTGTGGTTCAAGTCCCAGGTAATTCTCTTGTTGCTTTTCTTTCTCTCATGTCTAAAAGTGCTCTGTCTGTGATTTTTTTGAGGTCTAACCATAAAGTACCATGTTCTATTACTTTACTGTGCAAAAGCCTCGTTGTTTCCTGTTTGTAAACATTTGAACCTGAAACAATGCCTACACATAACATTTAATGCCTGATAGTGGAAGTTTGTTCTTCATCATCTTCTTTTCTTCATGCTAAATCTGGAAATATCCTGCCTGAATATATTCCAGTTTTTACTACACTAGAATGATGTTTTTCATCATCTTCTTTTCTTCATGCTAAATCTGGAAATATCCTGCCTGAATATATTCCAGTTTTTACTACACTAGAATGACAGCTTCTATCTTCTACCTCTGATCTAGACCATCTAGTCTAGTTTGGTGTGTGGGTATGGGGAAAAACTGGACACTGGTCAGAATGAGCACATGTTCTGAAGTCTCCACATCTGTATGGGATTCCTCAGCTGGACTTGTCTGGCCATGCTCAAAATACCCACCTGAGGAGACTCGTGCACAACCCACCTTGGCAAGATCAAGCATAGACTTCAGAGCCGCTGTGTCATCTACCAGTTCCTCTTTGATGTCAGCATCCAGAGTGAGGTAAGCCAGGCCCTCAGTTGCCCACTTACGCAAATCTGAGTCTTTGTTGGCATTGACCAAGAACCTGGAGCATGCAAGACAATAATCTTTTGTTGTTAATTTTGTTGATACTTCTTCCTCTTCAAATACTTCTTCAAATCTCCTTTGAACTGTGGGCTGGTGTTCTTTGCAGCTGTTGCTGTGAAGATGTTGAGTCAGAGCACGGTGTTGGATTGGGAGTGGGTTATGGCAGTTATTTTTTTTCTGTCTTGGAGTGCAGCAAAAAAAAAAAAAAAAAGGCAATAGGTGTGCAATGCTTTAGCAAACTCCACCACCATGGAAACTATGGGGATCACTGCCCTGTTAGCCAGACTAGGTCTGTTACTGGGGGTATCAATGAAGAGGCGTGACAGCGTCTTGGTCAGTATGTTTTTATGGGCCGCTGTCTGTTAAATCATCAGTATCTTTACTCCCATTTTTTTAATATTGACTGTAAATATGAATTTTAACTCTTTCGGTGCCTTTGGTCACTTTAATGACGCTTCCGGTATACCTGTTGCGTGTCAATGGTCATTATAATGATCATTGTTTGTTTCAATAAAACAACCGGTGTAACATTTAGATTGTACATATTTCGTCCGCGATTCCAGTGACACTTTTCAAAATGGCGAAAGAGTGCCTAGTTACAAGCGATGCCGTGGGAGAAAAAGGACGAGAAGCATGGAAATTTTTCAATTTTTGACGATGTAGATAAAGGTATGGACATAGCCTATGGCCACCCCGCTGCTCTTGAATGTACCCAAGTAGATCTAAATATATTTAGACGACTGGAGAAGTAGTTAGGAGTAGTTAGGAGGTTAGTTCAGACATTCATTCAGCGAGAATGCAACACAGAATCACAATACGAGATCAACAAGCAGATCTACACATCTCAGATGGTAAGTAGTGGTAAGTAGTGCAGATCCAGACCTCGCCGATGGTGAGCTGGCCACAATCAGTGTCTAAAAACATCACATTACTTCTTTTTTCCTAAAAAACTCTGGATTTATGAAATTTTCATTCATTTAGCTATACTTTGAAACATAATAAGTATACGGAAGTACATGGAAATACTGTTTTCCATTCCATTTTATAACTATACCCCCTAACATATCAAGACCCGCGTTTTTACTCTGGCACTCCACAACATGTCCGTGTTTCTTCCTCCGGCATGGAAAGAGTTAAAGAGCTGCAGTTTACACAGATACCATTAAATTTGTTAGCAGTGATAAAATATACAAATTTTTGGTAGAAGAAATGCTATGTGCCAGTTTGGTTTTGGCTGCAAAGGAGCAGTTAACTCATATGCCATAGTTAACAATGAATACAATATAACTGTTATTTTTTTTTTTTAAATGCAGTCATAAACTGCATGCTATTAGAGCAAAAATTCATTACTTCCGTCTTGCAACAAACTAACACTCTGACCAGCACATCTTATAATTTACACCATTTATTTTTCCATTGGCAGCCTGGTTAGCAGAGTGGTTTGGTGCCTGGTCTGCTAATCTGGTGGTACCAGGTTCAATCCCTGCTGTGGGATTTTTTTTCCTGGTACTACCACACCAAAAAGGCCCTTGGGGTGGGGGATGGGGGGGGGGGGAATACAGCCAGGCATGATATTGACCATATCATACTTTCATATGCCAAAGGTCTTGGAAGTACAGGCCTAACACCATATCCCCAATATGCCTTAATGGCATGGAAACAGGAATTTTACCTTCATCTTTCACATTTTCCATTAAAATGTAGCATATTCATATACAAAACATTACAAGCATTTTTTTCTTTGAAATGACATTTACTTTCGACAGATTTTGGCCAACTTCTGTGTGGATCCTTCAGCCATCGGTTGTGAGCTAGCATCAGTTCCCATGAAACTACCAAGCTTGCACAAACCCTGAGAAACAGAAACACCACATGGTAAATGTATAAACATAAATCTTTAAAAAAAAAAAAAAGACAGACAACAGAACTTGAACTTGAAGAATGGTCATGCTCTGCTGCTAGCCTAGAAATGGGCCTCCTTGCCCTCACGAAACTCCCTTATGTGCTTGGCCTTGTAACCTCAGTGTCGTTCATAGTGTAAGACAGACAACAGAGTAAACATGTAAGCAAAAAATACTCAAACAATGGTACTACAGTGCAAAAGCAACGCAGCAATGAAAGAAAATATGTAATGCTTTCTATTTCATGGAAGTTTAATATAAAATGTACTTTAAAATTTCAGTGAATTTGAATTAAAGTAATGAGAAAATGACTGAATTAAAAGGAATGCATCAGAAGCTAAAACAACTGAAGAAGCTGTGGAGAGGGACACAGGAATACGAAAATTAGGTTTTAAAGGGCGTGCATTCTTCCCATTGCGACATATGCCTGCGAGACCTGGACACTTAACAAAACAGCTGAGAAACACATATGCCTCTGAATGTAAATGCTACAGAAGAGTCCTACAAATATCATGGACACAAAAAAAAAAAAAAGAACAAATATGTCCATACTACAAGAATTTACTATTGATGAAGGAGGGTTAGTAAAGGAGATTAAGCAGAGAAGTATTTTGGACATATTAAACATGAGAGTTTGAAGAAGACAGTCTTGGAAGGTTACATAATGGAGGGAAAAAGAAAGAAGGGAAGACCAAAGCGAAGATGGCAACAAGACACTGTTGGTGATTTGCAGGTGGATGCATCTGCAGCAGGGGCATCTTGCTTGCAACAGAAAGGCCTTCCTGAGAGCTGTTAGGGAAGCAAATCAGGGGACACGCTAATGAATGAGACATTACAGGCAGACATTCTTTATCTTTGCAGAATGCTTCTCTGGGAAGTGGAATTTGCTAGCGTCCTGAAAGACACAAAAGCGTACTAGACACTGACTGCATCCACAATCCACGTTCAAGGATACGGATGGTTAAAATTTTAAAAACAACCTCCACCCACCACAAGGGCTCTAACTTTGATATGGTCTTCTGCTGACTGGTACAGCTTCTTCAGTATGGGAACAGCATCCTGCAGGATTCCACTACATTTCTCTTTCTTGGATGCTGAGTTGACAATGGCTTCCACTGCCACTCTCTGTGCAAGAACATGAAAAAAAAAAAAAAAAGATAAAGCTCAGTTTTTTTTAAGCTGATTAATCATCACCAAGATCCCTAAAGAGAACAGTAGGCATAAAATTCCTCTGATGAGGTTGAAAAGCCTCGGCAAAAACAGGAAAACTTGGCAAACTACCATGCGAGCCCTGTGTGACTGTTTAACGGCACGGGAAGGATGTAAGATCCCTAGACTAAACTTAGTAAGGGCCCCTGTTCCTTCCAACCATGCTATCAATCTCTAGGAATGAAATTCATAAAACAATGACCTGCATTTGCAGAGTTTTTTCCCCCTTGATGCAGGGCCCATTCCCATCTCCCCCCCCCCCCTTAAGACTGTTCAGCTTAATGGATAATCCATCACCAAACTTAGTTCTCATTACTAAGTTTGCAGGATCACAGAAGAAAACAACAAAAAAGAATGTTGCTCTGATCACTTTTTTTTTGGGGGGGGGGAGGGGGAGGGGCGCTTGATTAAAGTCATTATTGTCTCTATCTTCTTCTTCTTCTTCGTTCGCTTCTACCACCATGACCGCACTGTGATCCTACTGAATTTATGCCTGTGGTCCTCGTTTGGTCCCGTGGTCTCCTGTGTGGTCCCCAAAAGGACCACATGAGATCCCCAAGAGGACCACAAGAGGTTCAGAGTATCGCAGGGCTTTAGCCTGTATTCTTGGTGGATCTCTGAAGTGGATTGCGTGACACCGTGGTTCTCATTATTTTCTCTATGACTCTTACTATATAACTAACTGATGGGCCTAAGTACATCAACAGAGTATACTGGATAAAGACTAGACCAAACAGATACTAGTGAAAGAACAGAAGATGATTTCATGGATAGCAGGGTGTAACTTCAGCACTGTTATAAAAACTAACGATTCCTGATATTCGTACCATCACAACATAGCTAACAAAATCAGTTACCCGAATTGTTACAAAATGGCTGCAAAATATCTGTACTAGCACCACATGGGAAATATTTACTGATAATATTTATATTATCAGCGATAAGAATATTTTATATTATCATCTATTCTGATATCTTTTTTTTCTTCTTCTTCTTCTTTGATCTCCCAGGAACCATAAGCTGATGTTCTTTGTAGCTGATGCAGTGAAGATGTTGAGGCACACAATGAGCTGGCTTGAGAGCGGGTCATGGCAGCTATCTTTTTCAGTCCCTGAGCACAACTAAAAAGCAAGAGGTGTGCAGTAACTCACCACAGAGGGACAGAAGTAAGAGTAGACCAAAGGAGACATGGAGAAGAACAACAGAGAGGATGCTGAGCAAATAAAGGGCTCACCTAAACAAGAGCGAGAAAAAAAAAAGGCAAAGGACAGGTTTTTGTGGAAAACCATTGCGGAAGCCCCACGTGCCTTGGGCAACTTAAGGTTCAGAGAGTGAAGTACTTCTTGTCAGCTATGAATCATTGACTGTTGAATCAGGCAATGTATTCACACCTCCTTCTTCTCCCCCATATTCTGATATATCTTGACTATTTTCATATGACTGACAAACACTTGTGGTATCATCAAATGCTGTTAAATATGGCATGCTAATGTTCAGTCAAATACACAAACTTCAGAATCATCCACATTTGAACGACCGACTGATTCTCCCTAGCTCAGGATGCATCACGGTAACCAGGTCATCAACATGATTCACAACACTCCTTCAGTCAGTCACCTCATACAACATAAACAGATGAAAACATTGGCTCTTCTCTGTCTCCATCATAAACTTTTACCTGATACTGTGTGTTGTCACTGTCTGCTAGTGTGAACATGAGCTGTGTCACTCCCTCAAGGCCCAGCAGCATTCCTCCAACTTCATAAGGGCCCTGAAGATCAAAGAGTTAAAACATGCAGGTAGGCATTATTCATAGCCCTAATGTTAATAGTAGACACTGAAGATAAAAACATAAGATAGAAACAAATGCCCATAACATGCGTCATAAAAACAAATGTATGTGACACATGATATAAAGACAAATGTACATGACATACAATATAAAGACAAACGTACATGACACACAATATAAAGACAAACGTACATGACACACAATATAAAGGCAAGCACATATCACACACAATATAAAGGCAAATGTACATGCACAATATAAAGGCAAATTTACATGATGTACAATATAAAGACAAATGTACATGATATACAATATAAAGACAAAGACACATAGCATATACAATAAAAAGACAAATGCGAGCGCACGTACGCACGCACACACACATACACACAAGATAAAGACAACTGTACACAACTTATACAAGATAAAGACACACAAACAACACATATGTACCTGCAAAAGGGTTGCTAGTGCTGCTACTGCCTCAATCTTGGACTCTAATATTCCATCAGAAAACAGTTCCCTGGGGAAAAAAAATCACAACAGTAACAAAGAAAAACTAAAACACCATACAACCATAGCTGAAATTATACCTGAAGCAGGTTCTAAGGACTGTAAATGCGTCTCAAACAGCCTCTGGCAGTCAAGTCCAGCTCCTCGCCTTCCCGTGGCAGAACTGTTTAAACTGACAGGAGAAGGGGCGAGGGCGAATATCTGGCGCCTGAAAACCAGATACTCAGGGTAGATGAGTGGCACGTTTGGTAGCTCATCTGCCGCTGTTGGCGAGATTTTTCAGTTGCCGTGCGTGGAGCGGTGCTCCTCCCGGCCAATGAAGAAAGGTGCAAATGAGGTTGCCGCGCAGCATCACTGCGGAAAAGGTGGTAGAAAGGATGAAGCAAAGCAAACAATCAGATCACGGCACCTCTGGTCTGGAGGTCGGCCATGTCCTGAGTGCAGTCATATCGGGTGAAATGCATGAACCAGCTTGTCCCAGAGGTTAAGACACTGCTGGCAAGACTCTTCAAATGCCGCGCGTGGAGTGAAGCTCCTCCCGGTCAAGGAAGAAATGCAGAAAAGAAATAAAGGTTGCTGTGCGTTGCCAATGGGAAAGGTGGTGGAAAGGATAAAGTGAAGTTTAATCGGTATGTCCAGTAGTATCGCTACGAGAGCTATACATACCACGGCACCTCTGCTCTAGAGGCCGGCCACGTCCGAAATACACCTACACTGGTGAAATATGCCTAAACCGGCACACACCAGGGGTGGAACTTGATGGCTAGACATGTCATGCCACCTCCGCTCTAGAGGTCAGTCACACCTGATATACACCCATACTGGTGAATTTTGCCTAAACCGGCTCACACCAGGGGTGAATCTTGAAGGCTATGTATGTCACAGTACCTCTGCTCTAGAGGTCGGTCATGTCCCAAACACGCCCATACTGGGATAATATGCCTAAACCAGCTCAACCTAGGGGTAGAAGTCACTAGTGGCGAGGATTCGTCCTCCTGGACAAAAGCTCCATCCTGGTCACAACTAGGAAGGGTAGCGGCCATGACCGCAAAATGCTGAAGTCGGAGACACTGGACCAGGGCAGTCTAGATAGGCAACTACCTCTCACCCGGCGGGGATGTTTGCGTATCCTAATCACGCTGAGGTTTTCTGGTGAGAAAGTCCAACTCTGGACTGGATGGGCATCCACCTCTCACCTGGCAGTGATACACGGGTATCTCAAAACACGTCAAGGTTTTCCGGTAAGAAGGTCCAACTCTGGCCTGGGTGGGCTACCGCCTCTCACCCAGCGGGGATGCACTGATATCCTAAACACGTTGAGGTCTTCCGGTGAGAAAGTCCAACCCTAGACTAAACTGGTGCAATGAAAACCATGGTGTCATGCAATCCCGCTTCTGAGACCCACCAAGAATACAAGCTAAAGCCCTGTGATACTCTGAACCCCATGTGGTCCTCACGTGGATCTCGTGTGGTCCTTTCAGGGACCACGGGACCTAACGAGGACCACAGGCGTAAATTCAGTAGGATCACAGTGCGGTTTTGGTGGTAGAAGCGAACGAAGAAGAAGAAGAAGAAGATACCTGAAGCAAAAATATGATGCTAAAGACAATGATGAATTAAAATAAGAACAGGAAGGGGGAGGAATACAATAAAATGAAATAAATAATAACTTCTACAAGGGTTAATTGATAAATTTGTGGCATAAGGTACAAATACTTGAAACACACAGCTGATATCAGGTGCATTTGTAGATCAGGTTAATGTAAGATTAAATACCAAGTTTCAGCAACCAATTTTTGTTTACAGGCTACTGAAGTGGTAAGGGGTGGCAGAAATTGAGAAAATGGGTACAATTTCTCATCGAGCAGTCATTCACTACCTCTGCATCAAGGGCTTATCATCGAAGGAGATCCATGAGGATATGGTTGAGACTCTAAGGGAGAGTGCCCCTTCTTACAGCATAGTGAAGAAATGGGCAGCTCAATTCAAACATGGAAGGTAGAGTCTGGAAGATGATACCCATCCAAGAAGACCAAGAACGATAACCACCGATGAAACCACCGGCAGAATCCATGACATGGTAATGGAGGATTGACAACTAACTGGGCGATACACTGCTACTGAGTTGGGCATCTCCCAGGAATGTATTCATGCCATTATTCACAATGATCTTCAAATAACAAAAGTCTTTGCTCGATAGGTCCTGAAACTTCTTGGACCTGATCACAAACGACAGCATCTCAACATGTCAAGAGACAATCTTGGCCATTTTTCTGCAGATCCTGAAAAGTATCTTCTGCAATTTGTGACTATGGATCTTCTTCTTCTTCTTCATTCGCTTCTACCATCAAGATTTCCCCGTGATCCTACTGAATTTACTCCTGTGGTTCTTGCGATAGTCTCATTTAGGATGGAGGCTCAGAGCATCGTGGGGCCTGGGCCCACATTCTCAGTGGGTCACAGAAGTGGCATTGCATGACACTATGGTTTTCATTGCACCAGTTTAGTCTACAGTTGGATTTTCTCACCGGAAAACCTCGACATGGTTCGGATATGAATATATCCCTGCCGGGTGAGAGGTGGTTGCCCATCCAGCCTAGAGTTCAAGTGACTATGGATGAGACTTGGGTTCATCATTTTCAACCAGAAACCAAAGAACAGTCAAAGCACCTCCAAAGAAAGCAAGGGTGGTTCTGTCTGCAGACAAAGTGACGGCTTCCATCTTTTGGTATTCAGAAGGTGTGTTATTGGTAGACTATCTTCAAAAAGGTAAACGGCCACCAGGGCCTATTACGCTAATCTTGTGAAGCAACTGCGGGTCAAAGTGAAGGAAAATCGTTGAGGGAAATTGATGAGAGGAGTCATCTTTCAGCAAGACAATGCTCCACTTCACAAGCCAGCGGTGGCAATGGCTGCCACTCATTAATGCGGCTTCCAGCTTCTTGAACATCCTCCTTATTCCCCAGATTTGGCCCCTTCGGACTATTGCCTGTTTATCAAACTCAAAAAGGAGCTCAGTGGTCACAAATTTGCTTCAGATGATGACGTCATTCATGCTTAGACCATTTTATACTGGCACAAGATGCTGACTTTTACAAAGAGGGGATCCGCATGCTCCAGGATCGCTGGACTAAGTGCATAAACTTGCAAGGGGACTATGTTGAGAAATAACCTAAAAAAGCTGTCCACAAATAATCCGCTGTACCGCACGCCATGAACTTCAATCACTCCTCATATTTTGCCAATTTTTTTTTTCCGTGGGAAAAAAATTGAAATAAAACATCAAATAAATGCTAAAATAAAAGTTATGGTATCAACTCCCTCCCACCATCTTCTGTCAAATAAATGAGTATGCTGTGTGCTGGCCTGAAGGCAGTGAATACCTGCCTACAGGATCAGACACTGGATTTACCCTGTGAGGAACTATGGATTACGTGCAGCATACAGGGCTATCAGTTGAGGACAGACTAAAGAAGATATCACATGCTGCTCAGTCCTTCAAAAATGAGACTTTGTCCTGGTCTTCTGCACACTGCAAAAGAAAAAGAAGAAGAAAAAAAAAAGAATGCTCACCTAAAGTACTCATGGCATTTTTCTTTGAACTTCTCTCTCAGTTTGTCATTGATAAGGTCATCATAGATCTTGGACAAGGCCAAAGAGGCATGCATGCTGGAGTGGGTGGTGATGGGAAGAGTCTTGAATTCCTTCTGAGTGCCAGCTACGGTCAGCAAGTTCTCAACACCTGATAGTTAGAATGTGGAAAGATTATTCAAATACTGACAATATTCTAATAAAGCTGTTCCTACTTTTTTCCTATTTTATACATTCTGATATCACAGCTTTACTGCAGTGCCTCATGTATAGTTGTATACTTATACACTAATTACTGTGTTACATCCTTCCCATGCTGTAATCATCACATAGGGCTCGCAAGTTAGTTCGCCAATTTTTCCTGTCTTCGGCGAGTCTTTCAACCTCATCAAGGGATTTTATGCCTGTTAATTTGGCCTCTCTTACCAATGTCCTTTTCAGAGTTTCACGCAGTCTGCCTCTTTTTCTTTGGCCTGTTGTGTTCCATTTGATAGCTTGTTTTGGGATTCTCTGATCGTTTCTTCTCATCACATGACCAACATATGTCCATCTCCTTTTCCTGATCACCCATGAGACTGGTTGTTGTTCAGTCATCTGTCTTATCTCTGCATTGTTCTTGAATTTGTTCCACTTGATGCCGAGTATTTTCCTTAGGCATTTGTTTTCAAATGAGTCTTGACTACTTCTTTAGTTGTTTTCCAGCTTTCACATGCATAAATGAGGGTGGAAATCATTTGAATTGAATAGTCTTAACTTGGTTTTTGTGCTTATAACTTTTGAATTCAATATGTTCTCAAGATTCTTAAAGATCGATGCTGCTTTTGCAATTCTAATTTCCTTTCTGGTGTCACCATCCTGGTCTATGTAGCTGCCAAGGTATGCAAATTGATTAACTTCTTCAATATCTGTCTCTTCTACATGTATTTTTCCATTCTGATTAATGGGAATTTTCATTATTTTTGTTTTGTCCTTGCTAATTTCAATATTAGGACAATATTAGGAGCAATAAAAAAATTTCTGCAAAAATATTCAGTCTCAAACATACATGACAATCTTCCAACTGAAAACATGACATTGAAGGCTGAAACACCATCTATACCAGGAGCTGAAACTTGGGCAAACAGACCCATGTGCCTCCAGCATAGAGCAACATCCTCCAGAGCTGCACCTGGCCAGACCCAACCCCCTATAGGAGAAGCTCTACTCTGACACTCAAAACCTGATATGAACTGTTGTTCAAATTTGCACCAGACATGGCAGGAGACCGTGTGTATGTTTGTCTAAAAAAAGTTGGTACCTGCTAGAGAGACTGAATCTAAGCTACGGAATTTCTGTGTCACGACCTCATTTCTTTCCGGATGTCACAATCCCTCATGTCTGCTGAGCAGTTACTAAAGACTAAGTCAACAAAACACCTTTTTTGGGGTGCTAGTTGGCTAAGTCAATAGTACGCTGTTCTCTCGTGGCTAGACGGCTGCTCATCCTACCGGAGTCCATGTTCGAATCCCAGGTAATTCTCTTGTGATTTTTCTTTTTCTCACGTATCACTAAAGTGCTTTGTCTACGATTTTTTCTAGGTCTAATCCTACAAAATTTGTTCTCTTACTTTACTGTACCAAAGCCTCGTGTTTCCTATTTATAAAATATTGTTCCCTGATATGAACTGCTGCATTTGTGAAAGAGACTGGTGTTGATGTCTGAGCAAACAAAAAAGAAGTCTCAAAGACTACAGCATTAGCGCCAGGAAAAGACTGTGCAAAATATTAGATCTCAAGCACTTGAAAATATTAATGCAAAATATTCAAACACTGATATAATATCAAAAACAAAAAAGAAACTATGCAAACTTACATACAATGTGTAAGGAAATGGTAATATGACAATACATGCTCATAAGAACAGTCCTCTTTATTACACATTGTCTCATAAGAAATTTGATTTTCTTCTTCTTCTTCTATCTCTCTGGAAGTTGCAGCTGGCACTCTTTGCTGCTAATGTGGTGAAGATGTTGAGGCACAGCGTAGTGTCAGATTTGGAATGGGGCTAAATGCTTCTTTTAGCGGACTCCACTGCAATCTCTGCCCTGTTAGCTAGGCTAGGCCTATTACTGGGTGTACCAACGGAGAGGTGGTACACAAGGTCTTGCTCAGTTATGGCTGAAGAGGAATTAAAAGAAGATTTTTACAACAGCCTCCAAGAAACAGTAGAAACAATACCCAAGCATGATATGCTACTCATCTTGGGCGACTTCAATGCAAAAGTAGGTGAAGGAAATGAAGATAGAAGAATAATCATGGGAAGAGAAGGAATCGGAGAAATAAATGAAAATGGAGAAAGACTGTGCAGTTTCTGTGAAGAAAACATGATGACCATCGGAGGGACAATTTTCCAACACAAAAACATCCATAAGGTGACTTGGAGGTCACCAGATAAAACCACAGAAAACCAAATCGATCACATACTAATAAACAACAAGTGGAAACGGTCACTACAAGATGTGCGAGCAAGGAAAGAAGCAGATATAGGAAGTGATCACAACCTTCTGGTAGCAAAAATAAAACTAAAATTAAGGAAAGCCAGAATCGGAGAACACAGAAAGATACATTTTGATACAAGAAAACTGATAGACCAGCAAACAAGAAATGAATTCTCAATAATACTTAAGAACCGCTTCAGTGTCCTACAAGACGAAGCAGAAATGTCCATATTAGAGTTCAATAAAACACTACAGGAAACAGCAAAAGAGGTGCTGGGATATCGGAAAAGGAGAAAAGAGGAATGGATAAGCGAGACCACATGGGAAAAGATAGAGCAAAGAAAAGAAATCAAGAAAAAATTACTGAACACCAAATCACAACGGCTTAAAGAACGAGTTTTAAGTAATTATGCACAAAAAGACAAAGAAGTGAAGGAATCATGCCGTCAAGATAAACGTCAATATTATGACAACTTAGCAGAAACAGCAGAGAAAGCAGCATATACAAATGACATGAAAACCATATATAAAATCACAAAGCAGATGACAGGTAACTTCAATACAAGATGTGAAAGTGCAGTAAGAACACAAAATGGACAACTGGTCAGTGGAGAAAGAGAAAAAATTGAAAGATGGAGGGAACACTTTAACACCCTACTAAACAGAACACAAGCAGCACAAGCAATAGATATACCTGAAGCAAAAGCGGAACTAAACATCAATACAGGACCAATAACAATAAATGAAGTAAAAGAGGCGATAAAGATGCTAAAATCAGACAGGGCACCAGGTGAAGATGAAGTGACTGCTGAGATGTTGAAAGCAGAAGAAACAGAAACACCAAAACAACTTTGCCGGATATTACAACAAATTTGGGATTTAGAAAAAGCCCCAGAGGAGTGGAAAACTGGTCTTATAGTAAAACTACCAAAGAAGGGTGACCTCAGAGATTGCGGGAACTGGAGAGGCATTACCCTACTGCCACTCACTAGTAAAGTATTTTGCAGAATAATCATCAACAGAATTGTACCAACACTTGAGGAAAAACTTCGGAAAGAGCAGGCAGGATTTAGGAAAGGAAGATCATGCATAGACCATATATTTGTACTTAGACAAATATTAGAACAGGCAAATGAGTGGCATAGCACAACATATGCATTATTCATAGATTTTGAGAAAGCCTTTGACAGTGTCAACAGAGATGCACTGTGGAAAATCCTAAGATGGCATGGCCTCCCCCATAAAATAGTTAATGTAATCAAAGCCCTATACGAGGGTTTTCAGTGCAAAGTTATCTGTGGAGAACATACCTCCAGCAGCTTTAGGGTACAAACAGGAGTGAAACAGGGATGTGTACTATCACCAACATTATTTATCTTGGCAGTAGACTGGTTAATGAAGGAGGTAACATCAGACAAACGCAGAGGATTACAATGGACCCTTGACACAGTGCTGGAGGACCTTGACTTTGCGGACGACATTTGTCTATTATCAAGCAGTCACAAAGATATGCAAGATAAAATAAACAAGTTAACCCAGAATGCAAACAACATAGGACTAAAGATCAATGTAGGAAAGACAAAGTTAATGAAGCAAAATGTGAACAACAGAAATGTACTCAGAGTAGATAACAAGTTAGTGGAGGAGGTCAACGAATTTGTATACCTTGGCAGCAGAGTAGTAGAAAATGGATACAGCACAGAGGACATCAACAGCAGACTTACTAGAGCAAACCAGGCTTTTGCAATGCTACAGAATATATGGAAATCAAATAAACTAAGCATAAATATGAAAATCAGGATATTTAAGAGTAATGTTCTAAGTGTACTACTCTATGGAAGTGAATGCTGGAAAATCACCAAAACCATAGAAAACAAGTTGAATTCTTTCCAGACTAAATGTTTACGTAGAATTAAAAAAATATTTTGGCCAAACACCATAAGAAATAACATTTTATTGGCAGAAATGCAGATGAAACCACTGACAACAATTATTGAGGAAAGACGCTGGCGATGGTTGGGACATGTGCTCCGAATGACTGACAACTCACTACCAAAAATAGCACTAAGATGGACACCACAGGGGAGCAGAAGTAAGGGTAGACCAAAAGAGACATGGAGAAGAACAACAGAAAGGATGTTGAGCAATAGAGGGCTCACCTGGGCAAGAGCAGAAAAAAAGGCGAAAGACAGGCATTTGTGGAAAACCCTTGCGGAAGCCCCATGTGCCCTGGGCACTTAAGGTTCAGAGAGAGAGAGAAATGCTTCTTTTAGCGGACTCCACTGCAATCTCTGCCCTGTTAGCTAGGCTAGGCCTATTACTGGGTGTACCAACGGAGAGGTGGTACACAGGGTTTTGCTCAGTTATGGCACTAGCATGTCTGTTATGGTTCACTGACTACCAAACTAGACAGCATCTTCACCTTCTAAGAAAATGATACGGTTATTTTTCTTTTCTGTGTACTTCTTTGAAACTATATTTGCTATTCTGTCACTCAGCCATGATAAGTTAACCTATTGAAGACAAACAAGCCTTCTACCTGAACCACATATTCATTCATAACTTTCTACTCTGATCACAAATTCACTCTGAATTCCCACGATCATTCACTCATAGCTCTATGCAACCTTACATCTTTCCTGTGCCGTTAAACGTCACACAGGGCTTGCATGGTAGTTCGCCCCAAGTTTTCCTGTTTTCAGCGAGCTTTTTAACCTCATCAAGGGATGTTATGCCCGCTAAACTGGCCTCTCTTAACAATGTCTTCTGTAGAGTTTCACGTGATATCACACATTTTTTCATCTTGAGCTTTTCCCTATCACACCAACATGCACTAGAATAGTATGGTAAGGTAAAGATAGCCCTGTTATGCCATGGAGGCACCTAGTATCCATATTTTCCTTGACCTAATGCATGTGGCATGCTACAAGGCAATGTGGTCAGCAAAATGCCTGGTCATCTCTCCTTTCCCAGGAACCAGGTACCCATTTCTACAGTTAAGTGACTGTGGCACCTTTCCAGCTGGATTAAAAAAATGTGATCTTCACCATAACAAATTAGTGACACATCAATCACATAACCCCAAATCTTCACTTTGCAGTGGAGATATGAGCTTGCATATCTCAATGATCCCAAGAGCTACGCCAGTAGTAACATAGCAACTGGCAAGGTATCCCAATCCAGACAGGTTGAGGGGGAAGGATCACACAGACTCTGACCTGTTGCCTTGTAGGTAGCTGGCAACTGTCAGAGGCTAAGGAGGGCAACCTGAGAGAAATGCCGTTGAAGATAGGTGCTCTTAGCAATGTATTCATTTATGATGACCCACTAAATGTGCTATAATGTGGCAAAGTGTGGATTCCTTATTTCTGAAAGTTCAGCTTCTAGATATCTGGTATAAAATTCCAGCCTGCTTTTTGGGGGGGGGGGGCTAAATGATACATGCATTTCAGATGTGCACAGTACTGCATGCATATTGGAAGCTATGTTTTACAGTGTCCAATCTCTGACTCCCCATTTTTGCTCCTATTAGAAACATCTTGTAGCAAATTTTCAACCAAGTTAGCTTACGTATATCCTTTTGTCCCCTGAAAATCCAGGATTCTAATGACTGCGCTATTCTGTATATAGTGTGTTCAGAACTCACATTACAACTCAGTCAGCTCCAACACATCTAAACAATTCCTTGTACCCATTATACATTTATCTGCAGTATCAGATAAACAACAAATCTCAAACCTTCTGTTTCTAAGAACTGTTTTGTCCAATCAAAGCCATCCTTTGAGGTAACATTTTTTGTGATCAACTCCATAGCAGAATCTCGGCCAAAAGCTGTCACCTTTCCGCTGGCCAACATTTTAACCAGTCCTTTGAACAGCTCATCCAGGAAAGCTTTAGACTCATCATCTGAAAAATTGAGACACCCACATGAAAAAAAAAAATCAACCGCAAATAAACCTATATAACTGCTTGGAAACATCACGCTTTCATGTGTCGAAGGTCTTGGAAATATGGATCTAACACTGTATCCCAATACTCCTCAATGACATGGAAAAGGAGATTTTGCCTTTGTTTTGTGGGTTTTTTAAACATTTATTTTTACCTGCTTGGAAACTGTGACATAAGAAAACTATAACATTAACTATAGGCTTGGAAACTATGACATAAGAAAACTAGAACATTAACTACGGGCTTGGAAAATATGACTTAAAGACTAAAACATCAGGTACAGGATTGGAAACTGCAACATACAAACAGTTTTTGGGTTTAAGTATATAAAAAAAAAAGAGAGAAATACATGGATTAACACAAAGCCACTGTAGTAAAGATGTAATAACAAGTAGTTAGACTTTAAAAATAAGAGCTAGTAACTGCTCCTTTTGTTAAAGGAGCTTGTCCTGTCTTGTCTTGTCTCTCCTCCCTCATACACCTTTTGGTGTTGAGGGGACAAACAGATGTCTTGATAGAGCTCAGCAATTTGCTTCATATAATGGGATATTTAATGCTTCTGTAATTTCCTCTCTCCATCTCTTGCGTGGGCGCCCTCTTTCTCTGTTACCTACAAATCTTAATGTGAATGTTTTCTGTGATATACTGTCTGGTGGTAACCGTGTAACATGGTCAAACTGTTTGACTTGCTACTTCTGGATATAGTGTAATACTGGTGTTGCTCCAACCTTTGCTCTGATGGTGTCATTTCTTATTTGGTCTCTTCTTGTCACATTTAGTATTCTCCTTAAACATATCATTTCTGTCGTGATGATTTTTCTTTTGTTCTTGGCTGTTAGTGCCCACGTCTGACATTGATAGCATAGAGTTGGGAGAAAAACTGTGTTGTACATTGCCCTTTTTGTTTCAGTTGTGATGTATTTGTTTTTCAATAAAAGAGTCATTTGTCCAATGACCTGATCTGCTTTATTGCATCTGTTCTCAATTTCAGCATCAATCGTCCCTGAGGGTGATATTATGCAACCTAGGTATTTGAAATGTTTCACTTGTTTCAAGGGCTGGTTGTCTAGGAGGATCTTTCTTCGGATTTCTTCTCTCTCTATGGTCATGACTTCCGTTTTTTCCAGCACTGATCTTCATGTTGTGGCTTTTACATGCCCTTGCTAAATTATCTATGTTCTGCTGTAGGACTCTTTCTGATGTGGCAATACATGCTTGATCACCAGCAAAACGGAGTCCGTTTATGGTCCTCCTATTGGGTATGTCTTCTGAAAGGTGCTGTGGGTTTATCAGCAGTGTTTCTGGGGTTGGGCAGCTTTGTGGTGGAGTTTTTAGTACATATTTTAACCTCTTTGCAGATGTTGTCGATGTATGTCATGAATAGTAAGGGAGACATTACACAGTCTTGCCTCACTCCAGATTTTATGATGAATGGTTCAGTGTCCTGCATTTGTTCTAACTGTACACTTATGTTTTCACATAGGTTTTTGCATAGGTTGTCTCTAACAATGACGTGCTGTACAGAGATACTGAGCAGCTTAAAAATATCTGTATATTCCACTACCTGGAACAAGCAAAAAAAGAGGGAAAACTCATAAACCCAGAGATTGGAAAAGTCAAAAGTAACTGGACTGAAAGTTTATTTACAGTGGTACTTAGAAGCATGAAGGTTCTAAAGACCGTTATAGCCGGAGGTGGGGTGGGGGATATGCTCTCCATCCCAATAGAATGTCTCCAAGGCGTGCGTCTCAAATAGTCTTTGACAGTCAAGTCCAGCTTCTGGCCTTCTTGTGGCAGAGCTGCTCAAACTGACAGGAGAAGGGACGAAGGCAAATATCTGGCACCTGAAAATTGGACGCTTCGGGTAGATAGATGAGAGTCATGTTTGGTAGCTCATCTACCGCTGCTAGCGAGATTCTTCAGCTGCCGTGCGTGAAATGGGGCTCCTCTCAGCCAGTGAAGAAAGGTGAGACTGGGGTTACCGCGCGGCGCAATTGTGGAAAAGGAGAAAGAAAGGATTAAGTGAAGTAAACAGTAGTCTAGAGGTCAGGACTGCTCAAATCATGGCACCTCTGGTCTGGAGGTTGGCCACATCCTATGTGCACTCAAATGCCTGAACCGGCTTAACCCAGGGGTTAAGACACTGCTGGCAAGATTCTTTGGATACCACACGTGGAGTGAAACTCCTCCCGGCCAATGAAGAAAATGCGAAAAATCAATTAGAGTTGCCATGCGGTGCTGATGTGAAAAGGTGATGGAAAGGACAAAGTGAAGCTTAATCGGCATGTCCAGTAGTCTCGCGGAGAGAGCTACTCATACCACGGCACCTCTGCTCTAGAGGCCGGCCACGTCCAATATACACCCATACTGGTGAAATATGCCTAAACCGGCTTAAACCAGTGATGAAACTTGATGGCTACTCATGTCACGGTACCTCTGGTCTAAAGGTAGGTCACGTTCTAAACACGTTCATATTAGGATAATATGCCTAAACCAGCTCAACCCTGGGGTGAAACTTACTGGTGGCGAGGATTCATCCTCCTGGACAAAAGCTCCATCCTGGTCACAACTAGGAAGGGTAGCGGCCACGACCACAAAATACTGAAGTCGGAGACACTGGACCAGTGCAGTCTAGATAGGCAATCACCTTTCACCCAGCGGGGATGTATGCGTATTCTAATCACGCTAAGGTTTTCCGGTGAGAAAGTCCAACACTGGACTAGATGGGCAACCACCTCTCACCCAGTGGGGATATACAGGTATCCCAAAACATGTCGAGGTTTTCTGGTGAGAAAGTCCAACTCTAGCCTGGATGGGCTACCACCTCTCACCCAGCGGGGATATAATGATATCCAAAACACGTCAAGGTTTTCCGGAGAGAAAGTCCAACTCTAGATTAAACTGGTGCAACGAAAACCATGGTGTCACGCATTACCACTTCTGAGACCCACCGAGAATACAGGATCAAGCCCTGCGATACTCTGAACCTCTTGTGGTCCCCTCAGGGATCTTGTGAGGTCATTTTGAGGACCACAGGGGGACCATGGGACCTATCGAGGACCACAAGAGTAAATTCAGTAGGATCACGGGGCGGTCTTGGCTGTAGAAGTGAACAAAGAAGAAGAAGAAGCATGAAAGATCGGAAATAGATATTTCAGCTTTTACAATCATGCTATTCCAGCAACAGAAACATCTTCAGTTACAAAGACGGCAAGAAGATAAAAGATAACAGAAAAGAAGAAGAGGAAACCTGTGAGATAAAACAAAACTTGTACCTCTGAGACAAGGAGGAGTGGAGTATGCAGGAAATTTAAATAAAAACTTTACACTCAATCAATTCAGATGAAGACAAACTCAACACTCACCCAAAATCAGATTAAGAAAAACTGACACCCAAACTCAGATTAAGAAAAACTCAACACTCACCCAAACACTCAGACTAACAAAAACTCAACACTCACCCACACATTCAGACTAACAAAAACTTAACACTCACCCAAACATTCAGACTAACAAAACTCAACACTCACTCAAACACTCAGACTAATAAAAACTCAACACTCATCCAAACACTCAGACTAACAAAAACTCAACACTCACCTAAACATTCAGACTAACAAAAACTTAACACTCACCTAAACATTCAGACTAACAAAAACTCAACACTCACTCAAACACTCAGACTAATAAAAACTCAACACTCATCCAAACACTCAGACTAACAAAAACTCAACACTCACCTAAACATTCAGACTAACAAAAACTCAACACTCACCCAAACATTCAGACTAACAAAACTCAACACTCACCCAAACATTCAGACTAACAAAAACTCAACACTCACCCAAACATTCAGACTAACAAAAACTCAACACTCACCCAAACACTCAGACTAACAAAAACTCAACACTCACTCAAACACTCAGACTAATAAAAACTCAACACTCACTCAAACACTCAGACTAACAAAAACTCAACACTCACCCAAACACTCAGACTAACAAAAACTCAACACTCACCCAAACACTCAGACTAACAAAAACTCAACACTCACCCAAACACTCAGACTAACAAAAACTCAACACTCACCCAAACACTCAGACTAACAAAAACTCAACACTCACCCAAACACTCAGACTAACAAAAACTCAACACTCACCCAAACACTCAGACTAACAAAAACGCAACACTCACTCAAACTCAGACGTGGGTAAGGCAGTTTTTCTCCTTTCCTTTTCTCCTCCTCATATTTTTTCATTATTACTTGATGCTCGTCAAGGCCGGTGAAGTAGGTGGCCAGATTCTGTACAACATGGGCGGCTGATGATGCCATTTCTTCTGTCTCTGCTGTTGACATGAGCCGGAAAATTGTTGCCAGACCAATCTCTGTGATGATTGCCAAGCACTGGATATAGAAAAGCAACTGCATAAGTGGCCAGATGTTGCAAAAATCCTAGCTAAGCAAGTGTACCATGCCATGCACAGTGGATGATAAATTCTACAAAACAGGTACTTATTACAAACTTCAAGTACATACAGTATTTATATAATTTTCTTCTTCTTTCTCTTCTTCCTTGACTTCCCTAGAACTTGTGTTCTCTACAGCCAATGACACAATGAGATTCAAACAGGGGCATCATTTCAGAAGAAGACTGGCTTACTGTGGCTTTCTGAAAGTCTTGGGGAGGTTTCAATAAACAGGATCCTTAGCAGACTATATTATCGTATTACTATATATATATATACACACACATATATAATTTTTTTTCGTAGACTACAACAACCTGTCTCATGGGTGATCAGAAAAAAGGAGATGGACATATATCGGTCATCGGTCGTGTGATGAGAAGAAACAGTCAGAGAATCCCAAAACAAGCTATCAAGTGGAACACAACAGGCCAAAGAAAAAGAGGTCAACCACGTGAAACTCTAAAGAGGACATTGTTAAGAGAGGCCAATTTAGTGGGCATAAAATCCCTTGATGAGGTTAAAAAGCTCGCCAAAAACAGGAAAACCTGGTGAACTACCAAATGCCCTATGTGATGTTTAATGGCGCGGGAAGATTGTAAGATGTAAGAATTAAGGCTAAAGCACCAACAGGCTTTATATACATCAGTGGCATGCAATAGGCATACATTCTCCACTACATATGATACATGTAATTGCAAAAATTTAAGAATATAAAGATCACTTTTCTACGAGGATCCATCAACAACAGTAGTTCTTCCCTTTCTGCACAATCATACCCCCTCTCTAGTAAGTTCTACACTATCCTCACCTATAATCTATATTCCAGAACTCGCACTGTACTAGATTACAAACCCTCTACCCAGCCACATTCATCTATTCCACCCAGGCTTTTCTTGGCTTGATTATCCCTCTCTCTCCTTTTCACTTTTCCCACCCCCTCTTTACTACCAACCTATCACACCTCAAGGCTTCATTTAAACATTCACAATACTCCACCATGTGCACTCATGGGCAAAGCTTCCTGCAAGCCACAGCTAAGTGCTCCCTTTTCTTTGTTCCATGCTTTTTTTTTCTTATTTGTTGTATATCATTTATGTGAATTTATATTTTATTTTCTTTCCCCACTTCTTTGTCCTGTATGTTTTTATGCAATTAAGATGTAAACTGAAACATTACAACTGTGTCCTTATTAATTAATACAGCTGCTCCTACTTCTGTTTTAAATAATGCTCCTCTTTTGTGTCTAAGTAATAGGTCATGCTAACCTGAGGTTCAGCCCCTGGGATATGTCCACATTTTGCCCAGAATTTTTTTTCTACCTCAAATGTAAATCTGGTGACCATATCTTGCTGCAGAGATCTGGAATTTTAAACTTTTTATTTATCATCACTTACACTGACAGCTGTCTACTTACCCGCAATTTGCTTCCCTTAGCCAGAGTTCCCAGGATTCTAACTGCACCTTGTACAATCTCTGGATCTTTCTCACACAAAACTAGCTTCAGTTTAGCAAGACCTCCTTCTTTCAGTATCATGCTTGCTCCTGCCTCTTCTCGAGACAAGACTATCAGATTGTTCAGACCCTGGGCACAACGTATAGGTTTTGAAATCACGTATTTAAATAACAACACCATGCAGAAACTAGATAAAGGTAATAGCACATTTCTCTGAATGCCAGTGACATTTAGATCTTTCAAACCAGTCTTTTTATTTTTTAAACATTACTCACTGTCTCTGAAGTGAAGGTTCCCTGCAATGATTCTCTTCTTCTTATTTTTATCTACTTCTTCATTTATCCCATTTTTAGCCATAACCAGAACAGTGTCATTGACCAGGACATTTCAGTGCCATTTCTCAAATGCCCATGCTCCCTACCCTTATAATGGCCCATAATGTCCTAGAATGGGGTTTAGTAACAGGCAGATATAACTCTCAACTTGAATGGTCAGTTATGTTGCCCTAACCTTCTCCTGACTGCTAATCAGCTTGCACAGAAAGAGCTAGCTCCCATATGTCTGAAAGTCTAACAGATTTGTGTCAAGTGCCAGAAGATATGTACGAAAGAAACTCACCATCACCTGTTGTTATACTCTCTCTCTCTCTCTCTCTCTCTCTCTCTCTTTGTAATTGCTATCCCAGTCATCTTGAGCTACCTGCAATGCTTCCATCTTGAGCCACCTGCAATGCTTCCTGCCCAATTTCTCTATAAACAGTCTTACAAGAACTGCAATGTTCCCTATCCAGTTTCTCAATAAACAATTTTACAAGATCACCAATGTTCCCTACCTAGTTTTTTTCAATAAACAGTCTTACAGAAACTGTTTTTGGAACCACTTAGCTTCTGAAAGTCTCATACTTGCAAATGATGAAAACAACCCAAGCATATGTAAGATGGTTTGTTAATGAACTACTCTGCTGCCAAGCCCACCATACTTCATATGCCTTGACACACATGGTGCATTTGTTTATGTATTTTTAAAAAAAAAGGGGGGGGGGGGGGCACTCGCCAAACATTCAGTGTCAGCATTGTTAGCCAACTATATCAACCTGCAAGCATGAAAGTGGTTAAGTGATTAAAATATAATGGATAATATAACAGCTCTCAGGCTCCCACTGTATTCTAGGCTACCATGTGGAAATAGTCTTCTTGCATCTGAGTTAGGGAACACTGTAGTAATGCTGACAGCTGGACACCTCATTTCTAGACACTAAAGCCTGAAGGAGTGAAAGTTTTAACATTTCACTATTTTATGGCACTTAAAGTTTTAACATGTGAAACATGTGAAGCTTGGACAGGCTACTAAAGAGATGCAGTGGTGTCTGGAAGCCATGGAAATGCGGCTTCTTAGAAGAACATTAATGATATCATGGACAGCAATAAAAGTCAAGTTGTGGCTTCTTAGAAGAACGTTAAAGGATATCAGGGACAGCAATAAAAATCAAGAAATTTTGAGAGAGACTGACTCAAGAAGACAAATAATTATAAAAGTCTGGTAAAGACAGCCTAAATTTATAGGACATGTCATAAGAAAAGCCAAACTATAACACATCGTGACAACAAGAAAGTTGGAGAGGGGGAAAGACAGACCAGGAGAGAAAATCCTGGAAGGAATGGCAAGATGGCATGGAAAGAGGGCACCAGAACAACTCATAGAGACAACACAAAAACAGAGATCTGGGGGAAAGTTACGAATGCCAACACCAGCAGGCATGGCATGTGATAGATAGACATTAAAATTCTAACACTTCACTGTTTTATGGTACTTTCTACAATATATGCCTGATCATGTCAACCTTTATCAAAGAGGAGAGACATTACTTTGACATTCAGCCTGGTAAATCATGGTTACTCAGTATTACCTCACTTCTCAGCGGTGTTCCACAGAAACAAGTTATGTCACAAACAAGACAGGAATAATAAATGTGACTCTTTGCCAGCATGGAGCCTACTAAGAAGTCTGCCACTGCAGCTAGCTGGGTGGGAATTAATCCCATTTCTCATGTATCCCCCCTAGGATATTTGAAAAGACATGACAGCCAGCACTGTCACCAAACACACTGATATCATTACCATCGAGCAAAAGAGTCAACCATTTGAACCCTCTATTTATAGAGCTTCCAGAACAGAAACACTATCAGTGTGTGGAACAAAATATGCAAGAGATTACAGGATCATACCTGAAGCCTCTTGTCACGGTTAACAGAAGAATCAAAGCTGAGGTTAAACATCTGGGACACTTTGCTGGAGGTGCTGTTCTGCTGCTTAACCTGAAAGCATAATTCAAAGTGCACATTTTGACAAGACAGACTTACTTACAGGCTAGATCTTAATGAGTATAGCTCATTCTGACAGCACTCAACTTTCATGGGTGCATTTGGTGGTTCTGTTTCAGCAAGAGGGACCCAAGTTTTCCTCCTGCAGCTAAAATGGACACCAGCACATACCTCCCTATATGTCTCAATGACACTGAACCAGATTTTAGAAAACATATTTCTCACCATATAAGGCATATATTTTTTTCCCGACAAAATCACCCTCCATCCTATACTCCAATAGTTACGTCTGGGTAGGCCTTGTAAGGTAAAAGCAGGGTAAAGGTAACCCTGTTATGCCTTCAAGACACATAGTTTTCCTTGACCTGCCAGCACACTAGAGGGTGATGTGGTCAGCATCACAGTAGGTCCTGTGGGTTACTGGTGACAAACTAACACCCATGTTGGGTAACCCTTCTAGGTCCAGACAGACAAAATTCAGCCTGTTAAGTTCAGCAGAAGAATATCCACAGGCATACAATTTTGTACTAAAACTCTGCCGAGTTCATGGAAAATAAGGGGTTTTTGGTTCTGTTATAAAAACATTACTTGCCAAATTACAGGCGAGTCTTATATTACCAATGTGTCTTATATGGCATCTTCTTGTTCATACGCATTTTCTGTCTATATCTGCAGTCCTGTCTCGTGGATAAATTTCACTGTTTTTTTTTTTTTTGTTAACTCATGTATGGAATCATAGAGCCTATCTTCTTTGGTGGTTTCACTGGGGCAGTAATTACTTGTCGGTGTCTCATGGTGCAGTTTTGAAGGATATGTTCCACAGTCTGGGGGTGCCTGGGCACATGTACAGAGTGGTAGTACCAACTTTAAACTTTGTGCACATATGACTTTGGAGACAGCTGTGTTCTGTTCGGAGACAGAAAAAGGTGATTTGTTCCTTTCAGTTTAGCATGTGATAGTCATCATGTGGTGGTGGTTGTGGCTTCCTGAAGGTTTTTATCATGCTTTTCTTCTGATTATTGATGATCGCTGTATGGTCTGAAATATGGTATATGTCATCAAAGAAAAAGCATTGAGAACCTAGTGCAGCTTTGAAGACGTAACAGTGCATCATATTTAAAAGACCGTGAGCTGATTAAAGATGTGCTTACCTTTGTCTGGATGGCTGTATTAAGTCTGCTAAAAGCAGGTCTGACAGCAGTGTTCTTGGGGTCAACCTTTATCAAATGGACTGCATCTTTGTAAGCATCTTCCATCTGTCCTAGATTTTCATAGGCTTGGCATCGTCTGAACAAGGCTTTTGGATCATTAGGTGCTAGATCTAATGCTGAAATAGTCAAGATGAGATGAAAAGGACATCAGATAATCATAGGAGCGGCAAAATCATCCACCCAAGAAGTCTTCCATAATAGCTTCTACTTGACTAACTTACTAAGGTGCCATGGTGGTATAGTGGTTAGTGCACTTGCCTGCCAATTAGAAGGTCCTTGGTTTGATTTTGCACGCGGGTGGAATTTTTTGACCGACCGGCACCTGGGTGGTCAACCCAGCCTCAAAAAATGGGCACCTGGGGGTTTCCCTAGGAAAACAGAGGCAGCTAGGACAAGTGCTGGCATCCCTACCTCAAATGCTATAGCTGCCTAGAAATATGAAGACACTAACACTTCACACAATTATGGCATGCAAATGCTATGGGACACAGAGTAACTTACTTCATACGTTTGTCTCACAGGGCAACGTGCACAAAGTCTGAAATGTTGAATCATCATTACCATCATTCCCATGTTACCTTTTAGTGAAAGATGATTGCTGAGAATTTCAGTCTGGCTTGTCTCTTGCCATCCTGCATGTGTTTCAAGCTTCTGGTGCTATCAAACCATATGTTCCTTCTTTCCTCACCTTCTTTAATCCCTATCTGGAGCATAGGCCATCAACAGAGGATCTCCATTTATTTCTATCCTGGGCTCTTTCTTCTATCTGTCTCCAGATGTAAGTCAATCTTTTTTTTTTATCCCTGCTTCAAGACTCCTTCGCCAGGTGTTTAAATCCTCATGAAGAAGTTCCTTCCTCAACCAGCATTAATTTCTTCCTCTTACTGAGCTCTTGTTGACGTTTTTGTAGCTGAAGTATTTTTTACAGAACTGGGTAGCTGGCACTATGTCCAGCTCTCCTCCTTTCTAACCTGGGCTTGGGGCTGGTTATGGTGAGTTAAACCACGAGTACTGCTACCATATTATTGCCCTTCACACCAGACTTTACTTTCAATATAGTTTTTTCGTACTTTTGGTTATGCCTCTAAATATGTCCAAGATACTCTAGCTAGCTGGTTCCTTTTCTTCATTGTTTCTCTGTTCAATTTCAGCTGTTCCAGTACTTCTTCATTTCTTTCTCTGTTCCTAAAACTGCACTCTATTCCTCTCAAAACCCACATCTGTAATCTTTCCATTTCCTTTTAGTGTCCAAATTATGTTGTTTTACTTCCATCAAACTGTATGCAGGCTGTTCTTACCAGCTGATGTAGGAAAACTTTTCATTAAGTATCTAGCACTCTCTGTTCATCCCAAGTTTGGGAACAGATTATAATGGCCTGGAATGGACCCTAAAAGTGAGCATCTTAGCAGATTCCACCATCATGAGGAGCATGGCAAGCCCTCTCCCCCATAGCTGACCTGAGTCTGTTACTATGAGCACTAATTCTGAGATAGAAAAGCCTCCCCCCCCCCCCAGTTTACCAGCTCTGATAACTGTCTCATCTAACAGTTATCTATGTTTTCATCCAAATTAAGTAAATTAATTTTTTATTTCTTACAGATGATGAATGCAGTAAAATAAGAAAAATACAGAAGTAATGACAATACATAACACATAAAACAACACACAAGCAATATACACACAGATCTGCAAAACTTACACAGACTGGCATCACTGACAGCCTCACTGTTCCTGCCAAGTTTTAGGTAGCAAGCTGCCCTGTTTTTGTATAAGACGGCCCTGTCTGCATCTTTCAGAGAACCAGCACCTAGAGCCTTGGTGTAGCAGGATATAGCATCTTCCAACTTCCCTGACTTGAAGTATTCATTCCCTTTCTCTCGCAAGTTTTCTGTATCTGCTGACATTCTGATGAGCAGAGAGTCAGAAGAATGGGAAATAATAGCAACACCATTGATACTGATGAATATTTTAACTTCAGATACCAGTATATAAGTTGCCTCCTCCAGTTATTTCTCAGTGTAAGATGACATGTTTGAAACAAGACTAATATTCTAGAATTCTCTTGGCATTTTTTTTTTTTGCATCCTTCTTAGCTCCTGTACCTGTTGCATGAAATTCTGTTCAGAAAAGAAGCCATTTCAACAAAATATTGGCTGGCTTAATAACTAATATTTATCAATTTAATACATCCCTATTAATTTCTAAAAGTGATGACCTCACTGCCACAGTGGTGTACTCGTTAGTGCACTCAACTGAAGGTCCTTTGTTTGATTTTGCATGTGCATGGAATTTTTACGGACCAACTGGCGCAGGGCAACCCAGCCTCATAAAATGGGCAACTGGGTTTTCCTAAGGAAAACAAAGACAGCAAGGACAGGTGCTGGCATCCCTATCCCAAATGCTACGGTGGTCTAAAATGTGATGGCAGTAATACTTCATACCCTTAAGGCGTGCAAATGCCATGGGACATTCATAAGATGACCTCATGCATAATCAGAGCTGTAGAGCTGGAAATTGGAACCACATTTTTCAGTAAGGTAGGAGTCAGCAGAGATGGTGAATCTTGAATTTAGAAACTGGCATCAATGCACTTGGGGCACACCCATACATGCTCCACTCTCTGTTTCAGTAACCACCAAGGAGTCACTCAGTCATTTGCATGTCCCCTGTGGAACTTTGCCTCCCTAACACCACCCCCGTAGGCCTCTCAGTTGTAAGCAAGATGGCCTGCTGCTGATGCATCCATTTGCAGATCATCAACGATGTCTTGCAACCATCTTCGTCTTGGTCTTCCTCTCTTTCTTTTTCCCATTATGTATCCTTCCAAGGTCTTCTCTAAATTATCATGACATTTAATGTGTCCAAAATATTTAAGTTTTTTTTGTTTAATCCACTTTACTAGCCAGCCTTCTTCATTATTTAGTTCTTGTAGTATGGATATGTTTTCTCTTTTTGTGTCCATGATATTTGAAGAACTCTTCTGCTGCATTTATATTCAAAGGTATTTATGTGTTTCTCAGCTGTTTTGTTAAGTGTCCAGGTCTCACGGGCATATGTTGTGATAGGAAAGATGCATCCCTTTAAAAATCTTATTTTTGTACTTCTGTCTGTTCCTCTCCACAGCTTCTTTAATTGTTTTACTTTTTGAGGAGCGATAGATGTCCTCCTTTTAATTTCCCTCATTGTATCTCTATTACAGTTAGTAATGATCCAAGACATTCAAAACTCTCCAATTCTTCCAATTTTTCCTCATTGATATATATTTCAGCTGCCTTATTTGTTTTCTCAGTGTCATCAATTTAGTTTTCTTTGCATTAAGATAAAGGTTTTGCTCTTCACTGCTCTTATGGACTGACATAATTAGTTTTTCAATTCTTTTTTTTTGTGCTGTGGACAGTAATACCATGTCATCAGCATGTCTAATCTCTGGTATTTCATAACCTCCAATCGTTATGGCATCGTAATATTCTTTGTCTACATCTTCTCTAACAATCCTCATTATATTTTCAGTATACAAGTTAAATAAGTAAGGTGAGAATATACACCCCTGACAGACCCCACCAAAGAATATGAATACTAATTGTGAAGGTCAGCTGTTGGGTTTTGGCAACCTTGAATTCTATTACTCAGCCAGTCAGCTTCCCCCCCCCCCAACCCCCCTCCTCACACCTCTATCCTTCATCCCCTGTAGATATGTATTATCAACACACGCCCTTTTTCTCTTTCTGTGCCAGTTCCTCTGCCACAGACTTAAGTATACCCATCCTGTCCATAGGAATCATACCTGTTGCAAAAAACTTTACAAGCAACATGATCTGCCACCTCGCTGCCTCTCACTCCAGCATGCCCTGGGCAATATATCCACATCAGCCCAATGACACTGGATTTTCCCCCAGGAGCTGAACCCAGTCCTGACACTGCAAACCCCTCTCTATCAGCAGAAATGGTGAAGGTGTTGAAATCAGAGCAAGAGTTGGACAGAGAAAAGAGGAAACAGAGTGGAAAGTTTGACATGCTGACTCTTGGTAGACTCAGTCTTGGTAGAATTAAATTTATTTACAGCTCAAATTGTGTATATTCTTTCATTCATTGCGACAGACCACAAATCTCCATCCTCTTTGTCCACTATATGAATTAATGAAATAGAAACATAACATCTCTGATCGTCAAAGTAACCCCAATCATCAAAGGGGTTGTAATGTGATGCTGTGAGGAGGTTCCGAACTATGTGTAACAAGTGAGAAGGGAGTGGAGCTTGGTGGAGAGGGATTATAATTGTTGAAGAAGAGAATGTTAGGTGTAGCTGAATAGAGAGTTTAACCCGTGTGGTTCCAGCATCCCATAATCCTGAATGTAGCGGTTCTCAAGCGCTAGGCGGCTTGCGTCATCTGCGTGACATTGTTTGAAGGCTGTTACCAGGAAATCAGATTTGCCTCTGTGGTTGGTGCCATTGAAATGATTTGGGACTGGTGTCGAAGCATGCTGGGCGATATCGTACAGATGTTTCTGCATGTAGTCCCCTAATCTGAGGTCAGTCGCATCAATATACGTTATCCTGAATCTCTTCCATACGATTACATATATATCACATTACGGGACTAGCATGTGAATCCCTCATGAAGAGTGAGGATAGTTTTGGTAAAGGTGATCGTTTTCGTTTTTAAAGATCAGAGCATCTACGGATTTTCATGGAGTACAAGGATAATAACCCTAACTACTTGTCTAAGTTACTAGCGCCATAAAAAAGTAAAAAAATATAACAATATTCTCTTTCAGATTATAGATTTATATACTTACTGAATCTGTTTCTTCCAATACTTCACTTTCAGAACAGGAATAAACTTCTCGATCCCACTTCTGCTGGAGTTATAACAAAAGTTTTCTATCCTCATCACACAGAAGAGTTGACGCAAAAGAGTTCTAGACTTTTCTTCAAGGGAGTGGTTCTAATATGAGTCAAATAGCCACAGATATTTACAGCATTTTATCCCTTTTTCAGTTCCCCAAGATAAGAATTTTGAATAACACAGTACAGTCTGTGCATGTTTTCAGAGAAAGTGTGTTGAGAAGACGCCGGTCAGTAGGAGCTAGTCTTTACCTTTTTTGGAAAGTAGAACAAGGCTACCCGACTCTAAAAATAGACTGGAAGAGCCTCCTGTCAGCATGGAATGATTATTTGTTTACATCGTTATATTTAGCATAGTTATGGTACAGAACATATAGTCCGTTTGAATTTTAGTATATACAATTATATGTAGCTCGCAAAGCAAGGTTATTTTTAAAATAGTTAGGCAGAACACGAGTACCAACTGCCTCTGTGGCCAAGTGGTAAGGCGTCGGTCTCGTAAACCGAAGATCCAGGGTTCGATCCCCTGCGGAGGCAAGATCACTTTTTTTTTTTTTTTTAAATTAAAAGAAACAAAAATTTTTTTTTCCTTTATTGCTTTTATAAAACCTGTTTTTAAATGCTACGCATTCAAACTCCTTTGAAATCACCTGACACACGATCGACATGCAACTGTCAAAAAGAGGTGCAGTCAGTCATTTGCATGTCCCTTGCGGAACTTTACCTCCCTAACAGCTCTCCTGTAGGCCTCTCGGTTGCAAGCAAGCTGCTGATGCATCCATTCGCGCAGATCATCAACGATGTCCTACAGTCATCTTCGCCTTGGTCTTCCTCTCTTCCTTTTTCCCATTATGTACCCTTCCAAGACCTGTCTTCTCTAAAAAAAAAAAAAAAAGGTTCTTGTGCGAACTCCCTGTAACTGCGAGCTGTTGTTCTTTGTAGCCAATGCTGTAGAGGTGTTGAAGTAAGGTGACCATACGTCCCGCTTTATGAGAGACAGTCCCGCTTTTTAGATTGGTGTCCCGCCTTCGACGAAAGTCTTGGCTGGGCGCACAAATGTCCAGTTTTGAGCCTGCTAAACCTAAAGTTTAATAAAATCTGTAAACATTAAAAAAAAAAAAATCCATTAATTTTGAAATAGAGGCGCGTGACCTAATTTATCAGAAATATTTATTATTCTAATTTTAACTTGATACAGATTTGTGATTAATTGGTTGAATTAGAAAATGATCTTCATTTGTTCTAGAAACGTTGAACCAATCAGAGTAACAGTTATAATCCTCGTGACTAAATTAACCAATCGCAGAGTTAGTGGAAAAGTATGAAGGCGCTAAATGTTTGAGCTAGCGTCAGTTTTATATTGACAGAACGACTGACAGGGTGTTTTGAATTGTTGTCACGTTATATGAAGTAAGGCGCATTTCATACGCGTTATTGTGTGTTTAATTTTATTTCTTTTACTGACTTACCAACTGAACATTACATGGCGGGCTAATGAGAATTTCGCCTCCTGTCACCCCAACCCCCGACAATGTCTAAACGAGCGTGTAAACTGAATCAACAATTAGAGAGTGATTTTCCCTTCATAAAGAAGGCGAGAACCGACAATGACTCTCGTGTTGGATGTGACACTTGCAAAATCTGAATTTTCAGTTTCGAACGGTGCCACATTGGATATTACAAATCATCTCAAAGGGTGATCGACATAAACAAAACACTAGCTTTGGATGTAAAAAAAATTACTGAAGCAACCATACAATTTTTTTAAGACTTTGAGTTTGGCATAGGCAGCAAAGGTTAAAAAGCAAAATTTACTTGGTGGGGTGGGGAGGGGAGGTGTCCCGCTTTGGTTTGCGAAAAAATATGGTCACCTTAAGTTGAGGCACAGCATCCTATCGGCTTGGGAGCAGGTTATGGCAGCTATTTTTTTCAGTCCTGGAGTACAGCTAAAAAGCAGGGGGTGTGCAATGCTTCTTTAGCAGAATTCACCACCATGGGGACTATAGCGATCCCTACACCATTAGCCAGGCTAGGCCTGTTACTGGGGGTAACGGAGAGGTGGGACAGGGTCTTAGTCAGCTATGGTTCGCTAACCCTGACGCTGGTATATCAGCTATAGGTTGCCGATTGCCTCATCTGACAGGCGTCTTCACCCCAACAAAAAGAGGTTAAAAACACACACACATACACACATCGACCTTTACGTTGTGTATTTGGGATCAAGAAGTACAAGGAACAACCTCGAGACAACTGCACACATTTAAATATCTGGACACCCTAGTAATACTAGATGTAAAATTCTTTTCTTAAATCAAGAACAGAATATGCCAAGCCAAAGCAGGTTTCTCAACAAAGGAAAAACATCTTATGCAATGTATCACTTGTTATATAATGACCCCGAAAGCAGAGGAGTGGCTGCGAAACGATGGCCTACGCGTTGGCCACTTAAATGTTTATCACTTGTTAGCAAAACTCTGTGAGGTTACACTTATACTTCAACATTGTTTTTTTTTGTGTGGCTTCTCTGAAAGCAGATTACATGAAAACATTATTAGCAATGATATACGAATAGATGGTTTTAACTTGATCAGATGCAACGCAGCTAGAAAGCTAGAGACAGGTTTAGTTGTTTATATATCTAACATGATGAGATTATTAAAATGCTTGAAGACATAAACGTAGACGGCAAAGACCTGAGGAATGTAAAACATATATACTGGTAGCAGGGAGCAGTGATTCCAGTTGAAAATGAAACTGTCTTCTTCTTCTTCTTCTTCGTTCACTTCTACCACCAAAAACCGCACTGTGAACCTACTGAATTCACGCCTGTGGTCCTCGTTAGGTCCCGTGGTCCCCTGTGTGGTCCAAAATAGACCGCACGAGATCCACGAGAGGACCACAAGGGGTTCAGAGTATCACAGTGCTTTAGCCTGTATTCTTGGTGGGTCTCGGAAGCGGGACTGCGTGACACCGTGGTTTTCATTGCACCAGTTTAGTCTAGAGTTGGACTTTCTCACCGGAAGACCTCGACGTGTTTAGGATATCAGTGCATCCCCGCTGGGTGAGAGGCGGTAGCCCACCCAGGCCAGAGTTGGACTTTCTCACCGGAAAACCTCGACGTGTTTTGAGATACCCGTGTATCACCGCCGGGTGAGAGGTGGTTGCCCATCCAGTCCAGGGTTGGACTTTCTCACCGGAAAACCTCAGCGTGATTAGGATACGCAAACATCCCCACCGGGTGAGAGGTGGTTGCCTATCTAGACTTCCCTGGTCCAGTGTCTCCGACTTCAGCATTAATGAAACTGTAAAACATCAACCTATAAAACAAAGGGTGCGACAGGGGTGTGTACTATCTCCAGACCTTTTTTCTCTGTACAGCGAGAATATTCTAAGAATGGTCATTACAAAACCAGGTATAAAAAGTAGGAGGGTATAATATTAACAACCTTCGGTATGCTGACGACACAGTAATGGTAGCTGAGAACCAACAAGACCTGCAAAATCTCGTGTATAAAGTCATTCATTCATTTATTTGCATGTCCCTTGCGGAACCTTGGCTCCCTAACAGCACTCCTGTAGGCCTTCTCGGTTGTGAACAAGACGGCCTGCTGCTGATGCATCCATTTGCAGATCATCAACGACGTCTTGCAGCCATCTTCGCCTTGGTCTTCCTCTTTTTCCCATTATGTACCCTTCCAAGACGGTTTTCTCTAGATTATCATGACGTTTAATGTGTCCAAAATATTTAAGTTTTCTCTCTTTAATTCTCGTTACTAGCCAGCTTTCTTCAATATTAAGTTCTTGTAGTATGGATATATTTGTTCTTTTTTGTGTCCATGATATTTGAAGAACTCTTCTGTAGCATTTATATTCAATGGCATCTGTGTGTTTCTCAGCTGTTTTGTTAAGTGTCCAGGTCTCACAGGCATATGTTGCGATGGGAAAGATACATGCCCTTAAAAATCTTAATTTTGTAGTTCTGTCTGTCCTCTCCACAGATTCGTTAGTTGTTTTACTTTCTGAAGAGCGATAAAGTCACCAAAGAAAATTAATAGAAATGCCTTACTTTGAACATAAAAAGATACTATGGTTATATCTAAGAAACAGAATCCACCAAAATGCAGTACAAAATTAAATGGAACTATTCTAAAGCAGGTGCAGAGATTCAAATACCTTGGAGCAGTAATAACTTCAGATGGAAAATGCAGAACAGAATGGGCCAAGCAAAGACTGCATTTCAGAGAATGAGAAACATATTATGCAACACATCCTTATCAATGAATGTTAGAAAACGAGTCTTAAAATGCTACATTGAACCTATCTTGTTATATGGAAGTGAATCACAGACAATAGGCCACTCGAATATGGCATGACGGCCTGGGCCACAGCCTCCAAAACAAACACCACTCGCCTAACAAAAGTGGAAAACACTGGCCTGCGGCTGATCACAGGGGGAATGAAGAGCACGCTCATCGCGGAGATGGAGAAATACATCCAAATTCAATATCTCAAGGTCAGGCGCAAAGAAAAACTAATGATCCACAAACAAAAGTTATTACGCCTGACAACCCACCCTGTGAACAAAAGAATTCAGGAGTCCAAAAAAAAAAGAGCCAGCTTCACCCATCTGACAACATAACTACAACAACACTATAAAGGCCTCCTTCCCACCTCTCCTGAAGAAACTGAAAAACTCCAAATTGTGGAGGAGCACAGTCACTGTGAAAAGATAACAGTCCTCACAGAGGTACCAGGCATACATAAAAAGATAACAGTCCTCACAGAGGTACCAGGCATATACAAAAAGATAACAGTCCTCACAGAGGTACCAGGCATATACAAAAAAGATAACAGTCCTCACAGAGGTACCAGGCATACACAAAAAGGACTACCTAACAACACTTCAGATGAAGACATTGACCAAGGAGATGATTGACAGCAAATACAACTCAGTTGAATGGACACATGTGTATACAGATGGGTCTGCAGAAAAAGCAGTAAAAAATGGAGGTGGGGGTGTATACATAAGGTACACAGAGGGGAGACAAACCAAAAAGGCCTTCGCGACGAGAAAGATTTCCCCAAACCACAGGACAGAAACAACAGCCCTCCTTGAAGCTCTCAGAACACTTAAAACAGAAGACCAGCACCCACCACATAAAATAGCCTTCTTCACAGACTGCAGGGCACTTCTGGAATCTTTAAAAACAACAAAGAACCCACAGGCAAACATATAGGAAAAAACAACAGAACTGAAGCACCTTACACTGTCAACAACCGTGGCCCTACAATGGGTACCATCCCCCTGTGGAATAGCTGGCAATGAAATAACTGACAGCCTATCCAAAGCTGGCAGCAATCAAGATCAAACAAATCATCCAGTAAACTACCAGGAGGCAAAAATCATAATCCGTAACCAGTGCAAATCTGAATGGAAAAAGAAACTGAAATGCAACAATGAACCTGATCCAATACACCAACTACAAAGACATCAGCAAACCACCCTCTTCCGCCCAAGGACAGGCCACTGCAGACTACTGAGCCACCTGCATCGACTCAAAATGTCTCACACAGACGAGTGTCCACGTGGCAGTGGAGTCCAGACTCCAGAACATATTCTTCAAGAGTGTCCAAACCATGCAGACCTGAGGCGTGAGATATGGCCAGAGGACACAAGCTTGGGGCAAAAGCTTTGGGGCTTCTATCAGGATCTGATGAGGACTGTGGGCTTTGCCATGTCGACAGAGATCAAGATCTGAAGTGACCAACAACATCTCGAACGCAGAAGAAGAAGAAGAAGAAGAAGAATGGACAACAGGCATGTCTGCACAAAAGTCACTGGAAGCAGCAGAAACGTGGTTTATTTGAAGAATGTTGCGAATTCCTGGACAGCAAAAAAAAAAAATAACCAATGAAGAATGTATGAGAAGAGCTGGAGAGACAAAAAAAATATTTTAAAAAAATAAGAGACAGACAATGTACTTTCATAGGACAAGAAATGAGAAGAGGGGAGCACTGAAAATATAACAAAAGGAAAAATAGAGGGAAGAAGAGCCAGGGGAAGACCAAGAGAAATGATACTGGACAGCCTGACGAGATGGTGTGAGAGGAGATCACCAACTGAGCTAATGGCCTGCACGAAGGATTGTGTACTCTGGAGAAGCATAATAGCCAACCCCAGTCGGGACGGCACATGATGATGATGATGATGATGATATCTAACACAATTAAATTTTGTAGAAGAGAAGATATAGGTTGAATGTATCATGTTAAAAATTAAAATATCAAATTTTAGTCCAGTTCTAATTAGTTTTATATACCGAAATCCAAATGCTTCAGCGGAGTGGTATGATCACTTTACGACCATGATGGATGATGCTCTAACCTATAAATTCAAGGACGTAATCATTCTCAGCGTCTTCACTATAGATTTCACTCAGCCCAATCCCACATGGAAGAACATTTTAACATCCTACGACTTCTCACAAATTGTTAACAAACATACTAGGGTAACTGAATCATCATCAGCATTAATAGATCACATATATGTGGCTCATCCAGGAAACATTACTGAATGTACTGTCCCACATGTGTCGCTAAGTGATTACTACCTGGTCTGCTGTACGTGGTCACATAAGGGGTATAAAAGCACACACATAGCAGCATCAACTACATGAACTTTATAGACTTTAACTTGGAATTATTTTTAACTGATCTCAAAGCTTCGCCTCTTGCGTATCAGTTAACACCTGTTAACACCAGTTAACAGATCCAGACGAAGCTATCGCGTACTGGATTAAAGTCTTTCGAAATATTTTTGACAAGCATGTCCCTCAATACAGAAATGAGAGTAAAACATGGAACAAAATACCCGTGGGTAACTTCTGATGTCTTGCATCTCATGAGGAAACGGGATGAAGCTCATACAAGCAGATATTTTAGTAGCTATCGTTCGCTTAGAAAGAAGATGCAGGAAAAGAAAAATTATTTTAGAAATTTAGTGAAACTCAAAACTGATAGTAAATCGATCTGGATAGCGATAAATACTCTAGTAAATATAAGAAAGCAGTCTGACCTACAAACAAATAATTATGAACATACTTGCTCTAACTTCAGTGAATATTTTAGGGATGAAATTAATATTCTAAAATTTTCAATACCGACCGCCTACTTACGACCTGAGTGTGTTAGAAACTTACAGCGACAGTAAATGTGTAAAGCTAAACAATAAGGCATTCCTTTCCTCAGAGTCGGTGAAGTGTATAACTACATCCGGTCTTTAAAGAACACTAACTCAGCAGGATGTGATAACATTAGTAACAAGATACTACGTTATGTTACACCAGTTATTACAGAGACACTAACACACATATACAATTTGTGCATTAACAAACACTATTTCCCTAGCGCTTTTAAACTCGCTCAAGTGAATCCTCTTTTTAAAAATCCGGATAGACTAGTGACCTTTCAAATGAAAGACCTATATCCATTCTGTCATCATTATCTAAACCGTGTGAAAAAAAAAATATACAAAAATTAACACTGCTCCACATGCAGGGAAACAATCTACTAGTAGACAGTCAGTCAGGTGTTAGACCAAATCACTCCTGTCATACAGTGCTAACAAAAATGACCGAAAACTGGCTATCTGATGATAAATTGTGTAGTCCTGTCTTTGTTAATTTCAAGAAAGCCTTCGATATGATAAAAAAGCTGGAAGGTTATAGATTACACCCTGACCTGACATAACTTATTACATCTTTTCTCTCAGGTAGAAAACAAGTAGTTTTCCTCTGAAATAACATATCTAACTCACCTGTAGTTGATACTAGTATCTCTCAATGTTCCATTCTTTGTCCTCTTCTCTTTGTTGTCTATAATAACGATTTACCGCTACATTTAAAACATTATTCATGTGATCTTTTTGCTGATGACTGCGCCATTTACAATATTGACTATGACATAAATAGCCTACAGGAACTGCTACAAAATGACATATACAGTTTGATTAAATGGAGTAATAATAATTGTATGTTGATAAACACCAACAAAACAAAGTCTATGCTCATTCCTACAAGACAGAAACTGCAGAATGCAACAGAAACTACACTACAGCTTTGTGCTGGGACTAAATAAATAGAAAACGTTCATGAACATAAAACTCTTGGCCTCACCACTGATCAACATTTAACTTGGAATCCTCACGTACATAATCTAACAAATCTGATAGCATAGGAAGTTCACCAACTAGCCAAAATTAAACACTTTATCGACCAAGACACGAGAAAGACATACTGCATATCACACATACAAACACACTTAGATTACTGCTCCACAGTCTGGGATGGATGCTCTCTCAAACAGAAAAAGGCTGCGCTCACGTCACAAACTAGCATTAAATCTGATTTATGACAAAAAGAAACGCAACACTACCGTAGCCGTAATGGACACCAGATTTCAAACTTGTATCAAAATTTTATTTTAAGGAATTAATGTTTCAATCTTGACATGAAGAAACTTCAAGACATTAACAATGAAATGATGTTCAATAAATTTTATTTGGACTTTTATTCTTTGGGACTGAGGCCTCCGTTTCAGTAAGGTGTGTGGCATCCTCTGGCCTGTATCAGAGAACGACGTCTCCTTGGCATGGAGCCGATTAGCCGTTGGATCTGTTGTTGTGGGATGGCTGCCCACTCTTCCTGCAGTGCAAGAGACAACTGTTGGAGATTGGTTGGCGCCACGTCCCGCTGGCGGACATGTCTGTTGATTTCATCCCATAAGTATTCTATTGGGTTCATGTCTGATGACATAGATGGCCACGGAATGGTCTGGACGTTGTTGTCAGCGAGGAACTGGGTGGTGAGTTGTGCCACACGATGTCCAGCGTTATCCTGCTGAGGCCAGAAGTAGAAGGACATGAGGATGATGAATTTCAGCGACGTTTCGTTGGGCATTCAGGCGTCCTTCAGTTTGCACCAGGTCACTTATTCCCATGAAGTTGATCGTCCCCCACACCAATAAACCTCCACCACCATTTGAAGGAGCCTCATCCACGCAGTTCTTGGCATAGCGCTCATGGACTCTGCGGTAAACTCTTCTCCGTCTATTATGTCGCTGGAGCAGAAAGAATGATTCATCACTAAACCAAACCCTTCTCCAGTCATTCGAAACGGTCCATTGACGATGCTGGTTCGCCCACTGCAGTTGGTTCTAGCGATGCCGGTTCTTAAGAACAGGACCTCTGTATGGTATTCTAGCCCAAAGACAAGCGTCGTGCAGCTGGTTCCTGTCCGTTTGATCTGAAATTCGACGAGCTGCTGTCATTGACTGGACTATTGAGAATGCAGATTCAAATCGATCCCCGAAGTTACGCAGCCGTATGAAGTTATCTTCGACAGGAGTTGTGACTATGGGTCTTCCACTGTGCGGCAGGTCTGTAACTGAGCCAATTTCTTGAGATTGTATCGTAAGGCGACTAAAGTGCACTTATAACCACATTAAATTGTCTGGTCACTACACTTTGTGACTGTCCAGTCTCTAAACGTCCAATGATGATGAGTCTTTGTTCTGTAGTGAGGTGAGCCATAATTGCGCATTGATTTTCAAATGAATTGATTCGAGGAGCGTCAATCTTTTATTTCTTCTTCTCTACTTCTTCGTTAGTTTCTACCACAAAGATTGCCCCATGATCCTGTTGAATTTACTCCTGTGGTCCTCGATGTGTCCTGTGGTCCATGAGAGGACCATAAGAGATCCCCGAGATGACCATAAGAGGTTCAGAGCATCGCGGGGCTTTGGTCTGTATTCTTAGTGGGTCGCAGAAGCGGGATTGCGTGACACTGTGGTTTTCGTTGCACCAGTATCTAGAGTTGGACTTTCTCACCGGAAAACCTCGACGTGCTTTGGATATCAGCATATCCCCGCCGGTTGAGAGGTGGTTGCCAATACAGCCTAGAGTTGGATTTTCTCACCGGAAAACCTCGATGTGTTTTGGGATACCCATCGCATCCCCGCCGGGTGAGAGTTGGTTGCCCATCCAGTCCAGCGTTGGACTTTCTTACCGGAAAACCTCAGCGTGATTAGGATACGCATACGTCCCCGCCGGGTGAGAGATGGTTGCTTATCTAGACTGCACTGGTCCAGTGTCTTCGACTTCAGCATTTTGTGGTCGTGGCCGCTACCCTTCCTAGTTGTGACCATTCATTTATTCATTTGCATGTCCCTTGCGGAACTTTGCCTCCCAAACAGCACTCCCGTAGGCCTCTCGGTTGTGAGCAAGATGGCTTGCCGCTGCTGCATCCATTTGCAGATCGTCAACGATGTCTTGCAGCTATCTTCGTTTTGACTTTCCATGATTGCTGTTTGGGTTTCTTGGTATATTTCCAGAAGATAGTTTACCATTGCTTTCCTTCTGGGCAGTGACTGTACTAGTCATTGATCGTAGCCATTGTCCCTACATTGAGATCATCTGCCTACCATCATAGAATGGTGACCATAACCAACATTATCTATCAGCTGCTCTCCCATTCCATCCACCACCTAGTTGTGACCAGGACGGAGATTTTGTCCAGGAGGACGAATCCTCGCCACTAGTAAGTTTCACCCCTGGGTTGAGCCGGTTTAGGCGTATTATCCCAGATTGGGCGTGTTTAGGACGTGACCGACCTCTAGAGTGGAGGTACCGTGACATGAGTAGCCATCAAGTTTCACCCCTGGTTTAAGCCGGTTTAGGCATATTTCACCAGTATGGGTGTATATCGGACGTGGCCGGCCTCTAGAGCAGAGGTACCGTGGTATGAGTAGCTCTCGCCGCGAGACTATTGGACATACCGATTACGCTTCACTTTATCCTTTCCATCACCTTTTCACATCGGCGCCGCACGTCAACCCTAATTGCTTTTTCGTATTTTCTTCATTGGCCGGGAGGAGTTTTACTCCACGCGCGGCATCTGAAGAATCTCGTCAGCAGTGTCATAACCCCTGGGTTAAGCCGGTTCAGGCAATTCGCCCGGTATGAGTGCACATAGGACGTGGCCGAACTCCAGAGCAAAGATGTCGTGATTTGAGCAGTCCTGACCTCGAGACCACTGATTACTTCACTTAATCCCCTCTTTCATCTTTTCCGCAGTGGCGCCGCGCGCGGCAACCCCATTCGCACCTTTCTTCACTGGCCGGGAGGAGCCCCACAACACACGCACGGCAGCTGAAGAATCTCGCAGCGGTAGATGAGCTACCAGACATGACTCTCATCTACCGGAAGCGTCTTGTTTTCAAGCGCCAGATATTCGCCTGTACAACTTCTTCTGTCCGTTTGAGCAGTTCATCCATGAGAAAGCCGGGCGCTAGACTTGACTGTCAGAGGCTACTTGAGACGCACGACTTGGAGACATTTTATTGGAGTGGGGAGCGTATCCCCCACCCCACCTCCGGCTATAACAGTCCTTAGAATCATAGGTATTTCATAACATGGTCAGCGAGTTTTGTGTTCAGTAAGTTTCACGGGATTCTCGTGAACCTGTCATGAGTTATTGTCAAAAACGATGTTTTGACTAGTGTCGGTTTTCTGTGCTCATTTTAAATATGATCTTGGAAAAAAGGAATATTGGATTGTTGTATGGCCTTCATTTATATGTATTCATTCTGTTTTCTGCCATTATTGTTTCTGTCCACCCTTTTTTAGCTTTTTGTTAAACTGTACCATACACTCATCTATTTTCGTGAACATCAGAAAGGAGAGTTCTAAAATCCTACGTTCAGCCTATTCTACTCTATGGAAATGACACATGGATGCAAAGATCACTAGAGGCAACAGAGATGTGGTTTCTTAAAGAATGTTAAGAATACAATGAACAACTAAAGATAACAAACGGGGAATTTCTAACAAAATCAAATGCTGAAAAGAACCTAATTGAATCCATAAGAAAACAACAGCCATCATTCATCAGACATAGTGAGAAGATGAGGACTTGAAAACGTCATTAACAACAGGAAAGATGGAGAGCGGTAGGGAAAACCAAAAGAAAACAAAACATGGGCAGTCTTACGCGATGGCATAATAAAAGTGACCAACTGAGCTGATGGAAAATATTAAGGACTAAGATCTGTGGAGGAACATGATCGCCAACGGCTATCCGAGAGGCACCTTCTGTTTTCGGACCATCGAACATCAACCTCATATTTATTATGTTTTGTATAATGAACTAGGATACGCTCTAACACACAATAATTAGTGTATATGTATACAACTATACGCGAAGCACTGCAATAAAGCTGTGATACCAGAATGTATAAACTAGGGAAAAAGTAGGAACAGCTTTATTATTTTATTACTTGCAGTCGTTAAGTAATAAAGCTGTTCCTACTTTTTCCTAGTTAATACATTTAGGATACGCTCTAGTTCAGGAGACGCGAGTCGGCTCGTCGAAAATAACCTGCCTTCTTAACTTTTGAAGATAACGGGAGCCCTCCAACCACCCAGCTATATTAATTAATGGATACCCGACACAGTGGGCAACAACTTCTGAAGGCAGAGAACATCTGCCCGCAGGGCGAGACATAGCAGATCCCACACACGGCTGTCAATGTATGAAAAAGAAGAGCTCTTTCCCATAAACAGGGGACTTCACTCATGTCTGCAGCGGTTGTCTTGATTGTAACTACTCGCTGTCACTCATAATTGTGTCGTCTCTTCAGCAAACGGTTATCATCATTACCACTAAAATCATCACATCATCATTACCACCAAAATCATCACCACCATCATCGTGGCCGTTGTCGCCGTCATCACCGTCACTATCGTCGTCATCATCGTGATAAAAATGGTATGTAAAATTGCTAGATGTTGCAAACATTGAATAAAAATATTCGAAAAAAAGACTGCAACTCGTTGAAGTGCAAATTTGCTTCTGAAGTTTTTATCATCTTTCTCAAGACATTCCAACTTTTTTCATTTAATGTAGAATTTAAGGAGGTGAGAGATAGCGCAGTTCGTTATTACGCTGTTCTCTCGTGGCTAGATGGCTGCTCGTCCTATCAGAGTCTGTGGTTCGAATCCCAGGTAATTCTCTTGTGATTTTTCAGCCTTCGAAAGGAGTGGAAATGGCAGCCAGGCAGACTGAGCTTCAGAATATCACCTAAATGTCTGACCAAATATTTTAAACAGTGATGTAATTTTTTTTCATCTATACTTCCATTAAAATTGTATCTCATTAGCTTACACCTCATTCTCATTACAAGTTTATATATATACATTTGTATATAATCCAAATACCCTTTTATTATATATCCATGCATGTATACAAGGTCAGACAATTAAGTAATGAGACTAATTACATAAAAATAAAATAAACAACATTTGAAGATGTAACATATATTTTATTCAAAGTAAGCTCCTTGTGCATTGATACAGCGAATGGCCGATCTAACACTGAAACGACCTCTGAAGTTCTTCTGTTAGTATGGCCCTTAAAATCGATGTTACGGCCCTTCGGTTGTCATCAGTATCATCAAAGAAGCGTCCTTTCAATGGTAACTTTAATTTTGAGAATAGAAAATAATCGCAGGGAAACAAATCTGGGGAATAGGGTGGATGGTTGAGAACACACGCTTGTTTTGGGGCCAAAAATTCCTGTACAACTACTGCCAGGTGAGCCGGTGCATTATCATGAGGAAGGAAAAAAACTGCCAGGTGTTGAATACTCGGGTCGGACTCGGAGAATTCTTTTCAATAGGCGTTTCAAAATACTTAAATAAACATTGGCAGTGACAGTCTGCCCCTCTGGAATAAATTCTTTGTGAATATCTCCTTTGCTGTCGTAGAAGCACACCAATATTATCTTCACTTTCGACTTTTGAAGACGAATTTTTTTTGCCTTTTGGTGATGATGATGACTTCCACTAAGCACTTTGGCGTTTAGTTGTGGGATCATAACGGAAAATCTATGTTTCATCCTCTGCAACAACCAAATTTAAGAAATGCTTATTTCTGCGACACGTTTTGATGATATCTTTTGCGTACTCAACACGCGGATGTTTTTGGTCATAAGACAACGAATGTGGTAGAAACCGGCAAGAAACCTTTTTATTGCCCAAATCTTCTACTAAGATTTTACGAATGGTCTCCCGGTTAACACCAAATTCTTCTGCCATCATCCTCACAGTCAAACAACGATCTTCTTGTATCCGTTCTCTGACTTTAGCAATGAGTTCCTCATTACAAAGAGAAACTGGGCGTCAATGTCTAGTTGCATTTGTAATCGTTTCCACACCAATTTTGAATCGTGAATACCATCTGAATATCTGTGGACGAGAAAAACAATTATCCCCATAAACCTGTCGCATCAATTCAACTGTCTCAGTGGCACTTTTCCGAGTTTTAAACAGAATTTAATGTTAGTTTTTTTGCTGATTACGTAAAAGTGTACCTCTGACTAGGTCAACGAAATGGCGGTTTATTTGTCGTCTGTTTGTCTGGCGTAAACGAAAAGTTGCCAGATCACAGATGAAGGTTGCCTCTTTGGAGTCCATGCTTTGCTTCATAGATGGCATTTTTGTCTTGGCCATAATAAAATCAGTCTTATTACTTAATTGTCGGATCTTGTATATATGGACATTTTCATTTGAATGACATATTAATATTTGGTTAGGTGTAAATAAAGATTTTAAAAAAGTAAAATAGTAATATAATAATAATAATAATAATAATAATAATAATAATCATCAGGTGCCGTGCTGACTGGCGTTGGCTATTATACTTCTCCAGAGTACTCGATCCTTCATACAGGCCATTAGCTCAGTTGGTGATCTCCTCTCACACCAACTCGTCAGACTTTCCAGTATCATTTCTCTTGGTCTTCCCCTGGCTGTTATAATATTTTCAATGCCCCCTGTTATCATTGCATGCCCTATGAAAGTACATTGTCTCTCTCTTATCTTTTTTACAAAGTTTTTTTGTCTCTCCAGCTCTTCTCATACATTCTTCATGAGTTATTTTTGCTATCCAGAGAATTCGCAACATTCTTCTAATAAACCACATTTCTGCTGCTTCCAATGATTTTTGTGCAGACTTGCCTATTGTCCACGATTCACCACGCACGCACGCACACACACACACACTGTCTTATGTGTTGGTGAGAGCGGAGAATACACGTTACAAATTCATTCATTCATTTGCATGTCCCTTGCGGAACTTTCCCTCCCTAACAGCACTCCTGAAGGCCTCTTGTTTGTGAACAAGATGTCCTGCTGCTGAGGATGCATCCTACAAATGAAGTATAGGAAGTAAAAAAGACACACACCGTGAGAGAGCACTACGATGACTAAAACTCACGGGATTATAAGTTATTTACCTGCATTTACATTTTTCTTCATATAACTTCATTTTTCCTTTAATGGTTTATTGTCTCGATGATCATCGTTGGACTCCTGACATGTCCATAGGTGGTCAGACTCTTCCCCCCCCCCCCCCCAAACCTCCATATTTCCATGAGCATCCTGCCGCTGATGGTGTCCGTTCTGTGTTGGTTTACAAGTCCCCTCACCCATCCCATATGCCTTTCATTCCTAGCCATGTCAATCTGTGCTCCCAACTCTCGGTCTATGCAGAGATGTAGATTCGCCTCTCTCGAAGTCCTCCAATCTGCCTATATCTCTAAGCGCATTGATGATATCGGGTCAATCCAGTGGTTATCCATCTGCGATGACAGCATAGCCAGCCAACCTTACCAGCATTTTCATTTTTCTATTATGTAGAAAGGTGATTATTGACCATAGGTACTTTACTTTGTTTTGTCATAAAGATTCCGTGGACAGATTGTTACTATTTTGGCACAAAGTACAGAAACCAGGGATCTTTTAGTTTTTGTTTGACAGAAACATCGCTTATTAAAAAAAAATTGTAAAGCATTGTAAACTAGATTCTTATTTCTTTACAATGGCAATATTTTGAAGACTGATAATAGAGGTTAGATATGTTCAGTTTTGCTGTATATATTGGATGCGTATAAACAGTGAAAACATCTGGGCGTCATAATGTCACCCTGAATTATAAACTTTTCAGTATTTAAAAAAAAAAAAAACTCTATTTTTTTCTTGTTGAAACCTTTCACTTGATAATTAATTATATTTGATAGAAACATGCAAGCGTTTAAAATATTAGACGAATTACTGAAAGTAACAGACGCAGATATAAACAGCAAAGAAATTTGACATGTTCTCATGAACACAAAACTGAATAGAGTTCACAACATTATAAGAGTAATTGCTCCGTCAAAAGAAGTCATAGTTCTCGAGTCCCTTAAAGAGCTATATATATATATATAAAATCAAACTGTATATAATAATTTGCATATCTTTACGATTATTGCTAATTCATTTGTATAAGAACTATCGCTGAAGGCCACTAACTTTGAAATAAATTTTGTGATTCTGAATATGCTTTAGCAATTGAAATGTTTGGATATGTTCAAAGTAATTCAACCACGAACACAAAACACAAGCAAGAAGTGCTATTGTCCAGCTTTCTCGGGTAAATCCAGTTGGTTACTGGGTCATAACCCATACCATGTTAAGATTCACGATGAGACAAGGTCCTCGCAGAGTCAACTAGAGCCTGGTTGACTTCGAAAGCTTTGAGTCGCGCGAGTTTCCTCCCATAACACACAGGTCGAGGGTTATAGTGCTGGGGTGGTAAGATAGATGATGGCGGATCACTATACGCATTACAAAACATCACCATCTGACTGGGGTGGCTTCTAGTGTCTAGGCACTAGCTCACAGTCCGTCCTATTGTTGCTTTACGCTTCCTGGTACTGTGACCGCATTCAGCATTGGGCAGGGAGTGTATCATAGCTGGGAGCGCATTATCACCATTTTTTAAAAGTAAATAATCCGGGAACGTAAGTTGGAAATACTTGTTTTTGAAATCTTCCATTACTGACACCATGTATTGGATGCGCAAGTGCTGTTATGTGTGCGTTAGCTACGATTTGCAAAACACTGTAAACGCATCAAAATTTACCCTGTGTCAAAAGATATATCTACCCTGTCATCATTCCCATCGCAACATATGCCTGTGAGACCTGGACAATTAACAAAACAGCTGAGAAACACATCAGAATCCATTTGAATGTAAGTGCTATAGAAGAGTTCTTCAAATATCATGGACACAAAAAAGAACAAATATATCCATACTACAAGAAATAATATTGAAGAAAGTTGGTTAGCAAAGAGGATTAGAAAACTTTAAATATTTTGGACATATTAAACGTCATGAGAATTTAGAGAAGACCGTCTTGGAAGGATACTGAATAGGAAAAAGAAAGAGAGGAAGACCAGGGCTAAGATGACTGCAAGACATCCCTGATAATCTGCAAATGTGTCCATCAGCAGTAGGGCATCTTGCTCACAACCGAGAGGCCTACGGGAAAGCTCTTAGGGAGGCAAAGTTCCGCAAGGGACATGCAAATGACTGACCTTGGCAAAAGATATAATCCGTTCACAAAAATAAAAAAAAGAAACTACTTTAGAAAAGATGGCTCCAACAATATTAACCATGGATAGTTAGTATGGGATAAAATTATCCCCCCCCCCCCCTCCAATTCTCAGATTGTGTGAACCACACCTGGAATGGGAAAAGACATTGAAAAGCTTCCTTTCTAGTCCGTGTTTGCGACAAGTTAGTAATTTTAGATATCAGTAGCATCATCATGATAACGTCTTTTGTGAATTCTGTAATTTACTCTGGATACACGAAACCCAGCGAGTGAAATACATTTTTACGTTGAAGTTATCGTGTGAAAACACGTTCTCATGCATTAGGTGTGTAGGCTGGTTAACGACATTTCGCAAAGGCAAAAGGCGTTTGGATCCGGTCTGAAACAACTTTTAAAACGTTTGTAGCAAAATCCTTGTAAAGCAACTTTAACACATATTCTTTTTTACACCATTTTTTTTAAAAAGTCAGAACATGCAGAATAAAGCACTAAACAACAAAAGACAACTGAATTGAGTTACAAAGAAGCACCCACTGGGAGCAACTGTAAAGGACACACTTCTCTTAACATAGTGTCTGTGAGACAGGGAACATAGATCTGGCTGCTTAAAATCTCTGATCTACTTCTGTAGTCCAGAAACCTGTAGCAATCAACAATAATTGTAATTGTTATTTTTGTAAAATGTAATGCCAGGATGGTGGATGGATGGGGGGACATGGAGATCGTCGGCGGAGATGAGGAAAGTCTGACGTGAAACCAATGAATCCAGGATGTGACAAGCCTATGGGTCTCTACAACAATGGCTATCAGAATGATGTAAACAAAACATAACCAGCAGACTACAGGTGGCGGGAAATGGATATAGCTGAAACACTCACCGGATTCCTCATTCCAAAGTTGGAATGTCTCTGTGGAACTGTCTCAAAGTCGTTGGGCCTGACGTGTCTAAGGGGCTTAATTAAGTACAGCCACCAGAGATTGGAAAACAAAGTTTTGGCCAGGCCAGCCTACACTACTGTCTTCATGGCAGTCCAAGCAAGACCACAGTCTGCCCTAGCAAGGAAAGGTGCTGAAGTCGGAGGTACCCAGACAAAAGGCGCATCGCAAAAATCAGGGTACCACGTATCATCGCTAAATGCGTACAAAGAAGTTAAAAAGAACTTTCAGACAACTCTCACAAGAGAAATGACCACAGTAAAACTGGTCCTAGTAAATAAGATGGAAGTTTTATGCTTCAGCGTCACAAAGATAGAAAGTGTGAAGAGGAAGGTGAGCAGAAACAAGAAAGAGATTAAGTAAGGTTAGCACGTATAAATGGAGAGCATACAACAATCCAATAACCTGGCAAAAGAAGCCTTTTTTCCAAGTCTTGTCTCCTTCCTCATATACCTTTCGTTTTTGAGGGAACAAATAGACGTCTTGATAGGGCTCTACGATCTGCTTCATATAATGGGATATTTAATGCTTCTATGGTTTCCTCTCTCCATCTCCTACGTGGGCGGCCTCTTCTTCTGTTACCTACAAATCTTAGCGTCTGTGACATACTGTCTGGTGGTAACCGTGTAACATGGCCAAACTGTTTGACTTGCTGTTTCTGGATATAGTGTAATACTGGTGTTACTCCAACCTTTGCTCTGATGGTGTCATTTCTTATTTGGTCTCTTCTTGTCACATTTAGTATTCTCCTTAAACATCTCATTTCTGTCGTGATGACTTTTTCTTTTTTCAAGTATCACATACAAAAGCAAGACAACAAATACAAACATGAAAAACAGATGAAAAAAGTAGCTAAAAGAAGATGTGAATTTTAAATGATTAATTTTTTTATATGTTGGTGTTTTTTTAAAAAATCTGTTGTGTTATTTTTGTAACATCTTCACCACATCGGCCACAAAGTTTACAGTCCTCAGAGAGATGGTGTACGACGAAGAACAACAATAAGGAAGATGCATGTACTCGGCAATTTTTGCAAGAATCCTAATGGAGGAAATATTTTCTCATCACAGTTAACTACAAAAATAAGATTTTAAAAGGCATGCATCTTTCCCATTGAAACATATGCCTGTGAGACCTGGACACTTAAGAGGGGTGATTGATAAGTTCTCGGCATAATGTACAATGAATTATTTATGGACAACATTTTTGGGTTATTTCTCAACATAGTCTCCTTGCAAGTTTATGCACTTAGTCCAGTGATCCTGGAACATACGGATACCTTCTTTGTAAAGGTCAGCATCTTGTGCCAGTAGAAAGTGGTCTACAGCACGAACAATGTCATCATCTGAAGCAAATTTGTGACCACTGAGCTCCTTTTTTAGTTTGGCAAACAGGTAATAGTCCAAAGGGGCCAAGTCTGGGGAATAAGGAGGATGTTCAAGAAGCTAGAAGCCGCATTCATGAATGGCAGCCATTGCCATCGCCGACTTGTGAACTGGAGCATTGTCTTGCTGAAAGATGACTCCTCTCATCAATTTCCCTCGACGCTTTCCTTTAATATGACCCGCAGTTGCTTCACAAGATTAGCGTAATAGGCCCTGGTGACCGTTCTGCCCTTTTTGTCTACCAAAAGCACACCTTCTGAATCCCAAAAGATGGAAGCCATCACTTTGCTTGCAGACAACTTGCTTTCTTTGGAGGTGAGAACCCATGATGTTTCCACTGCTTTGACTGTTCTTTAGTTTCTGGCTGAAAATGATGAACCCATGTCTCACTCATAGTCACAAATTGCTGAAGAAACTTTTCAGGATCTGCAGAAAAATGGCTAACATTGTCTCTTGACATGTTGAGACGCTGTCGTTTGTGATCAGTTCCAAGAAGTTTGGGGACCCATCGAGCAGAGACCTCTGTCAATAGAAAATCATTGTGAGTAATGGCATGAACATGTTCCTGGGAGATGCCCAACTCAGTAGCAATGTACCGCTCAGTTAGTCATTGGTCCTCCATTATCATGTCATGGATTCTGCCAGTGGTTTCATTGGTGGTTATCGTTCTTGGTCTTCCTGGATGGGGATCATCTTCCAGACTCTACCTTCCATGTTTGAACTGAACTGCCCATTTCTTCACTGTGCTGTAAGAAGGGGTACTCTCCCCTAGAGTCTCTACCATATCCTCGTGGATCTCCCTCGATGATAAGCCAATGATGCAGAGGTAGCGAATGACTGCTCGATGAGAAATTGTATCCATTTTCTCAATTTCTGCCACCCCTTACCACTTCATCAGCCTGTTAAAAAAAAAACCAGGGGTTGCAGTTAATTTCTTGAAACTTGGTATTTAATCTTACATTAACCTGATCTACAAATGCACCTAATATCAACTGTGTGTTTCAAGTGTTTGTACCTTATGCCGAGAACTTATCTATCACTCCTCGTAACAAAACAGTTAACAAACACATAAATGCCTTTGAATGTAAATGCTACAGAAGAGTCCTTCAAATATCATGGACACAAAATAGAACAAATATATCTATACTACAAGAACTTAATATTGAAGAAGGCTGGCTAGTAAAGGGGATTAAACAGAGAAAACTTAAATATTTTGGACACATTAAATGTCATGATAATTTAGAGAAGACAGTCTTGGAAGGGTACATAATGGGAAAAAGAAAGAGAGGAAGACCAAGGCGAAGATGGCTGCAAGACATCGTTGATGATCTGCAAATGGTGCATCAGCAGCAGGGCATCTTGCTTACAACTGAGAAGCCTACAGGAGAGATGTTAGGGAGGCAAAGTTCCACAAGGAACATGCAAATGCCTGACTGACTGAGTGTGGAAAGTACAAATTTCTTTATAGTATATGTCAACTGAATGATGATAAGAACAGGAGATAGAACTATTTACCTTCAGCCTGAGAAGTTGTGTTAGTTATTGATCTGGCCACTCTCACCCTAATACTTCTGTAGCCAAGTGTGAAAATGTAGATCTGCATGGGTTGGGTATATTCTGGATTTTACTTTCAAGTCAAGCATATCATTCTACATAGGATATTCTGATTCAGTAATTCAGTACTCTCCAATGGCCAGTCTTTAGACAGATTTGGGTGTTTTGCTGATGGAATGGATATTAACTGCCTGATTGTATCACACTTCCATGTTGCTGTTTGGGTTTCTTGGTATATTTCCAGAAGGTAGTTTACCATTGCTTTCCTTCTGGGCAGTGACCATACTAGTCAGTGATTGTAGCCATTGTCCCTACATTGAGATCACCTGCCTACCATCATAGAATGGTGACCATAACCAACATTATCTATCAGCTGTTCTCCCATTCCATCCACCACCTGCTCCCATACAATGAGGGAAATTAAAAGGACGACATCTATCGCTCTTCAGAAAGTAAAACAACTAAAGAATCTGTGGAGAGGAACAGACAAAACTACAAAAATAAGATTTTTAAGGGCATGCATCTTTCCCATCGCAACATATGCCTGTGAGACCTGGACACTTAACAAAACAGCAGAGAAACACATAAATGCATTTGAATGTAAATGCTACAGAAGAGTTCTTCAAATATCATGGACACAAAACAGAACAAATATATCCATACTACAAGAACTTAATATTGAAGAAGGCTGGCTAGTAAAGAGGATTAAACATAGAAAACTTAACTATTGTGGACACATTAAACGTCATGATAATCTAGAGAAGACCATCTTGGAAAGGTACATAATGGGAAAAAGAGAGGAAGACCAAGGCGAAGATGGCTGCAAGACATCGTTGATGATCTGCAAATGGATGCATCAGCAGCAGGACATCTTGCTTACAACTGAGAGGCCTACAGGAGTGCTGTTAGGAAGGCAAAATTCCGCAAGGGACATGCAAACGAATGAATGAATGTATCACACTAACTGAGGGACTGGATATTAATGGTTCGCGTGTACCACAATAACTGGTGTTAGATTTGAATGGTCTGCTCAGACTCCACTAACTGACAGACTGGACCAAGTTTCTTGCATTCTGCACTAATTTAATCTTAGGCACTGCACACAAACAACCACAACCAGTTCAACAGAAAAAAAAAACCGTGACATTTAATTATCTCGATATTAAATACATATAAATACAAAGCTGGCATCTACTTTTTCAGCAATTTGTCATATAAACACAAAGTTGACATCTAATCCTCAGCAATTAGTCAACATTGTATTATGGAGTCATTCCTCAGACATAAATAACACTGTCATGAACTAACAAACTATCCAACTTCCAACGTGGCAACAGCTACATGTAACAAGGACATCTGAAAACCACAGGACACTGTCCCACAAAGCTCAGTTGCTTCAGAAACTGTTATACATTATCTGAACGTGGTCCGCTGTCCTCTATCCATTAATGTACGGTTTTCATTGAAAGCCTTTGTCTAACAAGACTTAAATAAACATAGTTTAAAGGAATGGCAGCTGTCTAAACAAGACAGATATTACAGAACTTAAAAAAAAAAAAATCACTGGAAAAACTCAAAGGAAAAGGAAAGAGAGGAGGGATATCTTAATATCAAGTTCACAAGTTATCTACGTAACAGTGCCCCAGAAAACTTCACAATCCTGTCATAGCACCTTGTGAACCTGTCAACAAGTACATTTACAGCTGCTGCCAATGATCACAGCAGTTCAAGGCTGTCTGCCAAGTGCCACCTCTCATGATCACCAGCTTCCAACAAGCCACCAGAATAACAGCCTTCCCCTAAATGTATTTAATCCATCACACAAGATGGCAATACTGCAGATATTTGATGATTTCAACAACACCACTCAAAGTAATGGAACAATAAATGCCATAATCTGTACACGACTCCTAACATCGTCACTTATAAACTGCCATACAAATCCAGATATTTAAATGGCAGTGACCTGCTTTATTGGTTTTCCCATCTGGAGAACAACTGAATTATATATATTTTTTTTAACATCCACAGCAAAGATGCTCCATAAGACAAGTAATATCATAACTGTAATTATATTTAATCAAGTAACATCATAATCATATTTAATTATAAAGTCTTAATTTGTGCACGCTCATCTGAAAGGCCGGTCTACTAGAAAAAGTTGAGTACAATGTCTCAGTTAGGTCACACGTTTTTCACGCTATGTGCACAAATGCATTGTCTGAACAACAGAAAATGAACATCGTAATACGCTGGTTAACTTAAGTTAAAAACTCAGAGTGGAAGATGGCTTGGGGGGGGGGGGGGGGGGGGGTAAAAACAGTAACAAATATATGTCACTGCATTGGCCCTACTCTACAACTGTACTCACTGGCTGCTACGTCATGTAGTCTACAAACCCTTCAGGAAAAACGGAAAGTGAAAAATAAAAATAGATCCAACAGCTCACATGACAGTCAAACAGTGGATATGACGTCTTACTGCATAAAATGTCATGTCTTATACATTTATTGTCTAACAATCAGAAAACATATCAAACATTATTGATGCTCCTGAAACACACATTCTGACACTGTGTGGTACATTTTACTGGCATATAGAGAGGTCATAAACAAAAACTGTCAATTCGCTTAAAACTGTCCACTGAGCCTAAGTTTTACAATAATTTTTCTTTAAAAAAAAACAACAAAATATGAAGAAAGAAATATCACTGACAACAGATATGAATATAAAAAAAAAAAGACTGAATTGAACTAAATCTCCTATTCTTTCATTGTCTGGTTTTATATTACAACAACATTGATTCTGGGTTTTCCATCAAGTTTTTAAATTCAGACAGCCACTGTGCACCCACAGCACCGTCCACCACTCGATGATCACAACTCAGGGTAACACTCATCACATGGAACGAAGTGAATCTGAAACAGAAAGAAACACTCGTCATTTATCACATACTGCAATAGTGATGACGGCAGTAAAACTGGTCATTTGAAATAAACATGGAAGAAGGTGGCTGTGGTAGTTTTTCTCAGGATACGAGGAACAATTAAGGATGGAAAAGTAATGAGAGGGGGAAAAAAAATGTAATCTAAAACAAAAGGGGTACAAAAAATGTAATCTAAAACAATAAACAAAATCACATTCTATTACGGCTCTTTCCCCCTTTTGCTGATTTCTTTTACTGCTGTCTGGCCTCTTCTGTTGTCACTATTTTGCCAAAATATTGGTTTTACTTGTTGTATTTGATTAGATTTCCTCTTGTCTTTTCCTTCTTTTTTTGTAAAAAAAAAACAGCTTTAAACACATTCACCCACATTCATATTAAAGCAAGAAAATTTGTGAAATGCACAGAAAGAGAGAGAGAAAGAGAAAGATAGAGAGAATGAATGAATTAATTAATTAATAATCTTTATTTTTCAAGGGTAAAGAATTGGGCACGCGGGCCCGTCTTACATTCTGCCCTTCAGAATGAAAGAAAGAGAGAAAGAGAGAGAGAGATATATATAGATAGTGAGAGAGAGAGAAAGAAAGAGAAAGAGACAGAGAGAGAAAGTGATAAAGAAAGAAAGAGACAGAGAGAGAGAAAGAGAGATAGAGAAAGAGAGAGATAGATATATAGTGTGAGAGAGATAGAGAGAGAGAAACAGTAAACATGATGAGGTGGGAATCTGAAGAATGTGTGAAATCTAATACACAAAGAGACCAACAATGAGCCCAGCAATACTCTGTTCTAGCTAAACTGCAGCAAAAAGAAGTAAAAAAAAAACAACTCATCATGAACTTTTCCTTAACTGATTTCTCTTCAAACATTTAAAACATTCTGTATAAGGCTTACATGTCTCTTCTATAAATCAAACATTATTCAAGCATCTGTTTTCCAAATCTAACAAGAATGTAAAGTTTAACATCTGATCTATATACAACATTAGCACAGGGTGCTTAACTTCTCATTTATAAATCTGATAAAATATAGAATTAAACATCAGGACTGTAAGTCCTAAAATACAAATTTAAGGCATAAAATCTGATTTTTTCTCTGATGAAGACCAGAAAATCAGACAGACCTGTATGCTCAAAACTTCACCTCTCGATTACAAACAAAAATTCTTAATCTAATTTAAGCAAATAGCACAAAATCTGGCATAAGACAAGTAGAGATTTGATAACTTTAAACAAATGTTTATCACAACAAAAATAAAAATCATCACTAAACACTGACAAAAGAATAAATAAATTATAACGAAATGAAAAAAAAAAAAAAAGGAAATTGACAAAGAAATGGATGTAATATCAAAGTGGAGATTCCTTAAACACAAAAAAAAAAAAAAACAGGAAAAAATAATCACGAAGTTCAAGTAATGAATGCATAACAGTGCAGCAGACAAAACACTGAGAACATACTAAACAACATTACTTGTTTACGCACACACTTAACATTATGTGTTACAACCTCCCCCCCCCCCCCCCCCAACCTAAAAAAGCTATGGATTTTTCAGCATAGAGACAGACAAACAAGCAGGCAGGCAACCACGCACACACACACACTCTCTCTTGCTAAAAGATTTGCTTAACAAGTGCTGAATAATGAAGTCTGTTTCAAATGACAGCACTACAGAGAAAGCTTACAATGACCTAAGCAACCAATAAATGAATGGAATACAATTTTCTTTCACAAAGCAGCTAGAACAACTCAACTCTTACAGCCACCAACAGAAACAACCACAACTGTGAGCTGGGGAGAAAGAAGACAGTTTACACTCCCACAGCCAAGGGTCTCAGGAGTCTGTGAAGACATGTATTTCTACTCTTAAAAAGCACTAATATTTATAATCTAAAAAGCACTAATATTTATACTCTTTAAAAGGACTAATTTCTATAACACACTATAACTAATCCATGCAAAATGATTAAGCATAACCACCAACATCTATTAGTACAGCACATAATAAATGAAAAACAGTAAGAGCATATACTCCTCCCCTGTCAAATGTTGCTTTATGTTGAGACAAAGCTGTTTCCCTTTTCATGACTTCTGGACTTGGCTCATTTTGCTTACATGATGCCCAACCCAGCCCAGCAGTGAAAGTAACAGGGAGCTGAACAACATCATCACCAGAAAGACCATTTCCCCCACTTCTTTCTTTCAAGCAAATACTTTTGGGCTTTCAAGCTCTTAAAAGTGAACCAGGAATGCCATCTCACTCCTATAGCCAAATTCTAGGTTTCTAAATATCTAGTTATTTCAGTGGTTCTCAAATTTTTCAGGCTTTCAACCCCATATCCCTAGTGCCCCCATAAACTTTTTTAAAGCTCAACTGATTCTGATGCCCCATTTTCAATGCATCCCAGAATCTTCACAACACCTGCAAGAGGGGGCAATACAGGCCAGTCTTGGAATCATGGAGTTATTTCGATCCACATGTGGCTCCTTTACTTATGATGTACTTTCAGTTGTATTCCATATTTTATTCTGTTGTTATAATTCAGTCCACACACATAAATAAATTTATATAAATAAATACCACCTTATTTATTATCATTAATGAAATAAGGGAATAGTTAGAATACAGTCAAACTGCAGGCCACTGTCAAAGAAGGCTAGCAAACTGATTCTGAAATGGTTAGTATAACTATATCTAACAGTCTTCTTTGTTACACAATGAGGGCTATTTGTGAGGACTTAAACTGCGAGGACAGCCTATGAACAATGGCCTAAGAAAGAATGAGAAAAATGAATGCAGCATTAGTTGTGCTGGCAACACTGGCCAGAAATGGCACAACTGATTCTCACAGTAAACAGCATCAGCATGACTTCTGCAATGCTGTACAAGATGCTCTCACTACTAAAGAAAAAGGAATTTAGTTTTTCCCCAACATGGGGGTTCTTAACAGGGGTATGAGATTTAACTCTCTTAATTTTATTTCATTCACTCTGTTCCTTGCTATCTATATGTAAAGTAAAATCAAGGTACCGGCATCTTTTTTAGTAATGTTGGTACCTAATACCTGAAGATGATGATGTTTAAAGTCTTGTCATGGGGACACACTGGAAAATCCATAAATGGGGTTTGTAACTCCAAAGCAGGTTAGTTAAGGACCACTGTCATGCACTCTGGACACTTTCACAGGTGCTCTGATCTCCTCTTCATTATCTCCTTCAGTGTACAGTTAACTGATTACACTCACTCTGTTGGCTGACCATCCCTCTGAAGCTCGTAATTAGTCGTTCATTTTCCACCACCCTAAGAGTTTCACTGTCAAGATCATTAAGGATCTTTACAATGGATATGTTTGTGCAGTCAACACAGAAGAAGGAATGAGTGAATGGTTCCAGACTGAAACAGGCATGAAACAAGGATGTATATTATCTCCCTTGCTTTTTTAATTGCCATAAACTTCATAATGAAAAAATGCTGCACAGATAAAATACCAAAAAAAGGCAACTTGAGTGACTGTAACAATTGGAGAGGAGTAACCTTAATATCAGTTGTGTCAAAAGTATTTTGCAAAGTCATTCTGAATAGACTTAAAAATATAGTGGATACCACAATGAGAGAAGAACAAGCAGGATTTCGAAAAGGGATAAGGTGTCTCGACCAGATCTTTACTCTAAGAACAATACTTGAAAAACATACTGAAGACCAAACACCATTAATCCTGAACTCCAAAGACTTTAAAAAGGCATTCGATATCATACACAGAGATTCATTGTGGAGAATTTTAAGTCTATATGGAATACCATCTAAAACTGTCAACATCATTAAGGACTTATACAATGGATATGTTTGTGCTGTCAAAACAGAAGAAGGGAATGAGTGAATTGTTCCATGTTGAAACACGCTTGAAACAAGGATGTATACTGTCTCCTTTGCTTTTTTGGAATTACAATAGACTTCATAATGAAAAAATGCTGCACAGGTAATACAGGCACTGACTGGGTACATGGGACCCAACTAGAAGATCTTGATTTTGTTGATGACATAACTCTAATCAGTAACAATGTGAATTCCAAGCAAGAAAAAAACAGACATCCTGTCTTCACTGGCTAGCAAAATCATCATCATCATGTGCTGTGCCGACTGGCATTGGCTATTATGCTTCTCCAGAGTACACAATCCTTCATGCACGCCATTAGTTCAGTTGGTGATCTCCTCTCACGCCATCCCGTCAGACTGTCCAGTATCATTTCTCTTGGTCTTCCTCTTGATCTTCTTCCTTCTATTTTTCCTGTTGTTATAATATTTTCAATGCCCCCTCTTCTCATTGCATGTCCTATGAAAGTACATTGTCTCTCTCTTATCTTTTTGAAAAAGTTTTTTGTCTCTCCAGCTAGCAAAATAGGACTTGAAATTAACAAGGACAAAACAAAAATAATGAAACTTCCTATTAATCAAAATGGAAAAATACATTTAGAAGAGACAGATATTGAAGAAGTCGACCAATTTGTATACCTTGGCAGCTACATAGACCAGGATGGTGACATGAGAAAGGAAGTTAGAATCAGAATTGCAAAAGCAGCATCGATCTTCATGAATATTGAGAATATATGACATTCAAAAGTTATAGGCACAAAAAACAAGTTAAGACTATTCAATTCAAATTTAGAAGGGACCTTTTCTTCTTTCCAAATCTTATTAAACATTCTTTGTAGTTGTCTCACTATTGATAGCTTTTAACATTTCGGGTGTTATTTCATATTCACATGCAGCTTTGTTGTTAGCCATTAAACTCACTGCCGTTTCAATTTCATGCAATGTAATTTCATCTAGGTTGACATTTAGTTGTGGGGCTGGTAAGTCGGTTTCAAGGTTTAACAATTCTTTTGGGTGTGGTCGATTGAGTATTTCTTGGAAGTGTTCAGCCTATCTTTGCTTTTGGTCTTTACTTGATGTTAATAGGGTTCCAGTTTTGCTAAGGATTCGTTTTTCTTTAGATGTAATAGTACCTGTTAGCCTCTTTTGTACATTATATAAAGTCTTGTTGTCTCCTGTTTTTGCTGCTTTCTCTGCCTCTTTTGCCATATTATCTTACGTATTCTCTTTTATCCCATCTAGCTGAACTTTTTACTTTCTTGTCTATTTCTTTGTATGCTGCTTTCGCCAGATCTTTTCCAAGATCTGTTTTTACATTCAACATGTCTAATTTGGCTGCTCTTCTGTATGTACTTCCATGCGTTTTCCTATATCCATGCTTTTCTATTTGTTTTTTTCAGTTCAGCGCTTGCTTTTGCTGCTGTCTTTATGGCTGTGCTGTAAGAATTCCATAATTCATCTATACCTATCTCCTCTACTTCACTGAGTGTTGTGGAATGACTGGCAAGTTCCTGACTGAAATTACTGTTAGTATTCTCTTCTTGTAGGTTGTGGCTGCTTATTTTTCTGTGTACTGATTTCTTGTGTTGGCTTTTCAGTTTTAGTTTTATTTTCCCTATACACAGATTATGATCACTGTTGACATCTGCACCCCTACATGCCTTACATCTATCAGAGATGCTCTGTATTGCTTTCTAATACATAAATGATCTATCTGGTTTCTAGTTCTATCATCTGGAGATATCCACGTTGTTTTATGTATCTCTTTGTGTGGGAATATCGTGCAGCTAATGACCATGCCCTCTGTTAGACATATTTCAATTAATCTTTCTCCGTTCTGATTTACCGTGTCAATTCCTTCTTTCCCCATTACTTTTTCAACGTCAGTTTCATCTTTCCCTACCTTAGAGAGCCCTTACGAGCCCTATGTGACGTTTGTCGGCACAGGAAGGATGTAAGATGCAAGTTTCATACTACTGACTTCATCATTCTTGACAAAGATGCTGATCCGCACTGAAGTCTTTTGTTTGACCAGCTTCTTTTATAGCACTGATGATGTACTTGCAAAGAAGCTTAATAACCCCTACCTTAGGTAGAGAAACAAAGATTTCTACTTTGGCAGAATTTACGAGGGAAATCAGTTGAGATATTGTGCGAGGAAATTTCACTAAATTATTATGATCACACAAAAGAGTTAAGCAAAACATACCAGAATCAGTCCATGAAGCGGAACTATGACTTGCATTTATAATGTTAATATAACAGACAACAAAACAGAAGTAACATTATTAAATACCCTCACAATTGGATAACGCAATAATTTTTGTAGTTATTACACTTTAAATAATCTTTATCACAATAATACATCACTTTTCATGGAGTTATTCTGGCACTGATAAACATTATTTTGTAAATTATGTAGTTTTCTTCTTGAATAAGACAGCCAATGTTTATCTACCTTAGATCTAGATTTTAAAAAGAAACTGTTTGTCTTTTCTTTTTTTAAGAACAAAACCTTGTTTATCTCCCTTAGAATAAAATACAAACTATCATCTTTAGAACAAGGCTGACACTATTCATTTTCTTTAGAACAAAACAGACAACCTGTTTATCTTCCTTAGAATATGACAAAACTCTGTTTATCTTCTTGTTCTAAATGCTGAAAAAGCAACTGCTTCACTCTCTCATACCTAATCAGCGGTAAAGTTACTAAAGACTAATAAAATGAATGCATTCTGCAAGGTCATGGCTTTCCTCAGTTCCTGTGATGAGGCTGAAAATGCGGTACTCCAGCTGAACGATGACTGCTTGTATCACAAGATCTGGCAAACCACAGCCAACCAAGACCCTACTGTACCCCCTTACCAGGGCTCCTAGAAACAGATGGTAGTCTGGCCGAGTGAACAGGGATCGAGAGGAGCAGACTACACCTGGCCTTAAAAAATACACAAAGCCGAAACTGGATTGTGCCCAGGGCACAGGAGCACCATAACACAACCCATGCTCTTCTGAGAGTGAAGGCTGATGAAGAATTCTGTGATGCACACAGGAAGATGGGGAATGCTGCTGCTGTCCAGAGAGAAGCTGCAGTATCATGCTTCTCAATCAGGGACCATAATGATCCATACCTAACTCATCAGGCTGTTGTCATATCACTACTTGCTCCATGAGCTCTACCACTGAGCTATTCTGGATTACAATACCTTACAAGAAAAACTTATATTTTATTTATTAATATAATAATAACAATCTTGAAAAATAAGATTGTAGTTCTGATTTACTTAAGATTAAAATAGTAGAAACAAAGTAGCTCAGAATGGGTGAGTTCTGCTCATTTCACATTAAATTCTCTTTACAGCATTTTTTTTTCTCACATTTAAATAAATGTAAATGAAACAAAGACAAGTACCAAGAGACTTGCAACACCTTTGTTAACACCTGCCTAAGGAAGATCCTTCAGATTATATGGCCAGACACCATCAGTAATGAAGAGCTATGGCAAAAAAATGAACCAACCCACAGTGAAAGAAATGATCATGAAAAAAACTTGGATAGGATATATACTTCAAAGTTCTCACCTGGAATCCCCAGGGAAGGAGAAAACAAGGAATCCCTAGAAACATCTGGTGAAGGAGTTTTGAAGCAGAGATTAAAAAAAAAAAAGGATCAACTACACCTGGAGACAGATAGAAGAAACAGCCCAGGACAGAAATAAATGGACAGCCCTTGCTGATGGCCTCCAGATCTGGGGGGGGGGGGGGGGAGAGAGAGAGAGAGAGAGAGAGAGAGAGAGAGAGAGAGAGAGAGAGAAAGAAGGCAAGAAAAGAATGAAGCAAAAACACTCCCTCTAAGACAGTGATTCTTTACCATTGTATGTGGATGTCCTTTTCAGCTTGAGAACATCTGTGGACCCCCCCCCCCAAAAAAAAATCCTTCATTGTCACCCAAATGGGTACATGAACCCCAGGTCAAGAGCCACTGCTCTAACACCTATGACTAAAAAAACCAAAAGTGGTTACTTTTTTTACCAGCTAAAAGTCCTGGGCTGCACAGCTTTATGTGATAACGTTTTACCAACACATACGGGATAAGCCACTTTTAAGTTCAGTTCATTAACGTAAGCCTGTCCTTAGTTACACATAACATGCTAATGTAAACTTATCCTTAGCTAATGCAAGTCTGCCCTTAGTTACACACAACACGCTAATGTAAGCCTGTCCTTAGTTACACATAACATGCTAATGTAAACCTATCCTTAGCTAATGCAAGTCTGCCCTTAGTTACACACAACACGCTAATGCAAGTCTGTCCTTAGTTACACATAAATGAAAATTTTTAGTATGTATTTTTGCTTGTTCTACCCTTGCTATCTGACAAAGATTCTTCTGCTAGATTGTTTTAATCACAATAAACTTCTTGTATCTGCTGTCTCTTTCTCTCTGTTATCTTCAAAATTTCGCTAACCAGAAATTAATAAAAGAAAAAAAGAAGTTAATAAAATCAATGAATAATTCCAGTTTTACGGAATAGTTGCTTGTGACAACATCTCTGTAACTCTGTGAGGATATTTAATAATTTTTTGACATTCAAAGCACAACCTCTCTGAAAAGCAAACAATCAAAACCAATGACTGAAAGAAACAACTATCTATTGCTTATTATTTTTTTTTTTCAAAGAGAAATAAATTCAAAATGCAGTTTTGGTTAACAATTAAAAAACCAAATACAAAGAAGGAAGGAAACAAAAAACTGCCATCAAAAACCTGGACACCATCATTTCTCACCCTATAGATGGCACCCCAGAGTTTTCTGGTTCTGCAGCTTGCCACCACCATCTTTTACGAACTTGCTTCCCTGATTTTGCACTAAAGAATAACATACGTGCAAATCAGGAAGGAATCAACATAGACGTATGCCTTCTTTAATACCAGCCCATAATAGTTAATTAGGAAAGGACCATTAACCATGCACTCTAGACACATCCATGACTGCTATATTTTCTTCTTTAACATACGCAGCGTACAGTAACTAATGACACTCGCTCTTTGTTGGCTGACTATCCATTCGGAGCTCTTGATGAATCTTTTTTTTTTTTTTTGCCACCCCAAATGCAGTCCACAAAGAAACAAATGAGCTGTAATTTTGTATTTTATATTATAGTTCTTTTAGTTCAGCTTCCTATTATTTTCTTTTCTCATCACTAGTTAACATTTTTAAAAAAATGACTTTATTCTGTTTACCATGAAAACAGAATTCAAACATTGTTCACTCACTAAATATGCTGGTGGCAAAGAGGAATGTATTAAGGCAACAACAAAATACATAGAGAATGAGAAAAATAAAATGCTATTAAATTTTTTTTTTTAATCGTAAGTTCACCCATTGTGGATTTGAAATCCCCTACCCAAAAGAATGGACATTTTTGTGAATTTTATATTTCTTCATTCACTGATAGAATGTGATAGATCATTACAAAAAAAAAATGGTAGAAACAGTTTTATTCATTAACGAGCACAACACAGTTGTAATGTTTCAGTTTATGTCTGATTCATACAAAAACAAACAGGAAAAAGAAACAGGAAAAAAGATTTTTAAAAAAAGCCTAAATTTACATGTATGATAAGAATGGGGGGAAAAAAAGGGAACACTAAGCTGTGACTTGTATGAAGCCGAGTCCGAGAGTGCGTGCTCTTAGAAATTGTGTAAATTGTACTCGTTACAGAATAAAGATTTTTTTTTTAAAATTGCCCTAACATACACTTAATTAATAAGTCGCCTTACTTAATTAACTTGTACACTGAAAATATAATGAGGAATGTTAGAGAAGATGTAAAAAGAATATTGCGATGCCATAACAACTGGAGGTTATGAAATACCACAGATTAAATATGCTAATGACACAATATTACTGTCCACAACACAAAAAGGAATGGAAAAACTAATTATGTCAGTCCGAAAGAATAGTGAAGAGCAAAACCTTTATCTTAATGCAAAGAAAACTAAATTGATGACAACTGACAAAACAAATAAGGCAGCTGAAATATATATCAATGAGGAAAAATTGGAAGAGGTGGAGAGTTTTGAATATCTTGGATCATTACTAACTAATAATGGAGATACAATAAGGGAAATTAAAAGGAGGACATCTATCGCACTTCAAAAAATAAAACTACTAAAGAATCTGTGGAGAGAAACAGACAGAACTACAAAAATAATATTTTTAAGGGCATGCATCTTTCCAATCGCAACATATGCCTGTGAGACCTGGATACTTAACAAAACAGCTGAGAAACACATAAATGCCTCTGAATGTAAATGTTACAGACGAGTCCTTCAAATATCATGGACACACAAAAAAAGAACAAATATATCCATACTACAAGAACTTAATATTGAAGAAAGTTGACTAATAAAGAAGATTAAACAGAGAAATATTTTGGACACATTAAACGTCATGAGAATTTTTAGAAGAAGGGTACATAATGGGGAAAAAGAAAGAGAGGAAGACCAAGGCGAAGACGGCTGCAAGATATTGTTGATGATCTTGCGAATGGATGCATCAGCAGCAGGACATCTTGCTTACAACCAAGAGGCCTACAGGAGACCTGTTGGGGAGGCAAAGAATCTTACGTATATGTAAATGACATGTAAATCACTGACTTACTGACCCTAATATTGTTTAACTCTCCACTTAAAACAGCCATTAAGAAAAACAACAGACTCAAGGTGGCTCAGGCATTTAGAGAGAATTGAGGAGGATAGACGAATAAAAAGGCCTATACAGAAGTTATGAAACGGGACAGACTAAGATTTAGACCTATACAGTGATGGCGAGACAACCTAGAAGAAGATATATGCGCTCTTGGAATCAACAACTGGCAAAAAAGATCAAGAACAGAGAGGACTGGGGATGTGTCTTGCCGGCAGCAATGAGCCTCAGTGACTCATAAAGCTGCTGAATTCAGCAGCTGCTCAAAGAAGAAGTAGTAGTCTAATATTTTATTATCACAGCTTTACTGTAGTGGCTCTGTGTGTATTTATATATTTAGTTTTATATAATTATACCCAAAAGGCTGTCTGACAGCCATGTGCTGGCAGCAGTCCAGTGTATACGGACTCGTGGGTAGGTATCCTCCGTTTTCAGAGATGAAACTAGAATGTTGGGCAACCATTTCTTTTACAGCCAAGTCTGTGATTCTAGAGAGCTGTAGGTCGTCACAAACCTGTAGTCTTTTACATGATGAAACAGGTCACTACAGAATGCCTCCTCAACCCCCCCCCCCCCCCCATTCAATCAGTCCCCTGAGAAGTGTGTATGGTAGCAAGTTAGTTTATCACCTCAGTCCAGCTGACAGGATATGAACTTTCACCTTGTGATGATAAGAACCTGCATCCTAGATCAACTTCAGGGAGATGGCAAAGCCTGAAGCTTCCTCCAATCCCAGCTGGTGCCTGTATCCCAAAATCCTCACTACAACACCTGCTACCCAGAATTCCAATTCACATTTACAAGAATATAACCAAAAACAACAAGAAAAAAAAAAATTAACGTTGCTACTAGACTAAGTCCTAACAGGTTCTAGATCATAGGAGAAGCCAAAAACAACCCCACCACATTCATTAAACTAGAAACTCACAAACAACTCCTTGATCCCAGTGGTCTTGATCCCAATGATGACAAAAGTCGGCCAAAAGAGACTGACAATCAGGACAATTCTGGTAATCATATTACTGGTTTCTTCTAAAACAACAGATCCTCGTTGAGACAAAACTGTTTATGACAATGTTACTTCGTCAAGTGTCTTCATTACATGCAATTTTATATTGGGTTAAATATTCCACTGCACAAAGAAAAGCAGACTCACATGTTACTGCATGCCACATTTCTCAGCTATAAAAGTAAAAGTAAAGAAAGTTCCATAACAAATGCTGTAGAGGATGAAGAGTTAGAGACCTCATTATGCTCAACTATAGGCTGCCCAAAATGAAAAAAAAAAAAAAAAGAAAAGAATCGAAGATCAAATATTTCATCCTATACCTCCTCCTTACACTTCCCACCTGATCCCAACCTTCCAAATACATAATACTTCAGACAAGAGTGGACTAAACAGAATAAAACAAAAATATTCCTGGAGGAAAACTTTCTGCTAGCAATAAAAAAAAAAAAACCAGACACATTAATAAAGTTCTGAGCCCGCTTTCATAAAAAAAAAAAAAAAAATTCCATGGCAAAATTGTCCATACACCCATCTCATCATTACCAGAACCAGTTTTACCACAGTTGTCATTTCTTTTTTGATGAGAAAATGCATTTAAAATGAACATGAATTAGAAGATTTCAAAGTAAACCACTGTTTAGGGACCAAATTATTAGGCCAATACTAAATAATATAAATAAGATTTTTTTCTTTCTTCTCAATTGTAATGGGACCGGAAGAACAGAAAAAAAAAAAAAATACTGAAGGAGTTTTTTTTTGGGGGGGGGGGGGGGGGGGCACAAAAGCGGAAAAGAAAGTTTGAGAAAGCTTGCACCAAAAAAAAAAAAAAAGGGTTAATTTCTGTAGTAACAGAAGACAGATATTCCAGCACTCTGCTTTAAGGCATGTAATCAAATCAGAATGATAGTTACCAACTACATGTGCTCTATCAGCTAACACTACAGCATATAAATATCCACACTGTCACAGAAACCATTCACATGCAGATGAGACTAAAAAACTGAAATAAACCCCCCCCCCCCAAAAAAAAAAAAACCCACCAAACTTCCCAAGGGTTAGTAAACTTTTCCTGTTTCTTTTTGCACAATATTTTTTTAAAAATTTATGTTCCAAAATACTGCAATAGCAGAGAAGTAGTTAGTACACTCACTTGCCAATCAACTTTAACTTCCCAAAGGGAGAAATTTTTGTAAGACTGATGGCAAAAAAAAAAAAAAAAGGGCACGTGAGGGTCCCCGAGAAAAAAAATACAAAGACAGTATAGATAAGTGCTGATTTCCCTGCTTTACAAAACTGTGGCTTAGAAATATGAAGATTCACATCCCCATGGCATGCAAAAACTACTGAATATTATTAAAAATTGCTCTTATAAGGCTGGTAGACAAACCGGTTGCTCAACGTGAGAAAATGCCATGAAGGCAATTATGGGATATGACGTTTAGTGTGCATGTTTTCCTGACCTGTTGCCACACTAGAATGTGATATGGCTAGCCTCACACCTGGCTGCCTTTCCCTCCCTACCTCCATAAGAAGGAGGATACCCACTTCTACAGTTTGCAGAATGAGGCACCTCTAGCAGGATTCCAACTACCGACCTTCATCACGAGAGGCCAGGACATTAACCACTTTGCCACTCATGCACCCAACAGGTATAAAGCCCTCTAAAAATCCGAAAGCAGAGAATTACATACACGAGCAGATGGGAACCACAAGTGAATTAGTGAGAAAGAATTTGTACTTTGGCTAAGTTTCTCCTGTAACCCAATGGTGAAAAAGTGTGTTGCCTTGTCTCCACCCGCTCACAGTAGATTATCGATCCATTAAACCATGAATTCACACAATGACATATAGTCATGAAAAGTGAATGAAAAATCAGTTGTTACGGAGATGAATACAAGTATGCTTTATTAATATTACAGGCTTTTTTTGTACTGACGGAATATGTATGTGTACACATAATTACTTGTTTGTTTCACAGACAGCCAGCTTGAATACTAACAAACACACATACAGCTGAAAGTATGTTTCAGACAGAATTTGCCTGAATAGGGATAAGATATATGGACAACAGACAGATTGTTTCACAGACTGAATAGCATTTTTTGTTACATATAGGATTAAAAAAAACAATAGGGAATGTGTTTCACATGTACTACACTATTTTAAGGGTAGATTAAAAAAAAAAAAAATTACGAAAATGTTTTACAGACAGTACCGTATTCCTTTTCAAGAAACAGAAAGACATGCACGTACACAGTTCTCAAAGGGGTACTGTATTTTCTTTCATAGAGACGAGCCCACATGCAACACAGAAATGTTTCGTCAAGAGCATGCTATCTTATTTTTTATTTTTGTATAGGGACATATCATTCATTCATTCGTTTGCATGTCCCTTGTGGAACTTTGCCTCACTGACAGCACTCCTGTGGGCCTCTTGGTTGTAATTAAGAAGCCCTGCTGCTGATGCATCCATAGGGACATATGCTTGTGTAAAAAGAAAGTACAGTGTTTTCTCTCATACAAGTGGAAACAGAAAGTATGTTTCAGTATTTCTCAATAATTTCTTAGGAAATGCCAAAACACCTGGAAGCAGAGGATAAACAGCAGATGCCAACGGGACCCTGTACTAAGACTAAACAATCAACAAAATCACAGTCTTCAGGTTGGGAAATGGACACTGCAGACTCAACGCACATCTCCACAGGATAAAATCTACACCAACAGCCCAATGCATGTTCCAAAGCAGCCCCCACACTCCTAAACACAAACTACAGAGACCCCAAGCAATAAGCAGTGAAAAGAAACAGTGGTTTCTACAAAGACCTCCTGCTGACAGCAGGATTCATGGAGGCAACCCGACTCCCTGTTTAGAAAAACTGAGCATATGAAACTGAACGCAGATCCAGACAACAATTTCTTACCCGGACTGTGCAGTTTCGTCCGCCAGTACTTTCTTCTCTGCTCCACCTACTGCAAGAATACAAGCCTGAGTAACAGAAACAATAATATGTTAACATTACCCCCAATAGGGCATCTAAATGACTGTCCATCTTAAACCAGAATAAAGACACACAATCTTATGTATTCATAACAAATTACTGACAGGCAGGTCTTTGGACTATGATATAAATGAACATACTAACTTTCTTGCACAAAAGGCTCCATTAATGCTTACAACAAGGTAAAAGTGCAAAATAAAGCTTCCTATAATTTTGTTTGTTTGTTTGAAAACTTAGAAACATTTGCAAGTTATGAAATAAAACTTGAACAATGAACCTAGTGGAACTTTATCCTTCACCTTCAAAAATAATTGCAGTGCAGATCTATTTTGTTGCATCTAACAAACAACGCAATCTCTGGGGTATGATCTGGTGAAGCAAAAGCACTGCAGCTTCTTGGATCGAAGACACTGTCATCACCCTCCGGCCAACATGGATTCTCGTCAGCGCTATAAGTACTTGCAAATGAGCTGAGATTCTTCCAAAGAAAATATCAGACCAGCTATGGTCTTGTCTGGGAGCAGTTCATTGGGGTGATAATCAAAGGAGTGACATAACAGAGGAATTTAAAAAAAAAAAAAAAAAAATCAGAGATGACTTTCAATGAACTGACACGAATAATGCTGAAACGAAGGTGTGGCATATTTTGTCTTAATCCACAGTTTAGATGATTATAGGCATAATTCATTTAATCTAGCTGATTACATCAACAAAATTAGGCATCGTCAATGGATTAGGGCTTACGAAATCAATGACAAAGGAGCTCATAAAAAGAAAACCATACACATCAAGAGGTAGAACTTTCACAAGTTTTAAATTTGCAATATTTTTTTCACACAAACATATTCATCTGTCACTCCTTTGTTATGTCACTCATTCAATATGATGTTTATGTCAATCTTTCGTCATGTCACTTCCCTGATAAGCACCCTCTTGTCCAGGGTGTAGTGATGATGATTATAAAATTAAACAATTGTCAGAACTGTAAATGACATGGCACAGCTATCTCATTATTGTGCCAGCACAATGAAATCTTCCTTTCTCTCACTCTCTTGAAAAGAAAACTACGTACCTGTGGCGGGTTAATCACGGCTGAGAAACTCTTTACCCCGAACATGCCTAAATTTGAAATTGTAAAAGTGCCACCCTGAATGCAAAAAAAAAAATATAGGCTTAGTTATGACACTTGAGTAATTACACATGTAGGGAGAGCAGAAAAGATTATGTCACTACTAGCTGTAACCAATCAAAATGCCATAGGTAAGGGAAGTGAAAGTGTCAATCATTTAATTATGATACAAATGAAATTTCTAGTGTTAAAACTACTGATTTTTAGCTGCCTCTGAAATCTCCAATGCTGATGAAAGTCAAGATATCTTTTTCATGAACTGCATATGCATTATTTCCTTGCCTGATAAAAGTCTTCTACCACATCTGGACTCAGTTCAATACATTCGTCTGAACAGATCGATTCAAACAACAATCTCAAGATCAAGTTATTGAACTCATTCTCTCCAGATGTATGCACAATGGCAATTATGATGGTGTCGAACACCAGAGAGTTACTTTTCAGACAAACCACTGACATGTGAATTGCTCGGAACAATACTGGCCATCTGATGAAAATGTCCTATGGTAATAAGTTTTCTGCCTAAAAATGGCACCGATCATTCATCATTTTCCTCAGAACATGATCTGATAGGAACTGAATGAGGTGAAAGCTGTGAAATCTCATCAGAAATGCTGCTTCATGCTGAATGCCTGGATCACAAGACTAATTCAGCATTTTTACTAAAATGGTGAACAAAAATAAATACTGCATGACACACACTTTTAAAGCTAATGCACATAAACAGACTATAGTGTTTATAGATCGTAAATAATGACCAATCAGTGGTGAATAGCTGGCAATGAAATAGCTGACAGCCTATCCAAAGCTGGCAGCAATCAAGATCAAACAAATCATCCAGTAAACTACCAAGAGGCGAAAACAATAATCCGTAACCAGTGCAGATCTGAATGGAAAAAAGAAACTGAAATGCAACAATGAACCAGATCCAATACATCAACTACAAAGTCACCAGCAAACCATCCTCTTCTGTCTAAGGACATGCCACTGCAGACTACTGAGCCACCTGCATCGACTCAAAATGTCTCATACAGACGAGTGTCCATGCGGCAGTGGAGTCCAGACTCAAGAACATATCCTACAAGAGTGCCCAAACCATGCAGACCTGAGACATGCCCAGAGGACACAAGCTTGGGGCAAAAGCTTTGTGGCTACTATCAGGATCTGAAGTGACCAACAACCTCGAATGCAGAAGAAGTGGTGGAAACATGAAGGGACCCCAAAAATTATATTTATATAATTAAACATAAATTTTGAACATAGACTTCCTATTTGCAATGACCGAGACTTCCTATTTGCAATGACTGATTTTATCAGCTAAACTCTATATATAATGAGCATTCTGGGAAAAGAAAAGAAAAGCATATGGCAACATTCTGAGATGAAATGGTAATTCTGTGACCAAGAATTCTTGGTCAATGGCTGCATTACTTCAAATGGAATTTACACAGTCCAACTTTGTACAAACTTGATTACAAATCTTCTTCTTCTGTGTTCCATGATTCTAGCCTCAGACATCCTCTGCAGTCTTTTGAAGGTCATGCTGTGTGTCTCAAGGCTTGTCTTCTAGTACTGCTTCCTGTGGCCAGAGCTGGGTTTGGGGCCTTGGTGGAGGGAGCAGAGCTGCAGGACATGCTTCGGAGCTTGGATGCCCATACTGCATGTGCAATCAGGGGTGTGTGTGTGCATGTGATAGACCAAGATGAGACAGGTGTGCTCACAATCAGCAGTGTCCCAAGCATAGTCTGAAGATGGTGGCTTGATCTTGACATGGGAGTTGCTGCATCCGGTCATTAAATGGTGAGTCAATCCAAATCCTCTTGTACTGATGCTTTATAACAGTTCTGGATTCACTGTATGAGACAGGGTGTTGATGTTGTGGTTTGTCTACTACCAGATCTGGCAAATTTGTCAGCTTCTTCGTTTCCCAACAGACCACACTTGATGAGAGATCCACTGAACCACTTTTTCTCAAGAGTGCGTGCACAGCATCTGTACTGTCTCTCTTTTTTTGCCCTTTAGGCAACAGCATACTTTGTATGACAGATTTGCTCTTGGTAACCAGGACAGTGTGAATGCAAGTATGAGCCATGATGCTACTAAAGTTTGGCAGCTTTTAGGACAGCAGTGAGCTCAGCTTGATAGTTTGTGACCAGAAAATTTGTTGCTATGAAATGTGAGACAGTGTGCCTATTTGAACAGTAGATTACAGATGAACTATGAGATAATCGTGCAATCCATGTGGGTAGTGTTGTGCTATATCTAACAAAACTGAGCTACCACTACACCCAGAGTTTAGAAAATATCCCACTTTTAGATTCAAAGAGTTAAAAGTTGGTCCCTTTTGGTTTCCAAAAATATGTCTTCTGCCCAATCATCAAGATCAATGAAAATAATCATCATGACTATAAGCAAATGAATGTACAAAGTTGGCCATGAAAAACCAGCCCACCTCAATAGCCCACCATAGATCATATTTAACACTGTACTGCAAACACTCCCACCCAACAAATGACAATGCTATCATGGAATGCATGATGTGGGCTGATTTTTTCATGGCCCACCTTGTATAATTTCACTCACAATTTTAGATTTTCAGTTTGTTTAGTAAATCAAACATGCTTTACACTAACAACACCACACTCTGATTTCTTTACCTGAAACTCGTGGGGCTGTAGCTTTCCCTCTCTTGCTTTAGCAGCCAAGCTGGCAACTTCTTGAGCTATCTGTGACAGGCCCTGGTAAACATCAATCGAAAGATGGCCATGACATTAAATGAAAACACTTTTTCTTAACATGTATGTATACATCTGGCTACAGATGGTTCCTCAGTTAGGAAATATATTATTCCGAGTTAGAATCCCCCCCCCCCCCACTCTTTATAGGTAAAGGTATGAATTGTGAACCAGCGTCACTGCACACATCCTACATCCTTCCTGTGCCGTTAAACGTAACATAGGGCGTGCATACTTGTTTACCAAGTTTTCCTGTTTTCTGCAAGGGTTTCCACTTCATCAAGGGATGTTATGCCCACTGAACTGGCTTTTCTTAACAATGTTTTCTTTAGAGTTTCATGTGGTCGACCTCTTTTTCATCGGCCAGTTGTGCTCCATTTGATAGGGTTACAACTGTTGCGAGATTCCATAATGGCAGGGTTTTTCCCCCATCTAGAGTCGCCTCCAGATAGGTCTCAGGATGAGGTTGTTGACCTCACGCCCAACCTTTGAGAAGCTGCACACAGTCAAACCATAAATGCTCTGCTGCCTAGTCAGCAGCCAACTGCCGACTAGCGTTGCCTTCAGGATGAACTCTGTAGCTAGTGGCATCATTTCTTCTTCGTTCCCAGAGTGTTAACCCTGGTACCCATTTTTTCTTAAGGCTGGGTGAACCCTTAGAGTTTTTTGCAAGCCACGATCTGACCACCACTATGGTAAGTGGAAAATGAAACCGGGTTGCCTAGTTGGCGGGAGAGTGACTAATCCACTGTGCTAACGCAGTTCCCTTATTACAAATTATGGGCTTATTTGTTCCTTTTTGAAACCTAAAAATCCACCAGTTTGTCCCTCTTTTTTTGTAACAGAGAAATCTTGAACTATCACAAGATCATTGTACTGATGCTGAAATTAATGCGGAAAATCCAGCTGACACATCATACCTGAGATCAGAAATCTCGCCTCAAAGCTTCACGCTGATGGATTATACAAGTTTGTCACAATGAGCAGCCATGCTTAGGTAAATAATTTCAAAAAAAGATTGGTCAAAAATATTCCAAGTAATTACTGTCACTAGAAGGGATGCACATGGAAGGAAGAGAGAATAAATCCAAGAACAGAGACAACTGGAGAGCCTTTATCTGTGGCCTTTGCTCCCAAAGGAATGAAAAGCAATGATGATGACAATTTTATTTGGACTGTGAATTACAAAAATAACAACAAAAAAAACCAAAATCATTGATACTAATCATAACTTCATTTAACCTTTGAGAAATTTATTAAATGATTTTTTTTTAAAGATGAAATATATGCTGTGCTCACATCCTAACGTTTTAGCTTACCTTTTATATTAAGATTCTGATCACAGTATACAGACAGAACATCCCAGTCAATATCTATGTCCTATGGCATATGCATGCTATAGAGGTGTGAAGTGTTAGTGCCTTCACATTTCTATGCCACTACGCCATTTGAGGTAGGGATGCCAGCACCTGTCCTTGCTACTTTTGCTCCCTACAGAAGCCCAGATACCCATTATCTGAGGCCGAGTTGACCCTGGTGCCAATCATTCCAAAAAAAAAATTCTGCCCTACTGTGAAATCAAACCAGGAACCTTCTGATCGCCAGGCAACTGAACTAACCACTACACCACTGCTTTACCCTTGTCAATATATTGAGATCCCAATATTCTTTTGCAGAAAAAAAAAAAAAAAAACCTACCAAGACCCTTCACAAACAGCCTGTACAAAATAAGTTAAAAAGACACAATAGAAGATATATATATATATATAATGCAGATATGACCAAAAAAAAAAACAACTTACTTTAACTTCAGCATTAAAAACTATTGGAGTGATGAGGCCATTATCTGTGGCAACTGCAACACAAATATCCACTGTACCATACCTGGAATACAGAATTATTTTGATACAGTGTTAGGCCTGTATTTCTAAGACCTTCTGAACATGAAAGTCTGATGTGGTCAGTATCATGCCTGGCCACATTTACTCTCCCAGATTCCTCTGGTACTCATTTTTAGAGGTTAGGTGGACCCCATGGCCTTTTTGGCGTGGTACCAGAAAAAAATCCCCCACCGCTGGGACTTGAACCCTGTACCACCAGATTTGTGGACTAAGCGTCTAACTACTCAGCCAACCTTGCTGCCAGAAAGAAATATACATTAAAAAAAAAAAAAAACTGGCTTGGTATCTGCATACTGTAGGACACAGTGATATTTTCAGAGGCTTGTAAAGTGACATGGGCATCATCACATTCAACCATGTTTCCTTCCTCAGCTACAACAAGAGTCAGGTACCCATTTCTACAGCTGGGACTACCCACCTTCATCACCAGATATGAGTGCACTAACCACTTTGCCACTCCCGGGCATCTCGAGTGTGCCAAAGGCCCAGCTTTCCAAGCGACAATATGACTTACTTCATTTTTATAAAATCTAGCAAAAATAATATGATCTGATGTCTATATACTGCTTGTCCTAACGGTGAACACAAATTTCCTTGCTGGAAAAACCATCATACAACTACCAGCTACCTATCCTGTCAACAGAATGCTCTTTGTTGAATTCTGTTTCTGCATCTATTCCTCATCTCCTAATACAAATGTGTCAGGAACTCATTTACCAGGTCTCTGCCTTTGCCTCAGAAACCACTTTTGCTAGAACAGCAATCACAATGCTAGTGCTCATTTCATCTAAGCAATGAATTCACAGATATAGGCCTTCATAGACTACAAAAACAGACAGTATCTGCCTGCATGGAGAGAACAATGGATTACGGTTATCTCTCTGAAACTGAAAGCAGAATACTCTCAGTAGTCAAGTGCCATGAAAATGTTGAAATACTGGCACAGAAATCTGGACTTGGACTGGGTTACTCCATCAACTCTGAAATCACATGTATACAAAGTTTAAGATTGGCAACTCTTCTCCTTTGTGTATGTGCCTAGGCAGATGAAACTCTGAAACACCTCCTCCAAAACTGCACCAACTGTGAAACACTGAGAAGCACCTAATTAGCTGAATGAAACCACCCAAGAAGCTAAACTCTATGGTTCTATACAAGAACGAGAAAAAAGAAAAAGAAGTCTATAACTTATTCAGGAAACAGAAACTATAGATAGACAATACATGTGTAAGAAGACTCCCCCCACCGTCATGAAAACCACATCCAACCCTGTCCCATTTTCCAGGACAACTCTGTTACTACTAGCACCAACTTGGCTAGCTCTAGTTAATTTTCCCCGACAGCCTTGCCATCTCTTTAGTGGTCTTCACTGTTCCTGCTGTCAGTGGATGAACGGAAAACAGTATATTCATCGCTGTTCCTGCCATCAGTGGATGAACGGAAAACAGTATATTCATTGCTGTTCCTGCCGTCAGTGGATGAACGGAAAACAGTATACTCATCGCTGTTCCTGCCATCAGTGGATGAACAGAAAATAGTATATTCATCGCTGTTCCTGCCGTCAGTGGATAAACAGAAAACAGTATATCACAGTTACACGAAATACCAAGATGCACAGTTATATTACTTCTACCAACATGGATCTTCAGTCACTAGAGTTGTGGGGTTAAAAAAAAAAAAAACCAAAATGATGAAAAAAAGACTTCGGAAACTAAAACAAGAAGAATCTTCAGAGCAAAACCATTTAAAAAAAAAAAACCCACCTTTCACACATCCAAAGAACATATCACACAAAGTACGTAGTCACATAAACTCACTGTCTTATGAAGTCTCCCATCCAGGCTGAATTCACTTCTGGTACTTTCTTGCTAGCAAGGGCTGATGCTTTTATTATAAAGTCATTGACGGATAATTTCTTTAACCCTTTCTTCTCCAAGGTCACATTCAATTTCTTTCTGATGCTGAAACAGTCACACACAAAAAATAAATAAATAAAAATAACAATAAATGCATAAATAAATCACATAATCAACAGAACAAGTTGATAACAGAGATGGTCAGATATCAGCCAAAGGCTTGTCCAGGTTACCTAAATCATTATAAAACTGAGTGATCTCCCTTCTTTTCTGTCGAAGGCTATTGCTAGGTGGCTCCTATTTTTATTTTACTGAAACTTTTAAAAAATAGAAGCACGGTACAGAGAGACAAAAAGTTAAAAAAATTATTCCTCTGGTACACTGGAAAAAAAAACAAAACACACTGTATATCAAAGTTGATTCTCTTTGTGCCCAAGTTAAATTCAAATTCCTAACTTGCCTTTCTTTTTTTTTTTTTTTAAAAGATACTAGGTTACGCAAAGCACTTTAAAATTAATGTAGCTATTTATGTGCCTAGTTCACAAACATTTTAACAAATCTCAGTGCTAGTGTCTCTGGTAGTTAACATTCCCAAAAAAGTGACACACATTCCGTTACTCTTACACTCTTACCCAAGTATCTTTTCAACATTAACCTCAGCAATGAGGTAATAATGAGGTATTGTCTGCTTAGACAGGGTTAGTCGCTTGGCTATGACCTGCAAATAAATCAGCAAGTTTGTTTCGAGTCAATGACCTTTCTTTTCTCTTTCAGACGAGAAATAAATGCCTTACAAATTACCTTTTTTTTTTTTAAAATTAATACAAAACATAGTTAACACAACGGAATTTAAATAGTTTGGTGGGTGAAGACACTGTCCATTCTGGCAATCGATGACCCATAGCTGAAATGCCAGTGTCAGGGTTGATGAACCGCAGCTGACCCAAGACCCTGTCCCTATTCGTTCATATCCCCAGTAACAGGCCTATCCTGGCTTTATTGGGAAGGGATCGCCATAGTCCTCAGGGTGGTGAAGCCTGCTAAAGAAGAACTGTACCCCCCCCCCCTTTTAGTTGCACTCAGGGACTGAAAACATGGCCACCACAACCCGCTCCCCAGCCAACATGATGCTGTGTCTCAACATCTTCACCACATCAGCTGTAAATGAACACCAGCTTGCAGTTCTTGGGAGACAGAAGACAAGACAAGATATTTAAATATCTAGCCTCCCCTGGGAACAACTGTGTTAAGAACACACTTATCTTAGCATAGTCTCTGTGAGACAGAGAATATAGATCTGTTTGTTTAAAAACTCTGACCTACTTCTGTAGTCCAGAAACCTGTAGCAATCAATACTAACTGTAATTGTTATTTTTGTAAAATGTAATGTCAGGTTGGCGGAAAGATGAGGACATGGAGATCGCCGACAGGGATGAGGAAAATCTGGTGTGAAACCAATGAATCCAGGACATGACAAGCCCATAGGGCGTTACAACAATGGCTATCAGAATGATGTAAACAAAATAGAGCCAGCAGACTATAGGCACTCATCAGATTCTTCATCCTAAAGTCAGAGTGTCTCTGTGAGACTGTCTTAGAGCTGTCTGGCCAGCCAGCATTGCATGCTGGATCTGACATGGCTTAAGTACAGCCACCAGAGGCTGGAAAACAAAATTTTGACCAGGCCATCCTACACCACTGTCTTCATGGCAGTCCAAGCAAGACCACAGTCTGCCCTAGCAAGGAAAGGTGCTGAAGTCGGAGGTATCCAACCAAAAAGCGCATCGTAAAAATCAGGATACCATGCATCATCGCCAGTGTGCGTACGAAGAGGAAGAAATATCTAGCACAGACCTATGTTTGGGAACGAGGTGAAATATTTTGTGAGTTCATGGGAAAATTCTGGAAGAATGTTGATTTAAACCCACAGCCTTTTGCTCAGTTGGTGGACATTTAACCCCTGAGTTACCTAAACATCTCATTCTGAGTTGTTATACATGTCACATTAAAATCACAACTGTTACTCGTTCCAAGTTGGTTAACAGAGGAAAGTCATCTATTTCACATCGGATAATGGTGAAAAGCCACCTGTCTCATACTGAATAATGGCAGAAAAGTCATTTGTCTCATGTTGGATCATGGAAGAAAAGTCACCTGCCTCATACTGGGTAATAGCAGAAAATGTCACCTGTCTCATACTGAAAAAAAGTCACTTGTCTCATACTGGATAGTAACAGAGCAAGCCACCTATCTTACCCTGGATAATGGTAAGAAAAAAAATTTTTTTAAGTCCTACATTGGACATCATCATCATCATCATTATCATCATCATCATCACTTTCACTCTCTTGAGAGAATAGGCCACTATGGACAAAGGCTCTCCAGTCATCCCTGTTCTTGGAATTATTGGACATGGCACAAACAAACAAATAAAAGCCACTCTCATGATGCACAATGAGAATTGGTTACCCATCTAACTCTTGTTAACAAGTACCCATCTAACTCTTGTTAACAAGAAAGTTACCTGTCTCATGTTTGATAGTGGCAGGTCAAGAAAACTTTGTGAGGATGGGGCCACAACTACACCAGCAGCTGGTGCTGTTGACACTCCTGGGGTTGCCTTTGCTATATCAGCAGCACGGATCTGACCATCAGGACCACTACCTGCCACACTCTGGAAGAAAGAAACAAAAATTGCTGAACATAAAATGTATGGCATCACCAGGCTAAAAATCTGGCATAGCCTACAGTTCCATAGACACTGAAGAAGAAATCTATGGACGTGGTGGTCACGTGGCTGGGAAGGAAAAAGGATGGCAGCCCAGAATAAGTTGGGAACCAAGTTACACAATGTGGGATGCATCAACAGGGAAACTTGAAAACAAATTTGAAGCTCTTGAGATGTAGAAGGTAACCAAAGAGCTGGAACAAATGAAACTGAAAAGAGAAATAATTTAAAAAAAAAAAAAAGATTTAACACTGGGCAATGTAGTATTTCTATATTAGAAGGAATAATGTGCTAAAACTATACCAAAAGGAAGATGTGACTAGAAAAAAAAAAAAGAGCAAACAGCAATATACAGAGGGATCCAAAAATAAGAAAACTATATGAATGGTGCAATATTACATTTTTATCTAGTGTATACATTTTGGTATCACAGCTTTACTGGCATAACTGAAAACACCGCTGTTTTAACCCTCTCAACACTTCTTCTTCAGCATCTGGTCAATGCTAAATCTGTAACCCTGCTGCACTGACAAAGTCTACTGCCCTCTCTAGGCTTTAGTGGCAGCCCCCACAGCTTGTCTTTCAATTCCTCTCCCTTGGGCCAGATCTATGCATGGAAGTTTGAGTGGGTAGGACAGGTCTGCAGGATATGTTCTGGTGTCCAGGCACCAAAGTCACAGGGACAGTACATTCCTGTAGTTGCCTCCAAACACTGATATATTATATACTGGCACTCTTCACTTAAAGATGTAGTTCTGAAGCAGGCAGATATCTGCTGTTGTGGGTTTTGCCACGTGTCACCTTGCTGAATAATTCCTCTCATGGCTAACTCTGTCTATGTTTGATTTACGTAACTGGTCACAATAGCAACAAGCATTTTTCTGCGTCAAACACATATATCTTTATCAAAAGAAATTTGGAACTTGAGCCTACTGGTCAGTAGGGTAAATGATAACTCAAAAACTACAAAAAAAGTTAACTCTCTAATGACAATTCTCACATTCTGTCTGTGCACATCTCCTCAGTAGGGATGTCCAGGACCATGTGAAGAAATTGTGAAATATGTTAGAGAAGCTTACCAGTGAAGCCCCTGCCTTCACTCTGGAATTTCACATACCACTTCTTGATACTGCTGAAAACAGGTGCTGCCTTCTAGAATTCCACTCAAAATCGTCGCTGCACATTCACGAAGGATGAGGTTGTGGCATATTTCAAAACACAAAATGACCGCTCACGTTTACTGAACACCATATTTGCTACTGCTGCCTCCTAGTGGCAAACCACAGCTCTGCACGTGGGCTTTATTTTAAAAAAATACTTGAAGAGTTTCATTCTCTCTTGGAATAAGAATAATCATGATCCGTTATGTAGTTTATTTGTTGCAAAATTGTTTAATGTTTCACGGACTTATGAATAATCCTGTATAGAGTAGATGTAATGTTATACATGGAACCACATGGGTTAAACTCGCTGTTTAGTTACACGTAACAACATCTTCTTCAATCACTATAGTACCTCTCCACTAAATCCACCCCTTTTTACTTTTCAAACTTCCTCACAGCATCACTCTGCAACCCCGCTATTTTCTCAGCAACCCCTCTTCTCTGCAACATCTCTTCCCCAATCACCTGTTTCAAATTCTCCTAGCTAGGCCAGTAGTGCGTCACTCTCTCTCCCCTCCCCGGTTCCCCATCCACCACTCCCAGTTACAACCCACCGACCACATGTCACAGGTCTCTATTTAAACAATTTCCACGTCCTACCAGATCCATTCCTGACACACACCGCCAGACAAGCCACACCTTATTTACAGCTAAGTACCTTCTTTTTTTTTTTTTTTACAGTATTCATGTAAATCTATACTTTATCTCCTCTCCCTATTTCTTCGTCCTGTATGTTTTTGTATGATTAAGGCTCACGCCGAAACGTCACAACTTTGTAATCGTTAAGTAATAAAGCTGCTCCTACTTTTTTCCAATTTTATACATTCTAATGTTATACATATTCAGTAAAATGTATAATATATACATATGTAAATTCAGGAGGCGAAGGCATGTTTTCCCAAAAATAAATGCAGCAGAAAAGAGAGTTAAATAAAAATGCAACATTTCACACCTTTAGGTCAACACCTTTTTCTGCAGCCAAAGTTCTAGCAAACGGTGTAGCAAATACTCTATCTCCTGTTCCAGCCTGCGGTACTCGGGCTGCTGCAGGGATAGCTGACGGCGGTGTTACTGCAGAAACTGGTGTTGGCACAGGTTGCGGTGGTGGAGGAGCTGCTGCTGCTGGAGGTGAAGGAGGAGGAGGTGGAGCAGCTGCTCGGCCTGGGGGTGGTTGGTCATCACCGGGTTGAGGAACATAATTCTTGAATGCTGCGATGTCTGCTTCTGAGCTAACAATAATGCACATTAACTGGAATGAAAAGAAATAACAAAACTGAAATATGATTCTAAGCACAATATTATTTGATTGCCAGTATGAGTAAAAGCAAATATCATGCGTTTCATCTTAAGACTACTAAGGTAATCATAGCATACAAATGTCCTCAAGTGTGACCTAAATTAATCATACTGTCAAACTAATAAAAAGAAACGAGGTAACTGTGGAAGGCTGGGAAAGCTGAAGGAACAGAGATAATGAAGTACATTTCTAATTAACAATTTTAGGTTTTATTATTTATTTATTTTTCCTCTCGTTATAATGGCATAGGTTACAACTTCTTACATCTTACATCCTTCCCATACCGTTAAACATCACATAGGGCTCACATGGTAGATTGCCAAGATTTCCTGTTTTTGACAAGCTTCTCAATCTCATCAAAAGATGTTACTCCCACTAAGCTGACCTCTCTTAACAATGTCCTCTTTAGAGTTTCACGTGGTCGACCTATTTTTCTTTGGCCTTGTGTGTTACAACTAGTAAACTAAAAAATAATGCAATAAGCATTCTCAGAGCTTTGGAGAGGAGAGCCCCTGAGGTAAATATTATGAACAACTTGCGAGCAGAATAAGAAAAATGGAAAGTAAGAACTTGTTGGGATAACTGACACAGATATAGATTTTAAAAAATGATGGAAAGAGGGAAAGGGAGGAATGAAGGTCAAGTGACTGTCTCAAATACCTGAAAAGTTCTCACTTTTGCACTGTGGTTAAATCTATTTGAACAAATGGTTATGGAGCAAATATTACACTACACAAGTGCTAAGGCTAAAAAAAAAAAAAATAAGCAGGAAAGAAAGTAGCATTTTCTTACTTCCCCTTCACATTCAAGTACCAAGTAACTCAGTCAGTAACATATATTTATCATTACCTTGCCAAGTGGCACATCCTTTGTGCCTTCTGGTATTAAAATCTTTGCCAGGTAGCCCTCATCTGAAGATTCAAACCCCATACTGGCTTTATCTGTCTCTATTTCAGCCAGCAAATCACCCTCGGACACTTTATCTCCCTCCTTCTTCTGCCATGAGATAATAGTACCACTCTCCATAGTGGGAGATAGCGCTGGAAGCACAACTTTGACATGACTTGGCAAACCACCTTTAAGAAATAATACAGCGGTAGATAAATTACTGGGCAACTAAAACTATGACATCATGTAATGCTTGGTAAAACAGAAACTGTGAGTCATCATGTAAAGTTTAGGAAATTAGAAACTGTGAGACATCATGTAAAGTTAAGGAAACTATAAACTCTGAGAGACATTATGTATTCGTTAGGCAACTAGAAACTCTGTTAGACATTATGTAAAGGTATGTAAACTAAAAAATCTGTGAGACCTAATTTAAAAGACTGAAAATAGTAACAATACTGCAAAAAACCTTAATCTTTATGTTTTTGGTTATATTCTTAGATCAAACTGCCTAGCAAAAGATCATTTTGCAGTAAAATACACATTCTATTTCTCCCTATCTCTGTGTGTCCATGCGTGCATGTGTTAGTTAATTAGGAAGGTCCATGCACTCTAGATACATCTGTAACTGCTCTGATCTCATCTTCAATTCTCTACAGCGTACAGTATCTGATTACATCTGTCCTTTATTGGCTGATGACCATCTGTCTGGAGCTCTTGATGAATCATTCATTTTTTTCACCATTCCGAGTTTCATCCTCAACTTCTGCATTCCACAATGGCCAATTCATAACTGCTAGCAAAGTTATTTGTTTGACCAGCTTCTCCTCTTGTAGCACTCAGGTAAATGCATTGTGTGTGCGGAGGGGGGAGAGAGAGAGAACACTCATAAAACTTGTTAAAAAAAAAAAACCAAGAACATTAAAGAATATTTAGGAAATGTTTTTTATATAAATGGTTATTACTGCACAGAACAGACATAAATAGTGGACAAAAAAAGAGACATGTACTCAAAACTATGGGAACTATTGAAAAACTGTCTTTAAGAACAGAAAGCTTTAGAAAACTCTGCTTATGCCATTAATATTTTCCCATCCCATTCCTTCTGAAACAGAATGAAAAGATATTCTAATATCTAATTTATCTATAACCTGATCTGGTATTTGGCCTCATTTAACCGTTTTTTTTTTTTCCTTTCTTCCCTTTACAATCTGGTTACAGCAAGAACTACACAGGAAAATAAAAAAATTAAAGGCAATCTGAAAACTATGTGGTAACCACAAAAAAATGAAGCTGTTGCAAAATAACATGTTCCAAATGGTATTCTGAACAAGCATGGTGCAATGCTGTCCCCTTTAGTCCAGCTGAAGCCAAGGTCAAATAAACAAAGGACTCTGCTGTGAGACTGCACCACTGTTGAACAACGCCCTGTGATGACACCTTCATAAAATATTGGCTGAGGGAGTGAAACCTCTGAAATTCATAGCAGGATGCTAGCACAGTACAGAAATGAAAACAATATGAAAAAAATGTATGAATGGGGCAGAAACATTTAAAGCAAAAAAAAAAAAAAAACCACATAACTGATGAACCTTAGTCTGGTTGGCATCAACATCATGCACTATACAAGCCTACATCAACAGGGTGCAAGTTCCCTGGAGGCAATTCAACAGCCATGTCTTCCTCCATCCTTCTTACAGACCTGATCCAGCACCATGCAATTACCACACCCTCAGTCCACTTAAAGAGGCTCAACATGGACATGAGTTCACCTCTGATGATGAGGTTAAGGAAGACAGTGCAAACCCAGATTTGGGAGCAGCAAAAAAAAGCTTCTTCTCCTAGGGAATGAAGCCAGCAGAACGATACAAGAAGTGCATCAACCTGCAGGGAGACTACGTGGAGAAATGATATAACCATTATATTCATTTACTCAAATGCTGTATCAAAGGGTATGTTGCTGAAAGGGGGGGAAGGCTGAGAAACATGACACTGGATAGTCTGATGAGAGATGGTGTGAGAGGAAATAACTAACTGAGCTGATATCCTGCATGTGGAGAAGCATAACAGCCAATGCTAGATAGCAAGGCACCTAATGATGACGTCTTTACTATCTGGTTCTCTCCCTTAATTTTTATTCATTCATTCATTCATTCATTTGCATGTCCCTTGCGGAATTTTGCCTCCCAAACAGCACTCCTGTAGGCCTCTCGGTTGTGAGCAAGATGGCCTGCTGCTGTTGCATCCATTTCCAGATCGTCAACGATGTCTTGCAGCCATCTTCGTCTTGGTCTTCCTCTTTTTCTTTTTCCCATTATGTATCTTTCCAATACGGTCTTCTCTAAATTATCATGACGTTTAATGTGTCCAAAATATTTCAGTTTTCTCTCTTTAATCCTCTTCACTAGCCAGCCTTCTTCAATATTAAGCTCTTGTAGTATAGATATATTTGTTCTTTTTTTATTAAATTAAAAAAAAAAAACTAACCTCCATATTTTCTTTTGCTTTTTGTTACTAATAATTTTTTTTTAAAATCAATTTCCCTTACAAAGCTCTAGATACTGGATTTAAATATCAAAATGTTATTCTTCTGAGAAATCAAAGACAAAAGGATGAGAGGAGCTTCATCTTAAGAATTCTCAAAACAACATCCAATCTCATGGTAGATTTTACCTGTGCTGTAATATCTATGAGGAGGTGAGCTGACATAAGCAAGGAGCCCTTGCAAGTGGAATGAGGCTGATAATGAACACTCAGACCTGAAAATGTATATGAATGTGTCTGATGGTAAAATGTCATAAACAGTTTATGATATATTAAAATGAACTACAGATCTCTGAGAAAAAAAAAAGGCTGTCTCTATACTTCTTCTTCTACTTCCTGGAACTATGAGCTGGTGCTCTTTGCAGCTGATGCAGTGAAGATGTTTAGGTAGAGCATCGTTTTGGCTTGGAAGTGAGTTATGACAGCTATTTTTATCAGTCCCCAAGTTGAGCTAAAAAGAAGAAGGCATGCAATGCTGCTTTAGAAGACTCCACCCACCATGGGAACTATTGCCAGCCTTGTCCTGCCAGCCAGGCTAGGCCTGTTACTAGGGATGTCAATGAAGAATTGGCTGCGAATAACACCAGCCTACAGTTCCACGGACACTGAAGAAGAAGAAGAAGAAATGTACGGAGGTGATGGTTACGTGGCTTGGATGGAAAAAGGATGGCAGCCCAGAATAAGCTGGGAACCAAGTTACACAACATGGGATGCACCAACAGAGAAACTGCAAAACAAATCTGAACCTCTTGAGATGTAGAAGGTAACCAAAGAGCCGGAACAAATGAAACTGAAAGAGAAATAATGAAAAAAAGATTCAACACTGAGCAACATAGTATTTCTATATTAGGAATAATGTGGTAAAACTATTCCAAAAGGAAGATTCGACTGGAAAAAAAAAAAACAGACCAAACAGCAATATACAGAAGGATCCAAAAAAAAAAAAATGTATACACGTTTCAACACAATAAGAAAGCTATATGAATGGTGCAATTCTAAATTTATACATACAAATACAGATGAATAAAGGTCACTTTAGATTTCAGCACGGCTCATACCAGGGGTGAAACTTGAAGGCTACGCATGTCATGGTACCTCTGCTCTAGAGGTCGGTCACGTCCCAAACACGCCCGTACTGGGATAATATGCCTAAACCGGCTCAACCCAGGGGTGGAAGTCACTAGCGGCGAGGATTCGTCCTCCTGGACAAAAGCTCCATCCTAGTCACAACTAGGAAGGGTAGCGGCCACGACCACAAAATGCTGAAGTCGGAGACACTGGACCAGGGCAGTCTAGATTGGCAACCACCTCTCACCTGGCGGGGATGTATGCGTATCCTAATCATGCTCAGGTTTTCCGGTGAGAAAGTCCAACACTGGACTGGATGGGCAACCACCTCTCACTTGGCGGTGATACATGGGTATCTCAAAACACATCGAGGTTTTCCGGTGAGAAAGTCCAACTCAGGCCTGGGTGGGCTACCACCTCTCACCCTGCGGTGATATACTGATATCCAAAACACGTTGAGGTCTTCCGGTGAGAAAGTCCAACTCTAGACTAAACTGGTGCAACGAAAACCACGGTGTCATGCAATCCCGCTTCTGAGACCCACCAAGAATACAGGGTCAAGCCCTGCGATACTCTGAACCTCTTGTGGTCCTCTCAGGGATCTCGTGTGGTCCTTTCGGGGACCACACAGGAGAGACCACGGGACCTAACGAGGACCACAGGCATAAATTCAGTAGGATCACAGGGCGGTCCTGGTGGTAAAAGCGAACGAAGAAGAAGAAGAAGATTTCAGCAGTTACAGCAGGTGCTCAAAGTGGTCACCATGAGAGTCTGAACACTTCTGAGTATGGTGAACTACTGCTTCAGCGACATTATCCGAACCTTCTAATGTGACTGATGCGCATGCCATTTCAATTTCCTCCTCAAGCACCACCAGCACAGCTGGTCTTCTATGATAAACAACATCTGCAACATAAAATACACTAAACTTCTAACTAAGTCCATAGATTTCTTTTGCTGTATGTATACATTTTTTTTGGGATCCCTCTGTAGATATGTGGTATGTGGCCAAACATCAAGAGATGAGCCCCCTGGGAAGTTGGCACATGATGATGATGATGAAAGTAACCAGTAAATCAAAAGTTGGTAAGCTATTATTCATTACATATGTAAGCAAAGTGAAATGCAATGAACACCGTTTTTTGAGAAGTCTGACTTTACATGTGCCAGTGTTTAAAATGAAAACAACAAATAGTTTAAAGTCTGACTCTGATGACAGTTTTAAGTATCCTACACAAAAATAAGGTAAAGGTGCCTTAGAGGCACATAGGGATATGGTGTTAGTGCTCATATTTTCCTTGACCTTTCAGCACACTAGAGGGTGGCAGCCTTTCCTTTTATAATTTCAGAAGAAGTCGGGTACCCATTTCTACTGCCGGTTGGCTGGGGTGCCTACAGCCAGATTTGAACCCCCGATCTTCACCATGAGAGACCAGTGCACTAACCACTTCACCACTCAGATGCCCACATGGCTTACTCTTAATATCAAGAAGACAGAGACTATGGAAGACTAAGAAACAGAATCCACTAAAATTAAATGTGAACAATTCAAAATCAAATGCTGAAATTTAAATACCATGGATTAGTAATAACTTCAGATGACAAAACACAGAATAGAACTTTGGAACAGAATAGGCCATGCAAAGACTGCATTTCAGAAAATAAGAAACAAATTGTACAATGCATCTTTATCAATGAATGTTAGAAAATGAGTCCTAAAATGCTATATTGAGCTTATCTTATATGGAAGTGAATCATGAACAACAGGCAGGTCCACACAAAGATCACTGGAAGTAATAGAAATGTAGTTATCAGAAGAGTGTTGTGAATTCCCAGGACAGCAAAGATTACTACTGAGGAATGTATGAGAACACTGGTCTCTCATGGCGAAGGCTGGGAATTCGAATCCAGCCAACAGTGCATGCTGACCACCTCACTTTCTAGTATGCCGACAAGTCAAGGAAAATATGGGCACTAACGCCATATCTCTATGTGTCTCTAAGGCAACCCTGTAGAGACAATAAATCTTGTCAAACAAATAAGATATACAATGTACTTTCATAGGACATGCAATGAGAAGAGGAGGTACTGAAAATATTGTAACAGGACAAAATAGAGGGAAGAAGAGCCAGGGGAAGGCTGAGAGAAATGATACTGGCCAATCTGACAAGATGGTGTGAGATGAGATCACCAACTGAACCAATGGCCCGCATTAAGGATTGGTTACTATGAAGAAATATAATAGTCAACGCCAATCGGCATGGGCATGCATCTTTCCCATTACAACATATGCCTACGAGACCTGGACACTTAACAAAATAGCTGAGAAACACATAAATGCCTTTGAATGTAAATGCTACAGAAGAGTTCTTCAAATATCATGGATACAAGAAAGAAGAAATATATCCATACTACAAGAACTATTGAAGAAGGCTGGCTAGTAAAGAGGATTAAACAGAGAAAACTTAAATATTTTGGACACATTAAACATCATGAGAATTTAGAGAAGACCATCTTGGAATGACACACAATGGGGAAAAGAAAGAGAGGAAGATGGCTACAAGACATCGTTGATAATTTGCAAATGGATGCATCAGCAGGAGGGCATCTTGCTTATAACCGATAGGCCTACAGGAGAGCTGTTAGGGGGGCAAAGTTCCGCATAGGACATGCAAATGATTGGCTGACTGAATAGGCATGAAACTTGATGACACACGGTTTATATGTTAGTTACTAAGGAATAACCATGTGTAACGATCTGATATTTTTACTTGATACTAGACTATTATTTTTTTCATAGCAAAACATTAACACCATATTAATTAAAGTGGGGCTTGACCTCGTGATATCAGACAATATGTAAAACTGATGTCAGACCATAATATTTGTCGTTCCGCATAAAACACAAATGCGTCTTTTATTCATTTTTAATGAACGATATTCTAATACAATGTCATCGGGCGCAAAAACAGATTAACTGCTATATATTCACAATGAAACAAGACCTTTCTGTTTACAATGATCTTCATCCCTACAGTGTCACACTACCTTGAGAAACATTTTTCAACTGCTATCCTGCACAGGCACTGCAAAGGAAGAGTGTGGCTGCTGCAGCGAGGTTTGCGCCGAAATGAACGAAATATATTGGAACGAAGCATGGCTGCTGAATTATGGTGCCTTAAAACAAAATTCTGTACAAACGTTTGTTCAGCAAGGTCAGTCAGCACAACAGCTTAGACCTGCATGCCGGGCTGCCAGATTTTTCCGAAAACGTGTTAATTTAAAAGCCAAACAGAGTAAATGTGATGGTGATTTCACACTCCCCTGATACTATTGCAGGTTATGCATGGTTTGTCCACGGTTCTTATTTCAAGCTTTGATTTACTTTGACGCCGTCATGCTTGTATGATTCAGAGATTAATCAAACGAAACAGCTTAATATCTTCATCTTCTTCTGTCTCCGTTAAACTGCGAGTTGGCGTTCTTTTCGGGCAGTGGGGTGAAGATGTTAACACTGCATCGTGTCGGAGTGGGAGCGGGTTACTTACAGCTTATTCAGTCCCTGTATGGAATTTTTTTTTTAAAGCCAGGGGGTGCAATATTTCCTTGGCAGACTCCACCGTCACGGGGCACCGTGGCGACCCCTACCCCGTTGGTCAAGCTAGACCTGTTACTGTGCGTAACAAGTGGGTTAGAATTTTGATCAGCTGTGGTTCGTCAATCCTGACGCTAGCATATCAGCTATGCTTATCGTCAAATCGGACATCATCTTCGCCTCCTCTTCGGCATTATTATCAGTATACTAAACCAGCCCTACTAGATCTTCTAAATGTATAAACTAGGGAAAAAAAGCAGTAACTTATGATGTTCGTGGTATATAAATCTTCTATATTATTCTAATTTTCCTGGTATTGTACACTCATGTTCTTTGTAGTAAATAAAGACCTTATGATCGACCGCACAAGGAGACTGGAAGAAGCGCTGTAATTACTCCAAAAATGGAAGAAAAAAATGCAGTAAAAGGAACTGCAGCCAATATAGAAGCATCTCACTGCTAAGCCATACTGAAAAAAAAAAAAGTTCTGCAAGATCCCAGAGAACAGACAGAGACCAGAGATTGAACCTCAGTTAAGTGAACTCAGATGGGATATGGGATTTAGAAAAAATAGGAGCTGTACAGAAGTAATCTTTTCACTAAGACAGCTAACAGAAAAATCAATTGAACACAATCAGATACTGCAGATGGCTTACGTAGATCAAGAAAAAGCATTTGATAGAGTAGATGGATATAAACTGTGGGAAATCTGACAGCATTATGAAGTTAGTACACATATGATCAACCTATGGAAAAACCCATTCGAAAACAGTCACTGTACAGTTAGAATAAATGCAGGACACTCATCATAAAATCTGGAGTGAGGCAAGACTGTGTACTATCTCCCTTACTATTCATAACATACATCGACAACATCTGCAAAGAAGCTAACATACATAATAAAAACTCCACGACAACGCTGCAAAGCACCCCAGTCCCAGAAAGAACGCAGATAAACCCACAATACCTTCCAGAAGACGTACCCAATAAGAGGATCATAAACGAACTCCTTTTTGCTGACGATCAAGCACTTACAACCACATCAGAAAAAAGACTTACAGCAGAACATGGATAATTTAGCAAGGCCATGTCAAAGCCACAACATGACGATCAGTGCTAAAAAAAAATAGCACAGTCTCATCCTCAGGGAAAATTGACGCTGACTTTGAGAACTGAAAAACAAATACGTCATAACTGAAACAAAAAGGGCACCATACAGTTTTCCTTCCAACTCTATGCTATCAATGTCAAAATTGGACACTAACAGCCAAGAACAAAAGAAAAATCATCACGACAAAAATGCGATGTTTAAAGAGAATACTAAATGTGGGAAGAAGACACCAAATAAGAAATGACACCATCAGGGCAGAGGTTGGAGTAACACCAGTAATTACACTATATCCAAAAACAGCAAGTCCATGTTACACGGTTACCATCATCCACTATATCACAGAAAACATTCACACTAAGATTTGTAGATAACAGAGGAAGAGATCACCCACGCAGGAGATGGAGAGAGAAATTTACAAAAGTATTAAATATCCCATTATATGACGCAAATCGTCGAGTCCAGTCCAGACGTCTATTTGTCATTTCAACAAGGAAAGGTATATGAGGTAGGAGACAAGACAATGCATTATGACGCCCAGATTTTTCACTGTTTAAACGCTTTCAATATAAACAGCAAAACTGAACGCATCTAACCTCTATTCCCTGTCTTTTACGTCACAATATTGCCAGTCATTCAGTCATTTGCATGTCCCTTGCGGAACTTTGCCTCCATAACAGCTCACCTGTAGGCCTCTCGGTTGTAAGCAAGATGGCCTGCTGCTAATGCATTCATTTGCAGGCTATCAACGATGTCTTGCAGCCATCTTCGCCTTGGTCTTCCTCTCTTTTTTCCCATTGTGTGCCCTTCCAAGACGTCTTCGCTAAATTATCATGACATTTAACGTGTCCAAAATATTTAAGTTTTCTCTCTTTAATCCTCTTCACTAGCCAACCTTTTTCAATATTAAGTTATTGTAGTATGGATATATTTGTTCAAATTATTAAACTTTTTCAAAATTAAAAATTATCAAAATATTGCGATTATAAAGAAATATGAATAAAGTAGAAATTTACAAAATTTTTTTTAAAGTACGTAAATGTTCTTTGAAACAGAAACTACAAACCACTGGCTTTGTATAAACTAGGAAAAAAGTAGGAGCAGCTTTATTATTTAACGATCACAAAGTTGGGACGTTTCGGCGTGAGCCTTAATTAATCATACAAAAACATACAGGACGAAGAAATAGAGAGAGGGATAAAGTATAGATTCACATGAATGATATTTTTTTTAAAAATGAAAAAAAAAATTAATTATGAATAGAGAGAGCACTTAGCTGTAACTGGAAGAAAATGTGGCTTGTCCGACGCTGTGTGTCAGAAATGAGCCTGGTAGAGCGTAGAGACTGTTTAAATGGAGATCTGTGATGTGTGGTCGGTGGGGGGGGGGGGGGTTGGATGGGGAAACCGTGGAGGGGAGAGAGAGTGGTACATTGTTAACCTACCCAGGAGAAGGTGAAATAAATTATTATAGTTAGGGTAGAGGGGTTGTAATGTTTGCTGTGAAGAGGTTCTGAACTATATGTAACAAGTGAGAAGGGAGTGGAGCTTAGTGGAGTGGGATTATAATTGTTGAAGAGGAGAATGTTAGGTGTAGCTGAATAGCGAGTTTAACCTGTGTGGACTCACCGACCACATATCACAGGTCTCCTTTTAGACAGTCTCTACGTCCTCCGTGCTCATTTCTGACACACAGCGTTGGACAAGCCATATCTTCTTGTAATTGTTAAACAATAAAGCTGCTCCTACTTTTTTCCTAGTTTATACATTTTGGTATCACAGCTTTACTGCAGTGCTTCGTGTATAGTTGTATGTTTATACACTAATTATTGTGTACCACCGGCTTTGGTACTTTATGTCAAAACTGCTAGTGGTAACAATTTGCCCAAAAGAACCTTTGTGAAAAGAAAATCAGTGATATTAAAATATAGTACCTGTAGCCAACAACTAAACAAAACAACTAAAGAAGCTGTGGAGAGGAATAGACAGAACTACAAAAATAAGATTTTTGAGTAGAACAATCAATGGAGTGGAATTCTTCACTGTTAGTTACATTCATTGATTACGAGAAAGCATTCGATAATTTAGATCGTAGAATGCTAAGGAAACTACTGGAACATTATGGTATCCCGGCCAAGATAACAAAGCTTATAAAGACCGTATATGAAGGAACAACTTGTAAAATCTTGCATGGAGGAACTCTCACAGCAAGTTTTAAAGTGGAAACAGGCGTGCAACAGGGATGTTTGCTATCACCATTCCTATTTCTTTTAGCAATTGATTGGATCATGATAACTACCACACAAAGGAAAAGAAATGGGATACAAATGACATTGTGGAACCAATTGGAAGATCTTGACGTCGCAGATGATGTGGCACTTCTGGCACACAGCCACACAAAATGCAAGAGAAACTTCAGATCTTACACAAGAATTCAGCTAAACTGGGACTATATATTAACAGACAAAAACAAAAAAAACCAAAAAAAAACCAACAAAGATAATGAAAAATAATAGTGCAAGCAATAGCCCAATGGTAATTGAGGGGGGTGCCAAATGAGGAAATATAGTATTTCACATATTCATGCAGCATAGTGGATACATACGGGAGAACGGAAAAGGATATTAAATCTAGAATTACCAAGGCCCAGACAGCATTTATCCAACTTAACAAAATATGGCCATCTAAGAACATTCAAACAATAATAAAACTTAGACTTTTCAATACAAACTTAAATGGCTGTCCTGCTATATGGTTCAGAGAGATGGGTTATGACCAAGATAATACAACAGAGGATGGAAATATTCATGAACTACTGCTTGAGGAAGATATTAAACATTAAATGGCAGGACAAGATCAGGAACGAGGAGGTCTGGGAAAGGGCAGGACAAGAACCTATGAACCTACAAATCATGTCTAGGAAATGGAGGTGGATTGGCCACACTCTGAGAAAACTCGACACCAGCATAGCAAGACAAGCACTGACGTGGAATTCTCAAGGAAATAAAAAACGAGGAAGAGCTAAACTTACTTGGAGAAGAGAACTTATGACAGTGCTCAGAGACAATGGATACACATGGAAGGAGGCAGAGAATAATTCAAAGAGCAGGGATAACTAGAGAGCCTTTATCCACGGCCTACGTTCTCAAGGGAGTGAAAGGCGATGATGATGATGATGGTGATGATGATGATGATGATCTTTCCCATCGTAACATATGCCTGTGAGACCTGGACACTTAAAAAAACAGCTGAGAAAAATATAAATGTCTTTGAATGTAAATGCTACAGAAGCAGGGCCGGATTAAGACCTACGGAGGCCCCAAGCACTAAAAAGATTGTGGTGCCCCATATATATGTAATTCAAAATATAAACAATAATAAACCATAAAATGAAGTTTTAGTTATAGGAATTAAACAAAACTTACAGTAAGATGGACAATAATGTTTATTTTTGTATCTTACATCTTACGTCCTTCCAGTGCCGTTAAACATCACATAAGACTCGCATAGCTCTTTGTCAAGATTTCCTGTTCTCGGCGAGCCTTTCAGCTTCATCACGGGATGTTATGCCCACTAAATTTCTGATCACCCATGAGACAGGTTGTTGTTTGCTCATCTGTCTTATCTCTGTGTTTTTCTGAAATTCATTTCAATTTATACTAAATATTTTCCTGAGGCATTTGTTTTCAAAAGAGTCTAATTTCTTGTCTATTTCTTTAGTTGATTTCCAGCTTTTGCATGCATAAATGAAGGTGAATATCACATTTGAATTGAATAATCTTAACTTGGTTTTTGTGCTTATAACTTTTGAATTCCATATGTTCTCAAGATTTTTGAAGGACAATGCTACTTTTGCAAATCTAATTCTAACTTCCTTCCCGATGTCATCATTCTGGTCTATGTAGCTGCCAAGGTATGCAAATTGGTTTACTTCATCAACAGCTGTTCCTTCTACGTATATTTTTCCTTCTTGATTAATGAGAAATTTCATAATTTATGTTTTGTCTTTGTTAATTTCAAGACTTATTTTGCTAGCCAAGGAAGAAAGGGAATCTGTTTTTTTCCTGCATCGATTCCATATTGTCACTGATAAGAGTTGTCATCTGCAAAATCAGTATCTTCTATTTGACCAGTACAGCCTCTTTTCATTATCTTCTTCTTCGTTCCCTTCTACCATCAAGATCGCCCCGTGATCCTACTGAATTTACTCATGTGGTTCTCGCGATAGTCTCATTTAGGATGGAGGCTCAGAGCATCGTGGGGCTTGAGCCTATATTCTCGGTGGGTCACAGAAGCGGCATTGCACCAGTTTAGTCTAGAGTTGGACTTCCTCGTTCGAAAACCTCGACGTGGTTTGGATATGAATATATCCAGGCCGGGTGAGAGGTGGTTGCCCATCCAGCACAGAGTTGGACTTTCCCCACAGGAAAACCTCAACGTGATTTAGATATGAATATATCTACCAAAAATAGCACTAAAGTGGACACCACAGGGGAACAGAAGTAAGGGTAGACCAAAAGAGACATGGAGAAGAACAACAGAAAGGATGTTGAGCAATAGAGGGCTCACCTGGGCAAGAGCAGAAAAAAAAGGCGAAGGACAGGCATTTGTGGAAAACTCTTGCGGAAGCCCCATATGCCCTGGGCACTTAAGGTTCAGAGAGAGAGAGAGAGAGAGAGAGAGAGAGAGAGAGAGAGAGAGATCCCCGTCGGGTTAAAGGTGGTTGCCTATCTAGACTGCCCTGGTCCAGTATCTCCGACTTCAGCATTTTGTGGTCATGGCCGCTACCTTTCCTGGTGGTGACCAGGACGGAGCTTTTGTTGAGGAGGACGAATCCTCGCCACTAGTAAGTTTCACCCTGGGTTAAGCCGGTTTAGGCATATTATCCGTGGCCGTCCTATAGAGCAGAGGTGCCGTGGTATGAGCAGCCCTCACCGCGAGACTACTGGCCATACCGATTAAACTTCACTTAACCCTTTCCATCACCTATTCACAGCGGAGCGGAGCGGCAACCCTAATCGCATTTTTCTTCATTGGCCCGGAGAAGTTTCGCCCCACGCACGACAGCTGAAGAATCTCGCCAGCAGCTGATGTGAACTAATAAAAGCGCTCTTTCCACGATGGTCGGAGCTTGGTAAGCAAGTATTAGCTCTAGAATTACCATAGTTATCCAAGTATGATCGTGTCATCGAAGGAACCTCGACTGATTTAATGAGCCATTCGTAGGTTCACCGTGATACTCTTTTCATTATAAAGTCTATAGCAATTCCAAAATGCAAGGGAGATAATATATATCCTTGTTTCATTCCTGTTTCAGTCTGAAACCATTCGCTCATTCCTTCTTCTATCTTGATTGCTCAGACATATCCGTTGTAGAGATCTCTAATGATGTTGACACTTTTAGATGGTATTCCATATAGTCTTAAAATTCACCACAATCTCTGTGTTTGCTATAAAATACCTTTTAAATTCTATGAAGTTCAGGATGAATGGTTGTTGTTTTTCAATATGTTCTTCGTGTATTATTTTCAGAGTAAAGATCTGGTCGAGACAGCCTACTCCGTTTTCGAAATCCTGCCTGTTCTTCCCTCATTGCAGTATCCACTACATCCTTAATTCTATTCAGAATCACTTTACAAAACACCTTTGACACAACTGATAGTAAGGTTACACTCCTCCAGTTATTTTTGTATACTTCCACTTTATTTATATTGGAAAAGTTTTCTCCTACTTTTTTAATTGCAAAGTCTCTGATCAGATCCTTAAAACTAATCTTATGTAGCACATCTGCTTCTATACTTAATAGAGATGAAGGCATCCAGCCTGCATTGTTGCATAGTTGTTCTGATGGGATTTTAAATATACTTTAGCTGAGAAAATGAAAGCTTGGCTGAGCAATTTGTGACCATTAATGTTAAAAATATACGAAAGCCAATGTCTATTTGGAAAGGCACACTCAATATTGTCTTCTACAAATATTTTATAAAGTTCACCATGACTGAATCCTGTTTTTACATTTTTTGTTGCACTGAACTTATGGTGCACATATGAATGAAACTGTTGAAGCTCAGCTGAGAAATTACAGTTGAATTCCTCTGGGTAAGCATCAGTCAGCTTTTGACAGCACTGAGAATACCTCTCAGTGTTAGTAACCGATGAAGTGACATTATGTGGCACATCACTAAGAAAAGAAAATCGTTCTGCCATTTCTTTGTATATCTCTCCTCTTCTTTTCATCTCAGTTTCAAGTTTGTCAACACTTGCGTAAAAGGTGGTGATACGAAATTTATCTCTGATGCATCTCTGTCATTGGGTACCTTCTTTCTGATACGTTTGCGAGTTGCAGGTGCTTCGTAATCAATATCTGATAGCATTTCATATGTAGTTGCTTCATATCTTTCAAATTCATCTCGTGAAGTGCACAGTTGGTCAGATAATGATACATACAGACCTCCACATGTTTTTAAGTTCACAGCCTCATTTTGTAGAATTTGGCTTACTCTGCGAAAATTCTGCAAAATCTCATTCAAAAAATTCAACATAAAAACGAATTCTAGCTCTTGCATCTTATCTACAATAATATTTGCTTCTCTTCTAGCGTCTCCTTTTTGTGACTGGTCTTCGCATATATATTCTAATGCTTCTAAAATGTTAAGGAAAGATTTCAAAATTGCTGCTGTTGCCACAACACGTGCCTCCCATCTGGTATCAGAGAGGAATTTTTAAGACGCTTTCATTTCCAATACATCCTTTAAGAATTTTACAGTGGCTGCTTGAGGCTGAAAAAAGGTATAGAGTAACTGCACTGTAGAGTAGAAATTAACTGCCTCTTGACAGCAGTCAACAGCACTTCGGCCTACCAGATTTAATGAATGAGCTGCACATGGTACGTATATAGGACACTTGTTTGTTTCTAAAATTTTTTTGCTGCATCCCCTTATAACGCCCAGACATGTTAGCAGCATTGTCATAAGACTGATCCCTACATTTTGAAAAGTTTAGCCTACAAGCATCACATATGTACTACAACATTTGCCATTTCCTCACCGGTATGGCTTTTCATTTCCAGAAAGGTTAAAAGGCGTTCAACAAGCTGTCCATCTTCTAAGTACCTAAGTACAACACAAGCTTGAATACACTTAAGTGATCGACATGTGATAGATCCGGTGCTGAATCAACTGACAAACTAAAATAATCAGAAGATTTTACTTCGTCAACAATGAGCCCACTGACATTTTGTGCCATTAGTTGAATAAGTTCCTCACAGGTGGTTTTGGACAGGTAAGAAGGATTTCCTTTACCAGAATGTCCATATTTGGAAATGTGGCCTGCTAAAAATGGATCGAACCGGCTTATGAGCTCAAGCAGCCCTAAGAAATTCCCATTTGTCAATGATCTAATCCTTTTTTTTTCTGTTCCTCGAAAAGCCAAGCCACGTTCAGCTAACGTACGAATAACAGCTATGACACACCTCAAGACATGTTCCCAGTGATCACACTCTTCCTGAATTTGTTCCTCCATCTGTTGCCCCAACCCCAGCACCTTGTCTGCGAGTTAAGTATGTTAGCACAGAGTCTCGGTGAGTAGCGCTTTTTTCATGATTATCAATTACAATATTTCTCCAGTCACTGAACCCTTCTCTTATAAAAAAAATCAAGAAATTTTTAGGAGCAAACAGTTGACAGACAAAACAATAAACTGATTCTGTTGATGGTGAATACAGTAACCACTCTCTCTTGTATTTCTCACCATTGGGTTTTGTACCCCCCCCCCCCCCCCCCAACACACACACGTTTTTGTGAACAAGTGAACAATACCTCACTGGTTTGCCACAACCGAAATGCCGATAAGACTTGTCAAATGGCATTGACAGTCACTGGCTCCACAAGCAATCAAATAATTCACATCTTATCTTATATTTTATATCCTCCCCGTACCGTTAAACGTTACATAGGGTTCGCAAGGTAGTTCGCCAATTTTTCCTGGCTTCGGCGAGCCTTTCAACCTCATCAAGTGATTTTATGCTTATTAAGTTGGCCTCCCTTAACAATGTCCTCTTCAGAGTTTCACGCGGTCTGCCTCTTTTTCTTTGGCCTGCTGTGTTCCACTTGGTAGCTTGTTTTGGGATTCTCTGTCTGTTTCTTCTCATCATGTGACCAACGTATGTCTATCTCCTTTTCCTGATCACCCATGAGACTGGTTGTTGTTCAGTCATCTGTCTTATCTCTGCATTGTTCTTGAATTCGTTCCACTTGATGCCGAGTATTTTCCTTATGGATTTGTTTTCAAAAGAGTCTAATTTCTTTTCTATTTCTTTAGTTGTTTTCCAGCTTTCGCATGCATAAATGAGGGTGGATATTACATTTGAATTGAATAGTCTTAACTTGGTTTTTGTGCTTATAACTTTTGAACGCTATATGTTCTCAAGATTCTTGAAGATCGATGCTGCTTTTGCAATTCTAATTCTAACTTCCTTTCATCATCAGCAGAGAAATCAAGCCACAACTCTGGATCCTTTGCTACATTGTGATTTACTTCATTTTTTTGCAGACAGAATAATTTCACCACCATTACCATGGTCCATTAAACTTTCATTTTCAGCAATTATTTCAACCCCAGAATGTATTGAAAAGTAACTTGAATCAACATTTGCAGTAGAGGTATCAGGAGAATTTACAGGCAAAGCTTGTGACAGCTCATTGATTTTAACGTCATCATATTTTGATTCTGAAGTGATCAAAGTGGTATTTACCGTGTTTGTGTCCACTTCTGACGACGGAGATTGGTTCTGACCCGGAATCGGTATATCAAGTTGTGGAACTTCATCATCATCATCATCATCAGGTGCCGTGCCGACTGGCTTTGGCTATTATGCTTCTCCAGAGTACCCGATCTTTCATGCAGGCCATCAGTTCAGTTGGTGATCTCCTCTCACACCATCCCGTCAGACTGTCCAGAATCATTTCTCTTGGTCTTCCTCTTGATCTTCTTCCTTCTGTTTTTCCTGTTGTTATAATATTTTCAATGCCCCCTCTTCTCATTGCATGTCCTATTAAAGTACATTGTCTTTCTCTTATCTTTTTGACAAGATTTTTTTGTCTCTCCAGCTCTTCTCATACATTCTTCATTAGTTATTTTTGCTGTCCAGGGGATTCGCAGCATTCTTCTAATAAACCACATTTCTGCTACTTCCAATGATTTTTGTGCAGACTTGCCTATTGTTCATGATTCACTTCCATATAACAAGATAGGTTCAATATAGCATTTTAGGACATTTGTGGAACTTACGTGAAGAAAACAGTCAGCTTTGCAGTCTTGGACTCTAAATGCAAAGTCTTCTCTTGTTTCTTTTTTGATAGTTTTCTCTTTTGTGCACAACTTAACTGAAGAACACGTTTCATCTTGGTTCTTGGGGCCCGTGAAATACAGAAACAAAAAGAATATTTTGTTTGAATTATTGTGTGGCAGTATAACAATGTCCTGGTCACGGCACCATCATAACAATGTTTAGTTGTAAATTATATTTTAATGACTGATAGCAGGGGTGTTATGTGATCAATACATCACGAATTCCCGTGGTCTAGATTATGTTTCACAAACATTACAACATTAGCTAGACCAAGTCCGATGAAAAGTTCATCGAATTCATTTAATTCTGACAAATAAGGTCTCAGATTTATTATTGACAACATCACTTGGAATAAGATGCAATAGAACATAAAATTATTTGAAGCACATGATCATTGTTCACAAAATCAAACTCTAGCGTTATTTTAGATGAGGTATTTCTCAATGTTCTCAATTCAAAATACTCTACATGTGATACGAGAACAATTCCAAACTCTGTACAATATCCAGATCTGCAACTTGCGGTCAACTAACTCCTCGACTAAATCTCTTTACGCCAGGTTTAAAATGTATCCGATCTTCTGCATTCCTCACGTAGTACTAAAATAAACACTTTTCGAACATGAGACAATTTCTGTCTGTCATAAAGCTAACTCTGGTTCTAAACTGATTTCCTGAATATATGTTGCTCTGATTGTCCATTTGTTCTATCTGTCGTTACCTTCGTCTTCTTTCTATCGCTCATGTTCTTCTACTTCTGTGTCTTCTCGATCGCTCTTCCCCTCTGTGTCTCTCTCGTGTTTTCTTTCTGGTGTTATATGTCTTCCTGGTCTTTTCCTAAAACTGCCCACATGACTTATGTTGTCAGCCAATTGTCCAATAGGTCACACCTCTAAATATTTTTAATTGGTCAGGTGTTCGAGTCGGTCTATTCCCTTATTTCAAAACCGTGTGCAACAGCGTCCTAAGATTAGCAAGCGTACGTGTCACTGGCGTCAATTCCGTCTATAAAATTACCATTTATCTAAGTCATTTATCTTGCTCTTTCATGTCGGAGGTTTTATTGTGTCCTCGCTTTTCATTGTGTCTGTCTCCTCTATACTATTGCTATCTGAGCAAATCCTCTTTGTTCCTATTCATTGTCAGCGTCTATTATTTCTAGGTATCTCTTCTTCTGATACTCTTCTGAGAGGATACAAATTTCACAGACTGCATACAAAGTTTCCCCTGCTTTTATTTATATTGGGGGGGGGGGGAGGTATTTGTTTCCTTCCGTTTCATGACCCTTGGTGTAGGTCTGCACTCTCTGGGTGCTCTTGTTATTATTGTATGTCATTTTTTTCATTTAATGTGGGGGCCCCTTTTGCGGATCCTGGTTCAGCTGCACCATATGGACCATCGTAAATTCGCCTATGGAAAATGTCTGTGGTGCCTCTCCCGCCCTTTTACCTTGATGCCCTAAGGACGTGCTTATTGTGCTTAATGGTTAATCCAGCCCTGTTAATCAAATATCATGGACACAAAAAGATCAAATATATCCATACTACAAGAACTTAATATTGAAGAAGGTTGGCTGGTAAAGAAGATAAAACAGAGAAAACTTAAATATTTTTTACATATTAAACGTCATGATAATTTGGAGAAGACCATCTTGAAAGGGTACATAATGGGAAAAAAGAAAGAGAGGAAGACCAAGGTGAAGATGGCTGCAAGACATCGTTGATAATCTGCAAATGGATGCATCAGCAGCAAGGTATCTTGCTTACAAACGAGAGGCCTACATGAGAGGTGTTAGGGAGGCAAAGTTCCGCAAGGGACATGTAAATGACTGACTGACTGACTTAGCCAATAACCACGTTTAATTCTGCATTATAAGAAAAACGATGGTGTGAGAAGAAAACTATAAATGTAGTAGTAAATATTTTTATAATCATAAAAATTATACTTTTATAACGCATCAAACGAGGCAGATCCTGGACAGCTGAAGCGGAGGATACAGTCAAGCCAATTTGCAGTCTAGATGAGGTGCTTAAAGGTGATGACTGGTTACGGGCACAGGACCAACCTCAGGTTACAAAGGTCATTATACAGTAGGGCCGTGAATGTAGAGACTGGGCACAAGTGGCAGCTGAACTTTGGGTTCAAGATCTCACCCAGCGTCATTGTCGGTCTTCCGACACAGTAATATATATATATATATATATACCAGTGAATCGGAACAGCAGAAATGGTTGGGGTTTTGTTGCCTACCGAAATGGAATTATAGTGGCACAGGGTTCAGGAGTCATCACCACTTCAAGCATGAGAATGGAAATTGAGGTTGTGTCAGTGGCAATGGAATGGTCAGTTGGTCATGATGTGGTTAATGATGTCATTGTGACTGATTCACAGAGCACGCTTCATAAGATTGAGAAGAATTTGCTTCGAAAAGAATGGGTTAATCTGTTAAGCCAGTCAGCTGTGACAAGCCTAACGTGGTTTGATTGTCCAGGGCATACCGGAGTACATGGCAATGCTGTGACAGACAGACTTGCTGGACAGCCAAAAATAAATGACAGACTGACAGTGGACAAGGGGGACATTGCTAAAGCTGTATTAGACAACTGCGGGAGAATAAGGAGCGGGAATGGAAGAGCAACGTAGCTGTGAAAAGATTGCTGGAATAGGACAAATTAACGGTGCTGGTAGGAAATCCGAACTGTGTGCGGTAGAAAACGCATCGTAAACAACAAGCATTTGACAGGAACTATCAGCAAACATACTCTTCAATTGATGCTGCGGCATGCGGGTGAGCATATATGGGGTTGTCCCGAAAGCAGTGAAGCCGGAGTTTGAATTTTGAACTTTGAACTTACATAATCCCGTCAGTTTTATTTGTTGTAGCGCTTAGTTTAACGTGAATATGTTGTGTGTCTTTTTTACTTCTAATAGTGCAAGTGTAATAGGTACTCTCTGCTCTTACCAACGTGTGTACACATGCACATACACAAACACACACAAACACGAGTCGAAATATCTAGAGAAAAATTATTAAAAACTATAAATGCAAATTTCACTTCACCAAACTGCAAAAATCTTTCAAATATTTTTTCGCCAGCGTTTGCAACATCCAACAATTTTACGCATCCTCTGTATGATGACGGTGATGACAACAGTGATGACAACAGTGATGATGGTGATGACAACAGTTATGACGACAGTGATGACGACAGTGATGACGATGATGACAACAGTGATGATGGTGATGACAACAGTGACGATGGTGATGACAACAGTGATGGCGATGATGACAACGGTGATGATGGTGATGACAACAATGATGACGGTGATGACAACAATGATGATGGTGATGACAACAGTGATGACGTTGATGACAACAGTGATAATGTGATGACAACAGTGTTAATGATGATGGTGACAACAGTGATAATGGTGATGATGACAATAGTGATAACGGTGATGACAACAGTGATGATGGTGATGATGACAACAGTGATGACGGTGATGACAGCACTGATGATGTGATGACAACAGTGATGATGTGATGACAACAGTGATGATGTGATGATGACAACAGTGATGATGATTATGACAACAGTGACAACGGTGATGATGGCAACAGTGATGATGGTGATGACAACGGTAATGACAACAGTGATGATGGTGATGACAACAGTGATGACGGTGATGACAACGGTAATGACAACAGTGATGATGGTGATGACAACAGTGATGATGGTGATGACAACAGTGATGATGGTGATGACAACGGTAATGACAACAGTGATGATGGTGATGACAACAGTGATGATGGTGATGACAATAGTGATGACGGTGATGACAACACTGACGACGGTAATGACAACAGTGATGATAGTGATGACAACAGTAATGATAGTGATGACAACAGTGATGATGGTGATGACAACAGTGATGATAGTGATGACAACAGTGATGATGGTGATGACAACAGTGATGATGGTGATGACAACAGTGATGATGGTGATGACAACGATGATGACAACAGTGATGATGGTGATCGAAGATGCCATTAGATTTTACTTTCAGTTTTTTAGTTTTGTTTTTTGTTTCATATTACCCTTTCTTTATCCGTTTCACATTGTGACTTTAAGCGCACGATTAGTACTGTCGATAGTGAACGGTCTCGTTATTCAATGCAGTTGATTGTAGATCCTTTATTATCCTAGTCGACATAGCTATAAAACAGGTGTCTCATTCTCTTGTACAAGGTTTACTGGAGTTTCTCGTCCCAGGAGACTGTTTTCAGTTAAGTAGATCAGTACTTTTCCGGCTGCCGTCCATTTGCCTGTAAGACAACACTTCTAGCGCCATACGATATATTTTTTTCCCCAAATGGTTCTGATGCTCATGCAGTTCTCCCTCTTTTTTTTCCCTCACTGTCCATTGGACAACAAAAAATATTAGTTTGTTATCGTTTGTTTTGCACGTCTACGTGTTCATCTCCTTGCCTCTTATGCCATTCCATCTCAACTTTTCCATTTTCTATATGGTTAGTATAATTACACCGTACGCTCTCACTATCTCTACTGGGGAAGTTGAGGAATTTTTGCAGTATGAGGCAGGCATCTTTCCCATCGCAATATATGCCTGTGAGACTTGGACACTTAACAAAGTAGCCGAGAAATACATAAATACATAAATGCCTTTGAATGTAAATGCTACAGATGAGTTCTTCAAATCTCTCTCTCTCTCTCTCTCTCTCTCTCTCTCTCTCTCTCTCTCTCTCTCTCTCTCTCACGAATTTAATATCGAAGAAGGTTAGCTGATAAAGAGGATTAAATAGAGAAAACTTAAATATTTTGGACACATTAAACGTCACGAGAATTTGGAGAAGGCCGTCTTGGAAGGATACATAATAGGACAAAGAAAGAGAGGAAGACCAAGGCTGCAGATGATGGCTGCAAGACATCGTTGATAATCTGCAAATGGATGCATCAACAGCAGGCCATATTGCTTACAACTGAGAGGCCTACAGGAGTGCTGTTAGGGAGGCAAAGTTCCGCAAGGGGACATGCAAATAACTGACTGACTGAGGCATACCAGAATATTCTGCACTATCCAGCTGACATGTATGAATGGAAAAGGGGATATCACAGAAACGGTAAAGAAGAAACGCAAAGCTAGTTAAAATTATAAGAGAAAGACACTAAAGGAAAAGTCAAAAGTTTTAGAACTTGATACTCACTGGCTGTCACGAAAAGACAGAAGCTAAATAAACTGGTAATTACTGAACACGTTGAAAGAAGACAGAGGTTAGAGAACATGTAAAACATTGGAAAACTCGTGAGGAAAAAAAGAGAGTAAAGCAAAGAGAGAAAAATTCACATTACTAAGGACCTGGCATGAGGTTGAAAACTACTAGTAAATAAAGCATAGGAAAAAGGTAACGGTAAAGGTAATCCTGTTATACCTTAGAGGCATATTGGGATGTAGTGTTAGTGCCCATATTTTAGCATAGGAAAAGTTAGAAAAAAAATTTTGTAGGATTAGACCTCGAAAAAATCGTAGACAAAGCACTTTATTGAGACGTGAGAGAAAGAAAAATCACAAGAGAATTATCTGGGATTCGAACACGGACTCCGGTAGGACGAGCAGCCGTCTAGCCACGAGAGAACAGCGTACTATCGACTTAGGGGTGCCATAGTTTTTTTTTTATAATTTTGACATACTTTACCGTACCAAAGCATCGTAGTTTCCTATTTATAAAAAAATTGTTCCTTTACCATAGGAAGGGCGGGCCACGGTGAAATGGACCATATTTCTTTGGCCTGCAATAATTCATCCCTATTTGTTAACTCTTCCAACATCCGGTTTCAATTCTAGAGGTTTTAAAAGGAAAAAAAAAAGTTACGACGTGTAAGTTGTCTCGGTTCAGATCTGCTTCAGGTGATTTTCGTGTTTTGTTGCATCGTTTTAGTAGCTTATTAAATCAGACCAATATTGGTATAGTCTGAGTTTAAAACATTGTATCTGAAGCCGGTCTGTGGCGCCTTCGTTGTAGAACTTGTCGAGAAATGCTGCAGAAGAATTTCCGAAGTGATATTGTGGTGTTTCGAGGGCTTTGGAAGAAGCATTGACTTCACCATTCTTGCATATCGCGTGTTAACATTAGTCACAGGAAAATGGATGCGGGTTGTTCTATACGTGCTAATGGTCTCATCTCATGCTTCAGTTTCCCCCCATTAGCGCCGGATTTGTCTGCCGTTAATTAACTAAAGAGCAGGATTGAAATGTGAGAGTTGCCAAGCGTTGTCTTTACCCAACACTATACCCTGTGTTGTTGAAGCACGGACACGAAACTGAAAAAAAAACAAACCCAAAGTAAACAGAGTCCCTCGTATAAATGACACTGTCTTCTCCTGGAGCTGGGGAAGGAAAGGTAGCTAGGGATAATGCTGACCACATTGCCCTCTAGTGTGCTGACAGTCAGTTAGTCTATCAGTTGCATGTCTCTTGCGGAAATTTGCCTCCTTAACAGCTCTCCTGTAGGCCTCTCTGTAGTAAGGAAGATGCCTTGCTGCTGATGCATCCATTTGCAGATCATCAACGATGTCTTGCAGTCATCTTCGCCTTGATCTTCTTCTCTTTCTTTTTTCCTATTATGTACCCAACCAAGACAGTCTTTTCTAAGTCCTCATGATGTTTAATATGTCCAAAATATTTAAGTTTTCTCTGTTTAATCCTCTTTACTAGCCAGCCTTCTTCAGTATTAAGTTCTTGTAGTATGGATATATTTGTTCTTTTTTTGTGTCCATGATATTTGAAGAACTCATCTGTAGCATTTACATTCAAAGACATTTATGTGTTTCTCAGCTGTTTTATTAAGTGTCCAGGTCTCACAGGCATGTGTTGTGAGGTAAGTACTAGTAACTGTGTGCTGACAGGTCAAGAAAAATACAAGCATTAACACTGTATCCCCTAGTTGTCACCGTGGCATAACAGGGTTACTTTTACCCTGGAGTGTGGATGTGAAAAAGAGAGTGGGATGTAATCTTTGGGCAGAAAGAAAATAAAGAAAAAAAACTGTTACAGCCGAGGGAACAAACCAAACAATGACAGTGACATAGATTAGTGGACAACATCGAGAGATATTGTGTGAGACTTTTTTTTCTTTCTTTTGGGGGGTGAAGACAGTGTCTGATGAGGCAGTCAGCGACCCATAGCTGATATGCTAGCGTCAGGGTTAGCGAACCATAGCAGACCAAGACTTATTGGTACCCCCAGTAACAGGCCTAGCCTGGCTAATGGGGCAGGGACTGACATAGTCCCCATGGTGGTGGAGTCTGCCAAAGAAGCATTGCACACCCTCTGCTTTTTTTAGCTGTACTATGGGACTGAAAAAATAGCTGCCATAACCTGCTCCCATGCTGATACGATGCTGTGCCTCATCACCTCCACAAAGAGCAATAGATTGCAGTTACAAGGAGTTTGTACAAGTTTACTTTCTCTTGGCCTTACCTCAGTCTGGGAGCCTAAGCAGTGTAGTTGTTATTGCACTCATCTCTAATGCAGAGGTCAGTGGTTAAAGTCTGGTTTGAAGGTTCCCCGGTCACCTGCCTGTAGGAATGGGTACTCAGCTTCTTCTGGAGCTAGGAAAGGAAAGGTGGCCAGATGTGACGCTGACCACGTCACCCTCTAGTGTGCCATGAGGTTAAGGAAAATTTGGGTACTAATGCTATTTCTCCAGAGTGCCTATATGGCATAACAAGATTATTCCCCCCCCCCCCCCACAACCTCTTTCTCTATTTATTTTCTTTTATTTTGCTTTTTGTCTGATTTGGCAATTATTGACCCATAGTTGACATGTTAAGTACCCAGATTGGTACTCATAGTTGACATGCTAGTACCCAGATTGGTACTCATAGCTGTCATGCCAAGTACCCAGATTGGTACTCATAGTTGACATGCTAGTACCCAGATTGGTGCTCATAGTTGACATGCTATTACCCAGATTGGTACTCATAGCTGTCATGCCAAGTACCCAGATTGGTGCTCATAGTTGACATGCTAGTACCCAGATTGGTACTCATAGTTGACATGCTAGTACCCAGATTGGTGCTCATAGTTGACATGCTATTACCCAGATTGGTACCCATAGTTGACATGCTAGTACCCAGATTGGTACCCATAGTTGACATGCTATTACCCAGATTGGTACCCATAGTTGACATGCTAGTACCCAGATTGGTACCCATAGTTGACATGCTAGTACCCAGATTTGTACCCATAGTTGACATGCTAGTACCCAGATTTGTACCCATAGTTGACATATTAGTACCCAGATTGGTACCCATAGTTGACATTCTAGTACCCAGATTGGTACTCATAGCTGACCAAGACCCTGTCCCAGATCTCTGGTGGTGCCCCCAGTAGCAGCCTAGCCTGGTCTGGCTAGCTGGCAGGGATTGCCATAGTCCCCATGATGGTGGAATCTGCTGAAGAAGTATTGCACGGCAACCCCACCCCCCCTCTCCTTGTTAGCTGTACTCAGGGACTGAAAAAATAGCTGCCATAACCTGCTTACAAGCCAACACAGTGTCCTCGACACCTTCACAGCATAGGCTGGAAAGAACACCAGTTCATGGTTCCAAGGAGATTGAAGAAAAAAAAGAGAAGAATTGTGTGACAGCAGATGTGCATCATCACATGCACAGTCTGTACTGAATGTTCCATGATATTAATGGCAACAAATTTATGATGGCTTCAGCATTCTTTCTTTCTTTCCATTGCAAGGGCTTAGTCTAAAAAATTTAGGTGTCCCCCCCCCCCCCCAGCATGGTTTGCCTGTGCTCAAATGTTAGCCTTTTTAATGGGGTTTTTTTTTTTTAAGCATGAGTTATTTTAGCAACATTTGTATTCTCACATGAGTATGAGCTATATTTGATATTGCAGAATCGAAAACCTAGGAGTTCTTCAACATCTGAACAAGTGACAGCACTTGGTCTGTTATAGAAATGGGCAAGAGTAAAAAGAATGGTTCACAGAAAAGCAAACGTAAGTACTCCAGATATGTCCTTATTTTCAGACAGGAGTCCATTCCGACCATTCATTCATTCATTTGCATGTCCCTTGCAGAACTTTGCCTCATATTGAAGAACTCATCTGTAGCATTTACATTCAAAGACATTTATGTGTTTCTCAGCTGTAGGCCTCTCAGTTGTGAACAAGATGGCCTGCTGCGGATGCATCCATTTGCAGATCATCAACGACGTCTTGCAGCCATCTTCACCTTAGTCTTCCTCTCTTTCTTTTTCCCATTATGTACCCTTCCAAGACAGTCTTCTCTAGATTATCATGACGTTTAATATTCTAAAAAAAAAATATTTGTAAATTTACAATAAGAAGTCGCTAGACTTCTCTGCATGAGAGATGAGTGCACCAACGAGAAGTCTTTCTTTTTTTTTTTTTTTTCAATTTAGTGTGATGATCAGGAAAAATCTTAAAGTGTGATGTCAGAAAGCAAGAACTATCTGCATATGCTCTTTCTCTATCTGTCTCTCCCCCCCCCTCTCTCTCTGCATCTCTCTCATTTTAACTTTCACACTGACTCACTCTGTCCTCACAAACTCTGTTGTCTTACTCTTTTATTCTGTCTTACAGTTCTGTTTTACTCTCTAATACAAAAAATGTATTTTTGATTATGTATATGTGTGCACGTGTATGTGTGTGTGAGTGCTATTTTATTAGGTTAATTACTTCTTCTCTTTTACTATGAATGTAATAGTTTAATCTTACACTCTTTTGATGTGTTTTTTTTCCTAATGTGATTTTATACTTGTATTAAATCGAGTGTGCGGGAAGAATGAAAGATGGAGTGATGAAGGGCAGAATATATGATGGGCCTGCGTACCCAATTCTTTACCCTTTAAAAATAAAGATTCATTCAGTTATTCATGTTCTCACTCTCAGCCTCTCCATTTCACTTGCTGAATGTCACGCGCGAATGGAAGTGAAGTACTGAATCGAGAACGTTTGTTTCAAAAGTTGCCAAAGTGTTGAGACATTCATTGAGAGGGCAAAACATGTAACTCCTTAGGTCATCTGAACAAGAATGAGGCTATTCAGTGATATCTTGTTAAACTGCTATAAATGACCTGCCTCAGGGAGGTCATAATTAAAAACAAGGTTCTTTATTATCTTGTTATCTTGCTATAGATGACCTGTCAGGGGATGGTCAGAATAAGATCAAGGCTCATTAATGATATCTTGTTATCTTGCGATAAATGATTTGTCCAGGTGAGGTCAGAATAAGAGCAAGGGTCTTTAATGATATCTTGTTATCCTGCTATAAATGACCTGCCCCAGGGAGATCAGAATAAGAACAGGGGTCTTTAATGATATCTTGTTATCCTGCTATAAATGACATTGTTCTAGGGAAGTCAGAATAAGAGTAGTTCGGTTTAATGATATCATGTTATCTTGCTACAGATGACCTAACTCAGGGAGGTTGAAATAAGAACAAGACACTTTAAGCCTTGTAGTGCTATGGACGTATTTAGACATTCTACTGTATTGCTGTTAAGGAAATCTTGACTCGTCCAAGATTTCCGCACCTCTGGTGTTAACGATGTGTTAACACGTTCTGCATTCTGCTAATTGCTGCTATAAACTAATGTAGTCATTCAACACTGGGGCAATCACAGCAGCTATTTTTAGTTATATGTGGCCTAGTTCCAGCTAGTGAGACTTGTCAAAAAGTTGGCACCAGTGCTTTTTTTTAATCTCATAAGACAGAAGGGGTTATCTGTATTGTACATCCAGTTTTCATCTTATATTACGCACCACACTGGTAATTTGTGGTCATGCTGCATTTAGCATCTTAGAGAATATTTCTTGTATCATGGCCAGAAAGCAAATTTATATAGAAACTCTAGAATTTATTACAAAAGGCAACACTGAAGACAAATATGTACTTCTGACAGCGAACAGGATAATGAGAGTGCTGCTTATGTGCAGTCATGAATATTGACTGGATGGCAAGATTGAGAAAGTTGAAAATAATGAATGCTGGTCGAAAAATTCTTTGCTTCGATCACCCATGTTTAGTGGAATTATGTCCCTTGACAATTTTTTTTATAACTTGAGAATGTTGCATTTCTCATACAGTGGTATAGAGACCTGTAGTGGTCAGTGTTTTAGAGACATTTCCCAACAGTAGAATCATCAACACTGAAGGGAAAAAGGCCCATTGAGAAAGTGTGTTACATGTGCAAAAAATAAAAGATAACAGGAAACAAGATGTACGTCCAAAGTCTGTGATGTTGCATTGTGTGTTACGCTTTGTTTTGGAACATTTCACATTACGAAAACATTATTGAAGCAAATATGTGTTTTTATTTTTTTTAAAATTTTATGTAAAAATGTTGAATGAAGAAATTTTAGTTATCAAGAGGATAAACAGTAATGTAAACAGCATAAACAGCCTGTTGTCTGCGGTTAGGACATTATGCTGTGAACACTATTTAGTATACAAGTTGTTTGCAAAGATATTTTCCAGTTAGTTGGGATATCCCTCAGTGGGTGAGCCATTGAGTGGTAAAGTGGATGTGGTTGATTCTTGATATTGAAGTATATAGTGTTATTGTACCCTGCATTGTTTTTTGTTGTAAGTATATGTGATATGTGGTTGTTGGCTATGATCCCATCGAGCACCCCCGACTCAATTAGATTGGTTGTGTATGAGTTTGGTTAGTAGAGATGATTTTGTAAGGATGATGGTATATGTGCTGGGTACACCCATAGGTATGTATGGTAAGGTTGTAGTATGAGTTGTGTTAATATATGTTATAAACAGCTGATATGGACCGTCAAACAGTAATGCTTTCGGTCTATGCTGACAGCATAGTACGGTTTATTTATGTAATAGACCTTGAACGATGGTTCAATTACATATATTTCTTGCTGTGAGTTTTGGTGTCGTTGCCATGCACATGTAGTATACATGTAATGTTGAGTGTCTGATATGATGCTTATTACAGCTGTTCTGAGGGACAGCTTTATATGTTCTAGTGTTCATGAAAAATGCTGTTATGAGGGGCCTCACTCTTTTGACAATGCTTTACTTGTGTGTGATGTTAATATTCAATGCATTGCTGAATATATGTATGTATATACTATATATACATATGTATATACTGTATATACATATATATATATTCATTCATTTACATGTCCCTAGCGGAACTTTGCCTCCCTAACAGCACTCCTTTAGACCTCTCGGTTGTGAGCAACATGGCCTGCTGCTGATGCATCCATTTGCAGATCATCAACGATGTCTTGCAGCCATCTTCGCCTTGTCTTCCTCTCTTTCTTTTTCCCATTATTTGCCCTTCCAAGATGGTTTTCTCTAGATTATCATGACGTTTAATGTGTCCAAAATATATGTTTTCTCTCTTTAATTTTCTTTACTAGCCAGCCTTCTTCAATACTAAGTTCTTGTAGTATGGATATATTTGTTCTTTTTTTGTGTCCACGATATTTGAAGAACTCTTCTGTAGCATTTACATTCAAAGGCATTTATGTGTTTCTCAGCTGTTTTGTTAAGAGAGAGAGAGAGAGAGAGAGAGAGAGTGTGTGTGTGTGTTTTTGTGTGTGTGTGTGTGTTTGTGTGTGTGTTTGTTTGTTTGTTTGTTTGTTTGTTTGTTTTTCTTTTCATCTGGTTAGTCACCATTTCTTCATCTGGTTGTTTACCATCTTTTACCATCTGGTTATTTACTGTCTTTTTTTTGCATGGTTATTCGCCATATTTTTAATCCAGATATATTTGCAGTTAAAAAAAATTTTTTTTTTTTATTCACCATATTTTGATGTCTGAGTGGCGAAGTGGTTAGTGCACTGGTCTCTCATGGGAAAGGTCAGGGGTTCGAACCTGGCCTGAGGCACCCCCAGTCACCCAGCTGGAGAAATGGGTGCCCAACTTCTTCTAGAGTTGGGGAAGGAAAGGCGGCCAGGCATGATACTGACCATATCACCCTCTAGTGTGCTGACAGGTCAAGGAAAATATGGGTGCTAACACCATATCCCTATGTGCCTGTAAGGCGTGACAGGATTACCTTTACCTTATATATATATATAAATATATATATATATATGTATTGATTGCTAAAGCTTCTTATGACAGTGAAGGTTGATTATGAGTGAGGATTACTGACTCACATATTTTGGTTCAGTGATACATTGCTATGCTAATGCTTTCTAGATTTCATGTGTATATATATATATATATATATATATATTCACATATATATATATTCACACTGTAGTCCTTATGCATGGAATGTGGTCTGAGCCATTATTGATATTGTTGTATGTTCATAATGAGTGTCTTGATGTCTTAATAAACTTATTTTGTTAGTTGTTCTACACACTGAGATATTTGTTTTGTATTTTGGTATGAGAAGTGATGAGAAAGTAGAGTAGACATATCTATAGGTTGAACTGTTGGTTAACAAAAATCCAGGAACCGGGATGGTTGTGGACATATTTTCTTCAAAATTAGGGTTCGGGGCACAGAACGTTTGTACCATTGGAAGAATTTAATTACTCATTTACCACTCTCATAAGTCGGTCACTCGCTCCCTTACAGTAATGTGTGAGATTAAGGGGGAAAAAATAGTCATGAAAACTTGCATCAGGTCTTGGAATTTTAGATGACATAAAAAGGTTTTCATACTAGATGAAAGCACATGAGTGTAAATATGTAGCACAGCAGGCCATGGTGCTTGAAGTGAATGTAGCAGCAAAAATTATGCGATGAGAATAAACGATCAGAGAATCCCAAAACAAGCTATCAAGTGGAATACAACAGGCCAGAGAAAAAGAGTCAGACTGCGTGAAACTCTGAAGAGGACATTGTTAAGAGAGGCCAAATTAACAGGCATAAAATCCTTTGATGAGGTTGAAAGACTCGCCGAAGACAGGAAAAATTGGCGAACTACCTTGTGCGAACCCTATGTAATGTTTAACGGCACGGGAAGGATATAAAATATAAGAAGAAGGTCATCATGAGAACAAGGCTCTAATTATATCTTGGTATCAAGCTATAAGTGACTTGTCCCAAAGAGGCCAGAATCAGAACAAGGCTCTTAGACAATATCTTATAACACTACTATGCCTGACATGTTAATTATGTTCCTAGATTCCAGTACACAAGCCCCAAAGGATGGTAAAGTATCGCAGAATGGAACAGAAAAGAAAAATCCCCAGCAAGGGCAGGCACAGAAGTCTCAGTCAAATGTGATAGCAAAGAACAAATCACCAGTTTCAGAGCGTCATAAAAACAAAGCCAGGTAAAATATAATTGTTTCTTATTCTGTGTGACAGATTTTTTTTCTTTTTAAATGTAGACCAATAGTGTTATGTCAGAGGCAAAGCAGTATATGTTAAAACTGAAACAAAATGTGAGCAACTTGTCAAGCAACATTCTTGTACAGAGAGTGGAATAGACCAAGGTATTTGTATCAGAAGATGAAGGCATCAAAGAAGACATCAGCAACAGGCTGACTAGAGCAGACCAGGCTTTTGCAATCCTGCAGAATGTATGGAAGTCCAAAAAGCTGAGCATGAAAAAAAAAAAAAAATCAGGATATTTAAGAGTAATGTCCTAAGTGTACTACTCTACAGAAGTAGGTGCTGGAAAACCATCAGAAACTATAGAAAACAAATTAAATTCCTTCCAGACTAAAGGCTTACATAGGATTATATGAATATTTTGGCCAAATATCGTAAGAAATAACACCTTGCTGGCAGAAATGCAGTTGAAGTCATTGACTTTGATTGTTAAGGAAAGACACTGGTTCTAGTAGTCAAATGTGCTCTGAATGACTGGTGACTCATTACTAACAATTGCACTGAGATGGACACCTCAGGGGGAACAGGAGTGACGAACGAACAGATGAACGGATGAACAGACTTTATTTTCGGAGGGTTAAGAATTGGACACACAGGCCCACTTGACATTCCGCCCTTCGTCATACAACTTTCACAGAGTAAGAGTGGACCAGAGGGGACATGGAGAAGAACAACAGAGAGGATAATGAACAATAGAGAGCTCATCAGGGCAAGAATGAGGAGAAAAAAAGCAAAAGACGTGGTTTTGTGGAAGCCCCATGTGCCTTGGGCACCTAATGGTTCAGAGAGAGAGAGAGAGAGAGAGAGAGAGAAAGAGATATGTTAAAATAATACATTATTTACAATTCTTATGGACAAAACTCATAATGAGACGGGGAAGAGAGCAGAGTCAAGATCACATGGACCTGAGATTCACAGGCAGAACTGCAACTTCCAGGAAAGACTTGATGCGAGACATACAGGCCCTAGTCCTGTGTCAGATGGGGGAGGTTTTTTTTGCCTTATTATGTGCCTCCAGTTTGCCTGAGCAAGCAAAGTCGTTACTTTTATCTTTCATGGCAAAGGTTGGTGGGTTGTACAAGCCTGGCCTCGGACAGCCTGGCTGTAGAAATGAACACATGTTATCTCCTGGAAGCGAAGAGGGAAAGGCAACCAGACATACATAATACAGTCAATTCCACCTTCTAGTATGCTATTAGGTCAAGAAAAATGTCACCGTTAACACTGTTTTTTTTTTTTTTCCATTTGTAGTATGTCACCCAGCCTTTTCCCTCTCATCTTTTTACCTCTTTAGTAATGTTCTCAATGCCTGGTCATTTGGTTATTTCATATTGTCTTTATATAGTGCTAATTACAGAAGTGTGTTTTAATCTGTCCCTCAGGGTTATAGAGACAAACATCAGCGGGTCAGTAAAAGTGTTGCTGGTGGTCACACTTCTTAGCATTAGTGTGGCCATCTGCGGAGTGGTTTTCAGGCAGCAGATACAGGAAGTTGTAGGTAAGAGTGTAATCTAGCATTTCAGTGGTTAAAAGTATCTGAATGTAATCTGAAATTTTTTTTTTTTTTTCTGGTTTGCGTATCCTGGTTTGGATACCTGTAATTGATATTTTTATGTCTATGTTATAAATTTAACACAGAGGATTACAATGGACCCTTGACACAGTGCTGGAGGACCTTGACTTTGCGGTGGATATTTGTCTGCTATCAAGCAGCCGCAAAGGTATGCAGGATAAAATAAACAAGCTAATTCAGAATGCAAACAACATAGGACTAAAGATCAACATAGGAAAGACAAAGTTAATAAAGCAAAATGTGAACAACAGAAATGTACTCAGAGTAGATAGCAAGTTAGTGGAGGAGGTCAGTGAATTTGTATACCTTGGCAGTAGAGTAGTAGAAAATGGAGACAGCACAGAGGACATCAACAGCAGACTTACTAGAGCAAACCAGGCTTTTGCAGTGCTGCAGACTATATGGAGATCTAAAAAACTAAGCATGAATACGAAAATCAAGATATTTAATGTTCTAAGTGTACTACTCTAAGGAAGTGAATGCTGGAAAATCACCAGAACCATTGAAAACAAGCTGAATTCTTTCCAGACTAAATGTTTACGAAGAATTAGAAAATATTTTGGCCAAACACCATAGGAAATAACATCTTGTTGGCAGAAATGTAGATGAAGCCACTGACAGCAATTATTGAGGAAAGACGCTGGCGATGGTTGGGACATGTGCTCCGAATGACTGACAACACACTACCAAAAATAACACTAAGATGGACACCACAGGGGAACAGAAGTAAGGGTAGACCAAAAGAGACATGGAGAAGAACACCAGAGGATGTTGAGCAACAGAGGGCTCATCTGGGCAAGAGCGGAAAAAAGAGCAAAGGACAGGCATATGTGGAAAACACTTGCGGAAGCCCCATGTGCCATGGGCACTTAAGGTTCAGAGAGAGAGATGTTATAGATTTCATTGTCATCATGATTGTCATTCACCATCGTCATTGCAGATTATCTGTTCTGTATAATTAAGCTTAACTGGTAGGTAGAATAGCAGTGTTATCTTGTTACTATAAGTATTACTCTCTCTACTTTTTTTCTTTTTATGACATGTTACTTTATGAAGCTCACCAGCAGTGACTGCTTTTTATTTGTATACACCATGTATACACTATATTTCTCATATTTGTATGAGGTTTTGGCGTAGTGATTTATTTGCTTGCATAAAGTTCACTTTGATTGTTATACAGTATAGGCTGTGCCTTTCTAATGTCAACTGATAATGAAGTTAAGGTATATATTGTAGAAATTAATGTGTGGCAATGAATTTTAAAAAATGTAACTTTTATTGTTTAGCAAGGAATGGTACTAAAGGTTAAGCATGCTTTCTTTTTCAGAAAACACTTTTCATATTCATCTTGAAGTGCCGGAACTTCCTTTGATATTCGGATCAGAAGATGTCAGTGAGAAGCAAGAAATTATTGCATCAGATGCAGAAACAGAGGAAAGCTCAAGGTCTTCAGTGCCAGATTCTGAGGATGATCAGGAAAGTTCGGTATCAGATATAAGAGATGATGAAACGAATTTATCAGGGCCAGAGTCCTCTTTGCCACTTGACAAACATGATGCCGAAAAAGATATTGATGTATACGAAGAAGATGATTCTTCTCGCAGCAGAAGGGAGCTTAAAACAGAAGAATCTGTAGAAAGCTCAAGGCCTTCAGTGCCAGATTCCAAGGATGATCGAAGAGGTTCAGTATCAGATATTAAAGATGATGAAGCAAATTTATCAGGACCAGAGTCCACTTTGCCACTTGATAAACGTGATGCCAAAAAAGATACTGATGTTATAGATGAAAGAAGGGAGCTTAAAACAGAAGAATCTATAGTCAGTTCTCGTAAAGATGATGTTGTTGATAAAGAACCGGCAGTTACAGAAGATATCATCATATCCAGTGATTCGAATCTGAAAGTAGCGTCACAAAATATAGAAGCAAGTGAGAGCGGGCCACAAACCAAAAATGTAAAGGAAAGTGAAGAAGTTAGTTTTCATAAAGATGAAGATGTAGCCTCACAAAGTGTAGAAAGAAGTGAGATCAGGCCACAGACCAAAGATGAAAAGGAAACTGAAAAAGATGAAAAGGTTAAAGAGAATAACACTGGGGACAAAATTCGTGGGGATGGCCTGAAAGATGTAGACAAGAAAGATTTGCCATCAGAATCAGATACATCGGAGCAGAGAGCTTACTCAAAATCCAACATCACAAACAGTGAAGACTTTAAGATACACAAAGAATTGGATGAAGCTGATGAGCTGTTGGAAAAAGTAAGTAATATAAAAAGTAAATAATGAAACATTAACATATTGAGAGCCATTTAAATATCTTTTCAAATAATTTAAAGTACTTAACTCTATCCGGGCCACCTAAAAAAAAAACGCGCACGTTCCCGTCAGTGCCACAAAAAAAAGCACGGGTCTTGATATGTATAGGGAGTGTAGTTGTAAAAGTGAGTGTACAAAGTATTTCCACTTTAGAAGTATACATATTATGCATGAAAATAGTTGTAAATGTAAGATTTCATAAATGAAGATTTTTTTAGGAAAAAAGAAGTAGTGTGATGATTTTAGCTGATAATTGTGTAGTGCTTACCATCAGCGATGTCTAGATGTACATTGTTTACCAACAGCGATTTCCAGATCTACTTAAATTTTCGTCCGATCTTGTCATGTGGTGGCATTCTCACTAAAATAATGTCTGAAATAACCTTCTAACTACTTCTCCAGTCCATTTAATAGGTCTAGATGTACTTGGGGTACATTCAGGAACAGTGGTCAGGTCATAGGACATGTCCTTATGCCTCCGAAATCACAATAAATATGGAAATTTCTCAGTTAAAACATCAATTTCGCTCATTTGTTAGCCACGCTTTGGATTGAACTATGAAAGGTCACCAGACATGCGCAGGTAAATCATGTACAATAAAAAGTTTCACAGTATTTTTACGTTGCAACAAAACAAAATCTCTATAACGATCATGGCAGGGGCTAGACTAACAGGAAGAATTCACTATAGTGTTGATCGCAGGGAAAGAGTTAACAATCTTGTAGTCAAGAGTTCATAATTTTAAATTGCCACAGATGATAAAAATAAACCTTACATCATTTAGTGGTAAAATGGCATGGCTGTGATTTTTTAAATTTTTTTAATTACAACAAATGTTTGTGTGTCTTGGATGTTGTTTGGTAGGTTAATAGGTCCAGTAAGAATTTAAAACAAGAGCTATGTGAAAGGCAAAGCATTGTTTACATCGGGACTCACTTATAAACTAATTGTAAGGTAATCATGATTCTGTGTAGAGGGTAGGAGAAGCCAGAGAGTGATAATGAAGGAACAGACAGGTATGGATGTGTACAGACACCAGCATCATCAGGTGTTGTACCGGTAAGTTTTAGCAGGTGTGCATCTTGCGTAGATATCTGTTTTTGATATTTTCCATCAGTTTAGTTGGTGACTTTTTATTGAGCCATCCCAGTTAGGTTGTCCATGATTTTCTTCCCCTCTCCTGGCCTTCCTTTTGCCGCTCTTCCTGTTTATCTTTGCTGCTGTTACGATGTTTTCAAGCCATCCACTTGTTATATGCTCAGTGAATGATGAGTGTCATTTTCTTATGGATTTAATTAGCTTCCTTTCTGCTTTTTTTTGTGCTTTTGTTAGACATTCCCTATCTGGCATCGTAGCTGTCCATGCAGGTAGATAGGGTATGAATAGACTGTGATACGAGGCATTGTGAGAGGAATTATATGTGACTAAAATGGTCTCCAGCCTACTGAACATGTCCTCCAAAACTATCCTCTCTATGGAGACTTATGAATCCAAACCTGGATCTAGGAAAAGATTATATGTACAAAACTGTGAGGCACACAACCTAGTGAAGCTCCTTATCAGTATAATAGGTAAGATAAAGGTTAAATCCCCATTTCCATGCCGTTGAAGCCTACTGGGGATATCGTGTTAGGCCTGTATTTCCAAGACCATCAGCACATGAAAGTCTTATGTGGTCACTTTCACGTCTGGCCACATTTACCTTCCCAGATTTCTCTGGTAGCCATAAAGGATTGATTTTAAAACACTTGTGTTCAAGAGGTGTATCAGTTTATTCTTGATGTTGGATCTTTGTGATCTGTTCGGCAGCTATCTTCCTGGAACTGCGGACTTGTAGTCTTTTTAGCTGATTCTGTGGTGTGGATATTGAAAAGAAAAAAGACTGAGACACCATCTATGCTGCAAATTGGAAATTGGTTCAGCAGGCCTATGTTCCCACAGGAAAGAGACAGTAGCGCAGCAGAGCTTCCAGATGTGCAAGACCTCAGTTACTTGGTAGGGAAACTACTGCAGTGCTGAAAATCAGCCTCCCTACTGGAGAGGTTGTGCTGCATTGCTGAAAATCAGCCTCCCTACAGGAGAGGTTGTGCTGCAATGCTGAAAATCTGCCTCCCTACACGATAGGTTGTGCTGCAATGCTGAAAATCAGCCTCCCTACAGGAGAGGTTGTGCTGCAATGCTGAAAATCTGCCTCCCTACAGGAGAGGTTGTGCATCAATGCTGAAAATCAGCCTCCCTACAGGATAGGTTGTGCTGCCATGCTGAAAATTGGCCTCCCTACAGGAGAAGCTGTGCTACGATGCTGGAAACCAGAGACAAACTACCATGTTTGTGAGAGAAATTGTCGTCATTGTCTGAGCAAGCAAAGAGGAAGAAGGCAATGAAGAAAAGCATCGTTCAGGATTAGGAGTGGGTTAAAGCAGCTCACTTTAAATCCCAGAATGGACCCAAGGAGTGAACTTATCAGACTCCACCACCATGCTTAATCGCTTATTCCATTAGATACGTTGAAGGAGGCCAGCTATTCACTAATAGCAGCATTGCAAAGAGGTTATATTGTTCTTGTTCAATGTATTATCTCTCCCGTACAGTCATTGTTGCTTCCATGGTGCAATTCAGATTTTCTACTTCCTCTTCTGCTCCTTATGTTCATCCTCTTGACAGAGAGATGGGTTGCCTGCATGAATCCTGTTGTTTGCAAGAGTTCTTCCTGTGTGCCTCACAGTTTTGTACATGTACTCTTTTCCTAGATCCAGGTTTGGATTCTTAAGTCTCCATAGAGAGGATAGTTTTGGAGGACATGTTCAGTAGGCTGGAGACCATTTTAAGTCACATATGATTAAATTTATTTGTATAGCAAGAAAAGTATTAAAAAAAGGTATAATCAGATTTTTTTTGATTTAATAGGACAACCTAGAAAAGGCTATAAGGAAATACGATGAAATATTGCGGAAACATGTATCGAGTCCACGGGCCCACTATGGCAAGGGATTGACCTTAGACAAGCTTGGCTTCAAGTACATGAGCAATGAAAATCTAGAGCAGGCCATTGACTTCCTTGCTCGAGTACTTCAATTGCATGATGTACCAGATGAGCTTGTGAAACTTGCTGGACGAAAACTTGCAGATAGGCAGCAGTTCAGAGGTTGGTTTTTTGAGCATATGCATATAAAACTAAATATTGCCCTGTAGTTTGAGAAATGAAAGTGTCCTCACACTCCATGGGGGATTCACATGCAAGTTCTGCAACATAATATATGCCATTGTGTGCAGAAAGTGTAGTGTAGCTTACATTGGGAAGACCAGTCTCAGACTAGGTGACAGTATGCAGAAATATCTTTATGATGTCTCCCAGAATGGATCTAAGTCAGTTTCTAATTATTTCAAGGGTCCTAACCACAGAGGCAGGTCTGACTTTCTAGTAAAAGCCATTTAAACAATGTCACTCTGACAGTAGCCATCTGGCATTTGACAACCACTTTATGCAGAATCATAGGTCACTGGAACCACATGGATTGAACTCAATATTCAGCTATACCAAACCTTCCCTTTCTGTACATATTCCCCTCTCTACTAAATTCTCATCTGCTCTTTCCTCACCAAAGGTGATATCAGAATATATCAAATACTTCAGCTGATATTCTAAGACCATCATCACGCTACATTAAAAACTTTCTACCCCAGTTGCATTCATCTGTTCCACCCGCCTTCATCTCGGCTTGATAACCATTGTATCCCTCTTTCCTGCTGCCTTTCTCCACCCCTTCTTTACTACCAACAAATCAGATTGATGTCGTACCTGATGAATCTTTATTTAAACATTCACAAAACTTCACCACATCCACTCTCAGACGCAGCTTCATGCAAATCACAAGCTCCTTTTTTCTCTCACTCTTCATTCATCATTCATTTGCATGTCCCTTGCGGAACTTTGCCTCCCAAACAGCACTCCTGTAGGCCTCTCGGTTGTGAGCAAGATGGCCTGCTGCTGTTGCATCCATTTCCAGATTGTCATCGATGTCTTGCAGCCATCTTTGTTTTGGTCTTCCTCTTTTTCTTTTTCCCATTATGTATCCTTCCAATACGGTCTTCTCTAAATTATCATGACGTTTAATGTGTCCAAAATATTTAACTTTTCTCTCTCTAATCCTCTTTACTAGCCAGCCTTCTTCAATATTAAGCTCTTGTAGTATAGATATATTTGTTCTTTTTTGTGTCCACGATATTTGGAGAACTCTTCTGTAGCATTTACATTCAAAGGCATTTATGTGTTTCTCAGCTGTTTTGTTAAGTGTCCAGGTCTCACAGGCATATGTTGCGATGGGAAAGATGCATGCCCTTAAAAATCTTATTTTTGTGGTTCTGTCTGCTCCTCTCCACAGATTCTTTATTTGTTTTACTTTCTCTTATTTGTTATTTATTATGCATGTTAATTTAGACTTTCTAAATCTCTTTTCCTATTTCTTCATCCTGTATGTTTTAATGATTAAGGAGTAATCAAAATTTTACAAATGTACGCTCATTAATGAGTAAAGCTTGTTTCTACTTTTTGTTCTAAATAAGCTAATACTTTTCTGTTTATGAGTACATTGTGTGTTGAGTCACTTTCCGCAAAGGAGTGTATGAATTCATCATACGCATGTACATTTATGTTTATGTACATTTGTGTATGTGAATATGTATTTAGAGCAAAGCAGCATATATAGTAATTGTATGTATAAATGAATCTATATAAAGAGTATAATAGAAGTGAGTTTAAAAAAAAAAGGCAAGTTTTTTAAGTATTTCGCCAACCAGCACAGAGGGTGTGATGTGGCTACTGAGTGCACATAACAGCAGGTCATGACAGCAAACTGCCATTTGCCCTATTCTGCTGTGGGCATTAGTCATTGAGCTACATCCACTGAAGTGAGCACATGCACAAGCTGTTCACTGGGTTAGTAACATAGTGAAAATGGAGGGGGAAAAAAGCACAGATGGATTGTCAAGGATCAAGGTGTTGTTGGTTGTGTTTTTTGATTGCAAAGGCATTGTCCATATAAAATTTATTTATTTCATCTGGCAGTGAGGCTATAGATTTCGCACACCCTAGCATTTTAGCATAATCTAGCACTTATTACTGAAAAAGAAGAAACCAAGATAGTCATATTTCTTATGGTTGAGGAACAGTTTGTCAGTCAGTCATTTGCACATCCCTTGTGGAGCTTTGCCTCCCTAACAGTTCTCTCTCTTGATTGTAAGCAAGGTAGAACAGTTTGCAGCATATAATAATTTGCTGTGATTTGTCTGGCAGGTTGGGGAGGACAAGCTGTGAAAACTTTCAAGACCTTGAATCAAAGATTTCCACATGATCTGACCCTGAAGAATGAACTGGGCATGAATTATATGATGATTGGTCGTGATGATCGAGCACGGGATGTATTTAAAGAGGTATGAAGTCTTTCATGTATATGTGTATGTTTAGAAGATAGGTAATGATATCTACACAGCAGTCAAAAATGATAGAGGAAGTACACCATTTGCAATTTGCCATTTAGCATTATCTTCACATTCTTCTACGGTGTAGAACCATGGACATTAAATGGGAAACTGGAAGGGAGAATTGAAGCTCTCGAAATGTAGATATACAGAAGAAAATTTCATGGACAGAAAAGAAAACAAACAAGAAAACATTAAATGAATTGAAATTGAAAAGAGAAATCATGAAATAACCAAACAATTAAAATATTTCAGTCATATCTGGAGACATAAGAATGAAAATCATACTTGCATGAAAATTTGAAGAAAAAAAGAGTAAAGGGGTCGTGATGTGGGTGAATGGACAACAAACAGATTGACTGGATCCATCTTGGCTGGTTGCACTGTTAAAGGACAGCAAGTTGGAGGACCATTATGGCCAGCCGTCCCAGAAAAGATGGCACAGATTGATGTCAAGGTATACTTGTAGCACATAATATGAGTTGAGTAATGAGCATAAGAAGAAAAGTATTTTGTGCAACAGATCATTGTTACTGAGTATAAGAAAAAGGGTGCTTCATTGCTGCATAGAACCAGTTCTGATCTATGGGTGTGAAGCCTGGACCAGTTACTAAAGAGATACAGCAACGGCTGGTAGCCACGGAAATATGGTGTCTCAGAAGAATGTTAAGTATACAACGCCTGGAAGCCACGGAAGTATGGTGTCTCAGAAGAATGTTAAGTATACAATGTCTGGAAGCCACGGAAATATGGTGTCTCAGAAGAATGTTAAGTATACAACGCCTGGAAGCCACGGAAGTATGGTGTCTCAGAAGAATGTTAAGTATACAATGTCTGGAAGCCACGGAAATATGGTGTCTCAGAAGAATGTTAAGTATACAACGCCTGGAAGCCACGGAAGTATGGTGTCTCAGAAGAATGTTACGTATACAACGTCTGGAAGCCACGGAAGTATGGTGTCTCAGAAGAATGTTAAGTATACAATGTCTGGAAGCCACGGAAATATGGTGTCTCAGAAGAATGTTAAGTATACAATGTCTGGAAGCCACGGAAATATGGTGTCTCAGAAGAATGTTAAGTATACAATGCCTGGAAGCCACGGAAATATGGTGTCTCAGAAGAATGTTAAGTATACAACGTCTGGAAGCCACGGAAATATGGTGTCTTAGAAGAATGTTAAGTATACAACGCCTGGAAGCCACGGAAATATGGTGTCTCAGAAGAATGTTAAGTATACAAAGTCTGGAAGCCACGGAAGTATGGTGTCTTAGAAGAATGTTAAGTATACTTCTGGAAGCCACAGAAATATGGTGTCTTAGAAGAATGTTAAGTATACTTCTGGAAGCCACAGAAATATGGTGTCTTAGAAGAATGTTAAGTATATGCCTGGAAGCCACAGAAATATGGTGTCTTAGAAGAATGTTAAGTATACTTCTGGAAGCCACAGAAATATGATGTCTTAGAAGAATGTTAAGTATACGCCGGGAAGCCATAGAAATATTGTGTCTTAGAAGAATGTTAAGTATACTTCTGGAAGCCACAGAAATATGATGTCTTAGAAGAATGTTAAGTATACGCCGGGAAGCCATAGAAATATTGTGTCTTAGAAGAATGTTAAGTATACAACGTCTGGAAGCCACAGAAATATGGTGTCTTAGAACAATGTTAAGTATACAACATCTGGAAGCCATAGAAATATGGTGTCTTAGAAAAATGTTAAGTATACAATGTCTGGAAGCCACAGAAATATAGTGTCTTAGAAGAATGTTAAGTATACAATGTCTGGAAGCCACAGAAATATGGTGTCTTAGAAAAATGTTAAGTATACAATGTCTGGAAGCCACAGAAATATGGTGTCTTAGAAAAATGTTAAGTATACAATGTCTGGAAGCCACAGAAATATGGTGTCTTAGAAAAATGTTAAGTATACAATGTCTGGAAGCCACAGAAATATGGTGTCTTAGAAGAACGTTAAGTACACCATGGATGGCAAGAAAATCAAATGAAGAAGTTTTGGGAGATACCAACTGAATAAAACAAATAAGTACAACAGCCAGGAAAAGACAGTCTAGACTTATATAGGACATACGATGAGAAAAGACAAACTAGAACACATCGTGACAACAGGAAAGTTAGAGGAGAAAGGAGACCGAGGTAGACCAAGAGAGAAAATCCTTGTTGAATTGACAGGATGGTGGTGAAAGAGGACACCAGAACAACTCGTAGAGACAACACAAAACAGACAGAATTATGGGGAGTTAATGATGCCATTGCCAGTAGGCACAGCATTATGTGGATAGCGCATAAACTGTACGGCAAATGATTGATAATAGCAAAACAAGTGAGTAAAGCAGATAGGATTAGCCTTGAAAAACTGCATATGAAGTTACATAGATGTTAGAGCTTGTACTATCTCCCTGTAACTGCGAGCTGGTGTTCTTTGCAGCTGATGGTGTATAGGTGCTGAGGAACAGCATTGTATCGGTGTGGGAGCGAGTTATGGCAGCTACTTTTTCAGTCCTGGATTACAGCTAAAAAGCAAGGGGGTGTGCAGTGCTTCTTTAGCAGACTCCACCACCATGAGGACTATGGCAATCCCTGCCCCATTAACCAAGCTAGGCCTGTTACTAAGGGTACCAACGGAGAGGTGGGACAGGGTCTTGGTCAGCTATGGTTCGCCAACCCTGACACTAGCATATCAGCTGTGGGTTGCTGATTGCCTAACCAGACATCGTCTTCACCCCTATAGATATTAGAGGAAAAAAAAAGGATGGCAAGAGTGTGGCTGAGAATAAAATCTTGAATTCTAGCAGATCAAGCAGCTGTCTAGTCATCCTACCATAAAGCATCCATGTGAAAGAATGCTCACATTATCAAGCTTTGAATGTGTCTGATCCTGTGATGTGCAGATCATCTTAGCTTGCACTATAGAGTAATCCACCAGTAACACCATCATGTCAATAAATACCCTTTTGATCATTCTTAAGTAGTTGGGGTTTCGTTGTCTACCACAGTGGAAGAGTAGAACGAAGGGCTCGGGAGCCTTTGAAGTCATCACATCAAGAATGAGAATGGAAATTGAGGCTGCGTTGGTGGCAGTGGAGTAGTTAGTTGCCCATGGTGTAGTTCATGGCATCATTGTGACGAATTCATAGAGTATGATTCATAAGACTGAGAAAAAATTGCTTTGAAAAGATTGGGCTCTTCTGTTAAGCCAGTCAACTGTGACAAGCCTAACATGGCTTTATTGCCCAGGGCATGCGGGAGTACATGGCTATGATGTGGCAGATAGACTTGCTGGACGTGCTAAAATAAATGGCAGGTTGAGAATGAACAAGGGTGACATTGCTAAAGCCATTTTGGAAAGACTGCAGGAAAATGAAGAGTGGGAATGGAAGGACAGTGTAGTTGTGAAGATATTGCTGAAACTAGGACAAATTAAGGGTGCTGACAGGAAATCTGAACTATGTGGCAGAAAATAAACAACCAACGTTTGATGGGAACTATTAGTAAATGTAAGATGGACACCACAGGGGAACAGAAGTAAGGGTAAACCAAAGGAGACATGGAGAAGAACAACAGAAAGGATGTTGAGCAATAGAGGGCTCACCTGGACAAAAGCAGAAAAAAGGGCAAGGGACAGGTGTTAGTGGAAAACCCTTGTGGAAGCCCCATGTGCCCTGGGCACTTAAGGTTCAGAGAGAGAGAGAGAGAGAGAGATTAGCAGGCGTCTTGGATGGATGCTGTGGCGGAGCATATATGGGGTGTCCTGAATGCAGTGATGCCGGAGTTTGATTCTGAACCTTTTGATCATTCTTGTGTAGCATACCAGAAGCATCATTTGGAAGTGGGATAGATCTTTGGCTTTCTGTGATTTGCTGGACTTCTTGATAGCATCATCTTTTATACAGTTACCTCTGTGCTCCTCCATTAGTATTATTCTGGTTATTTCTGGTTAAATTTGGTTAATATCAATCTTGCAGGTGCTAGCAAAGGATGCCACAAATGGGTTTGCCAAAGCCCACTTAGGATTTATTGTCAAGACTCAGGACAATGACCTGGAGAAGGCGGTTGAGCTGCTGTCTGAAGGAATTCTGTCAGGAGAGCCTGGGACAGCGGATGGCCGCTTCTACATGCAACTTGGAGACTCCTTGCTTCGTTTGGGTCGTGAGGATGAAGTGAGTTTAAAAAACTGAACCAAGGCTGGGCTTTTGGCCTACCACTGTTTGTCATTGTAGGGGTTATTTACGGCTTTTTAGATAATGAAAAAATACATTCCGGCCATCTAAATAGTTTGTTCTGTTGTTGGGAATTTGTATTTTTAAGCTGCTGCTAAAAATGGGGATCACATTATTTTTCAAGAAACAAAGTAGTAGTAAAAGTAAAGGTAACCCTGTCATGCCTTAGAGGCATATAGGGATATGGTGTTAGTGCCCATATTTTCCTTGACCTGTCAGCACACTAGAGGGTGATATGGTCAGTATCACGCCTGGCTGCCTTTTCCTTCCCCAACTCCAGAAGAAGTTGGGTACCCATTTCTACAGCTGGGTGACTGGGGTGCCACCGGCCAGATTCGAACCCCCAACCTTCACCATGAGAGACCAGTGCACTAACCACTTCGCCACTCAGACACCCTTCAAGAAACAAAACCATAGTAAATGTATTAATTTTTAAAAACATTTTGTGTGAATTTTTTTCCTGTCCGGTGGTAGGGTCGGAGTTAAAAAAAATATTGAGTTATTAAAAGCTGTGGCCGTGTGATGGGTATGTGACTGATACAAAGAGAGGGACAACCGCAGAGCTTCCATAATCAGCAAGGAATTGCCTCATTTGAGACAATATTCAGATTTCTTATGCTAGGGGGAATCTGTAGTTGAGCCATTGGCAGTTGGGATTTTTGAGTTTTTTTCCCCCCCTCACTACTTTTCCTATATTTTGGAAATTGAAATGAGATGTACTCTTCTGTATCTCCGGTGGTTCTTAATCGAGGTGGGGGATGGGGGGGGGGGGGTTTAGCACCATCTTTAGAATGCCTAAGAAAAGCCAATGAGAAACAAACCTCAACAAACACACTATGGGGAAGACAGTCTAGGTTCGTTGGCCATATAACGAGAAGAGGAGGGATAAAAAAAATATCGTGATAGCAGGGGAAAATGGGAGACGGGAAAGGAATTGGTAGACCAAGAGAGAAAATCTTAGATGGCTTGACAAAATGACATGGGAGAAGCGCAACAACAGAACTGATGGAAAACATAAAATATTAGAAACTGGAGAGATGATATCACCCCCCCCCCCAACCCCCATCACACGTATACACACACACGCACGCAGATGATCATCATCTGGGGTTCTGTTTATTGTGTTATTCTTAATGAAGGATCCAAAGCCTTTCTCAGGCCAGACAGAGGGTCCCATGGTCAGAAAAATGTTAAGAACCACTGTGTGCTACTGTGTCTTGATTATTCTCAGTACATTATCGGTACTGCAACCACATGAGATGAAGAGTAACACTGGTGTTGCAGTTAATTGTTGAATGCTTAGAATTCATTTTGAAAATGAACTGCTGTGCTTCTGGAAAAGGTTTATTTGAAGAACGACCGTAGTTTGAGGATTAAGGTGTAGATACAGTAAAATCTCGTCATAATGGACTTCAAGGGGATTGGCAAACTAGTCCATTGTATCTGAAGTCCACTGTATCCAGAAAATAAAATATACATAGGAGCACGACTGGGAGCTGTGGACCTGGTCCGTTATTTCTGAGACTGTTATAAACAGGGTGCATTATAACAAGATTTTACTATATAAACATGCATCTAAGTCCAGTGCGGCATTGTATTGTTATGTTAATTTCTATTAATTTTAAACAAAAACAAAAGAAAAGTTGCATGTGGGAGTATCCCAGGAAACAGACTTCCCAGGTTGAGGTAGGAAGTTCTAACTCACTCCTGGCAAACTCCAGCCAGTCCAGCTGTCAGAATGAACTCTGTATTGAGGAACTATCTCTAGAAGCAGTTTTTGTCTGCAAGGTAAAGCATACCACAGGAGATAGAAGACATGAGCAGACACGTCGAGGTTTTCTGGTGAGGAAGTCCAACTCTAGACTAAACTGGTGCAACGAAAACCACAGTGTCACGCAATGCCGCTTCTGTGACCCACCAAGAATATAGGCCAAAGTCTCATGATGCTCTGAACCTACATCCTAAATGAGACTATCGCGAGAACCACAGGAGTAAATTCAGTAGGATCACGGGGCGATCTTGATGATAGAAGCGAATGAAGAAGAAGAAGATATGAGCAGAGAAAGTGGATCTTTTGCCCAAAAAAAAAGGTGTCTTGTTGCCATGCTAAGTTATGGCAATTAAATATTGATAGAATCAGCGATAAGAGAAGATATTAAACAGAAGGATGTAGAGCATCTCTTTCACCAAAAAGGACAGAGAAGAGGTCAAGATATTCAGACTCCATATAGTCCAAAACAGACTGCGATATCATGTATAGCAAGCTAGAAGATAAGCACAGCCAGTGAGTGCATCTGTGACATTGGGAAAAAATGACAACCCAGTATCTTCTGCAAGACTACCCTGTGAGGAGCAAAGCAAGCACATATGACCATTACCAATACCAATCCAGTCCAAGCTGTGTGGCAGTGCTGACAATCTGAGATGGATGGTGCATCTTGTCATCTGAGAAAGTTTAAAGGATGCTCATCAGCTTCCACAAACAGTTAACATCTTTCGTGTTCTAAGATAGAATGAGCATTTATTAGCGCACCAGTATAAATTTGAAGTAGTTTACTTTAGTCAAAACTTCAATGAAAGTCAACAATTTGTGTTGATAAAATGTCATAAACAATTTTTGTTTCCTTAAAACTTCAATGAAAATCAACAGTTTGTGTTGAATAATTCATGCCTCATTTTGAAGAGAAAGTTTGAAAGTTTTTCATCCAAACTTTCATGCGATGTTCGTTTCAATATTTTGCCACCAGGTGGGACAGAGTCAAATATAGCAGTGCTGGGAGACGAGAAGGCCGTATGTGTCCTTAAATTTGCAAAAACAAACTGTGCTACAGCTGTGCAGTGGTCTTTCTGTACAAAATGTAAGAAGAAGCCACCCTCCAGAATGATGATTTATGCATGACATAGGCAGTTTGATAGCGCAGGTTGCTTATGTGCACGCTGTGGCCTGCCTCGTTGTGTCAGATGATAATGTTGATTATGTTGTATAGCACTGCTATATTTGACTCTGTACCACCTGGAAGCGAAATATTGAAAAGAACAAAGCACGAAAGTTTGGACTTTCTCTTCAAAATGAGGTGTCAATTATTATGATAGGCATTATATTACGCCAGTAATGAGCGTTCAGAGACTTTAGTTACACTCTGTATGTATGTCTGCAAACATCAGATGTTTCTGAAGCATGCCACTTCTGTGTGGGCATTCATTGCTGTGGAGTATCTGAAGCTGGGAGCCTTTTTTTCTGCTCTTGCCCAGGTGAGCCCTCTATTGCTCAGCATCCTTTCTGTTGTTCTTCTCCATGTCTCTTTTGGTCTACCCTTACTTCTGTTCCCCTGTGGTGTCCATCTTAGTGCTATTTTTGGTAGTGAGTTGTCAGTCATTCGAAGCACATGTCCCAACCGTCGCCAGCGTCTTTCCTCAATAATTGTTGTCAGTGGTTTCATCTGCATTTCTGCTAATAAGATGTTATTTCTTATGGTGTTTGGCCAAAATATTTTTCTAATTCTTCGTAAACGTTTAGTCTGGAAAGAATTCAACTTGTTTTCTATGGTTTTGGTGATTTTCCAGCATTCACTTCCATAGAGTATTACACTTAGAACATTACTCTTAAATATCCTGATTTTCGTATTTATGCTTAGTTTTTTTGATTTCCATATATTCTGCAGCATTTGCAAAAGCCTGGTTTGCTCTAGTAAGTCTGCTGTTGATGTCCTCTGTGCTGTCTCCATTTTATACTACTTTGCTGCCAAGGTATACAAATTCGTTGACCTCCTCCACTAACTTGTTATCTACTCTAAGTACATTTCTGTTGTTCACATTTTGCTTCATTAACTTTGTCTTTCCTACGTTGATCTTTAGTCCTATGTTGTTTGCATTCTGAGTTAGCTTGTTTATTTTATCTTGCATATCTTTGTGACTGCTTGATAATAGACAAATGTCGTCCGCAAAGTCAAGGTCCTCCAGCACTGTGTCAAGGGTCCATTGTAATCCTATGCGTTTATCTGATGTTGCCTCCTTCATTAACCAGTCTACTGCCAAGATAAATAATGTTGGTGATAGTACACATCCCTGTTTCACTCCTGTTTGTACCCTAAAGCTGCTGGAGGTATATTCTCCACAGATCACTTTGCACTGAAAACACTCGTATAGGGCTTTGATTACATTAACTATCTTATGGGGGAGGCCATGCCATCTTAGGATTTTCCACAGTGCATCTCTGTTGACACTGTCAAAGGCTTTCTCAAAATCTATGAATAATGCATATGTTGTGCTATGCCACTCATTTGCCTGTTCTAATATTTGTCCAAGTACAAATATGTGGTCTATGCATGATCTTCCTTTCCTAAATCCTGCCTGCTCTTTCCGAAGTTTTTCCTCAAGTGTTGGTACAATTCTGTTGATGATTATTCTGCAAAATACTTTACTGGTGAGTGGCAGTAGGGTAATGCCTCTCCAGTTCCCGCAATCTCTGAGGTCACCCTTCTTTGGTAGTTTTACTATAAGCCCAGTTTTCCACTCCTCTGGAGCTTTTTCTAGATCCCAAATTTGTTGTAATATCCGGCAAAGTTGTTTTGGTGTTTCTGTTTCTTCTGCTTTCAACATCTCAGCAGTCACTTCATCTTCACCTGGTGCCCTGTCTGATTTTAGCTTCTTTATCACCTCCTTTACTTCATTTATTGTTATTGGTCCTGTATTGATGTTTAGTTCCGTTTTTGCTTCAGGTATGTCTTTTGTTTGTGCTGCTTGTGTCCTGTTTAGTAGGGTGTTAAAGTGTTCCCTCCATCTTTCAATTTTTTCTCTTTCTCCATGACCAGTTGTCCATTTTGTGTTCTTACTGCACTTTCACATCTTGTGTTGAATTTACCTGTCATCTGCTTTGTGATTTTATATATGGTTTTTATGTCATTTGTATATGCTGCTTTCTCTGCTGTTTCTGCTAAGTTGTCATAATATTGACGTTTATCTTGACGGCATGATTCCTTCACTTCTTTGTCTTTTTGTACATAATTACTTAAAACTCGTTCTTTAAGCCGTTGTGATTTGGTGTTCAGTAATTTTTCCTTGATTTCTTTTCTTTGCTCTATCTTTTCCCATGTGGTCTCGCTTATCCATTCCTCTTTTCTCCTTTTCCAATATCCCAGCACCTCTTTTGCTGCTTCCTGTAGTGTTTTATTGAACTCTAATATGGACATTTCTGCTTCGTCTTGTAGGACACTGAAGCGGTTCTTAAGTACTATTGAGAATTCATTTCTTGTTTGCTGGTCTGTCAGTTTTCTTGTATCAAAATGTATCTTTCTGTGTTCTCCGATTTTGGATTTCCTTAATTTTAGTTTTATTTTTGCTACCAGAAGGTTGTGATCACTTCCTACATCTGCTCCTTTCCTTGCTCGCACATCGTTTAGTGACCGTTTCCACTTGTTGTTTATTAGTATGTGATCGATTTGGTTTTCTGTGGTTTTATCTGGTGACCTCCAAGTCACCTTATGGATGTTTTTGTGTTGGAAAATTGTCTCTCTGATGGTCATCATGTTTTCTTCACAGAAACTGCACAGTCTTTCTCCATTTTCATTTATTTCTCCGATTCCTTCTCTTCCCATGATTCTTCTTCTGTCTTCATTTCCTTCACCTACTTTTGCATTGAAGTTGCCCAAGATGAGTAGCATATCATGCTTGGGTATTGTTTCTACTGTTGCTTGGAGGCTGTTGTAAAAATCTTCTTTTAATTCCTCTTCAGCTGCTTCTGTTGGTGCATAACAAACTATAATAGACAGCTTCGTGAATCTTGAGTTGAACCGTGCATATAATAATCTCTCATTTATTGGGATCCATTTCAGCAATGCTCTTGATGCTTCTTTTGTTATAATCAATGCTACTCCTCCTTCATGAAGATCTTCTTTACCTGACCATATTATTGTATCTTCTGTGTGCTGTGTTGTTAATTTCCTTCTGCCTTGTCCTGTCCATCTTGCTTCTTGTATTCCTAGTATGTCTAGTTTATATCTATGCATTTCCTTGATGGTTTGTGCTAGTTTTCCAGTCTGGTTTAGTGTTCGTACATTCCAGCTGCCTATTTGCATCTTGTGTTTAGGTTCCAGGAGGTCTGCAGTCGGGCTGGGGACTTCCAGTGGCTGGCTTTCATCCACAACCTTCATGGGCTCAGTTTCCTGATACGCATTTCTCCTTCCACCTGCATTTGTTTTTTCCCTTGCTTCCGTTTCTGTAGCAGTGTGATAGTTTTTTTTACCAGATAGGGTTGCTGGCCCTATGCTGAACCCTCCTTAGTCGCCTTTTACGATCATGCGTGGTAGGGTACAGTGGTCCTATTCTTTGCAGATCCCGGGTACCACACGGGGGATTCAGAATAATAGCAAGATCTTTATTGTTTTTCATATATTGAGACAAGGGGACATCTGCAGAATGCTGCTCAGATTGAAAAGTGAGAAGGTGAATACTTTATCCCATAGTCAGTTGGTCAGTCATTTGCATGTCCCTTGTGGAACTTTGCCTCACTAACAGCTCTCCTGTAGGCCTCTCGGTTGTAAGCAAGATTCCCTGTTGCTGATGCATCCATTTGCAGATCATCAGTGATGTCTTCACCTTGGTCTTCCTCTCTTTTTCCCATTATGTATCTTTCCAAGACTGTCTTCTCTAGATTCTCGTGACATTTAATGTGTCCAAAATATTTAAGTTTTCTTTGTTTAATCCTCTTAACTAGCCAGTCTTCTTCAGTATTAAGTTCTTTTAGTATGGATATATTTGTTCTTTTTTATGTCCATGATATATGAAGAACTCTTCTGTAGCATTTACATTCAAAGGCGTTTATGTGTTTCTCAGCTGTTTTGTTAAGTGTCCAGGTCTCACATACATATATTGCGATAGGAAAAACGCATGCCCTTAAAATTCTTATTTTTGTCGTTCTGTCTGTTCCTGTCAACAGCTTCTTTAGTTGTTTTACTTTCTGAAGAGATTATCCATAATGAAGGAATGACAAATGTAATACAGCAGTAATTTGTTTTTATCCTTTACAAAGCTGTATTATTATTATTATCTGCCATTGGCTATCATGCTTCTCTGTCTTGTGCCATGCCTGGTGCTTCCCAGTCAAATCAAACGCTCTTCTTTTTCCGTGCCATCTGATTGTCCTCCGAAACATTTTTCTCTTGCCTTTCCTCTCTTCATTTTTCTCTTGAATTTTCCAGCCCATTACTAAGTTTTCTAACTTTTGTCTTTCTCATGACATGTCCAAGAGATTTTGACTGTCTTCTAATTAGTTTCTTTTGTTCTGAAATTTCTCAGAGGACCTTTTCGTTTATTTTTTCTGCCTGTCCAGGCTATTTGTTGCGTCTTTCTCCAGAACCGTGTCTGTGTTGCTTCTGATTTATTTGTCAAAAATTTTGATGCCTCCCACAATATAATAGTCACTCAAGATCTGAAAAAAAAAAGGATAATGTAAATATATTCTGATTGTCTCCCCCCCCCCCCCCCCCCCCCCAATATTCAGATTGCCATCCATTGGGGTGCATGCCCCATGTTGGGAAACACTGCTATATGGTTGGAATATTTTTATGATTTGAAGGCTGTGTCTACACGCTGTGACTGTAAAACATTCATCATCATCATATCATCATTAGTATTGTCTCCCTAGTGAAGATTGGTTCACTCCAACTTCTCAGCTCGTCTGCTCCGTCCTATGATTGTATTCCTATGCTGTTTTGACTCCTCTCTCATAATGTTGACCATATACCTGTACCATTGTTATCTTCCCATCTTTTTTTTTTTTTCTACTTGATGCTTCCTTCAATAGAAAATCTTTTTTTTTTGGTCTCCACAGTTGTTGCGGGACAACTGGAAGGTCATTCGAGATGAAGGTCTGGCCCAGCTGAATGCCAAAACTGGTTCTTTTGTGACGGAAGACGAGAACCTGCGAGACACTGGAGATTGGAAACAGTTTACTTTATATCAGCAAGGTGATGCGCGAAGTATGCTCCATTTTATTATATGCAGCTGAAACATGGAGAACCAACTGGAGAATTGAAAGCAGACTGAGAGGATTTGAAGGAAGATGCCTTAGGAAAATTCTGAGAATACACTGGGAAGAGCATGTGACAAATGAGGAAATAACCAAATGAGCAGACACTGAGAACATTACTAAAGAGGTCAAAAGATGAAGATGGAAATGGCTGGGCAACATACTATGCATGGGAAAAAACAAGACACCCCTATACCACCTTGACTTGATGCCTCAAGGGAAAGAAGGTAGGGTGGGGGGCAGGCCATTAGGAACATGGAGACACACATTACAGGAAGAGCCTAAGGTAGCAAGAAAGACATGGTTTGAGGTATCCTGACTTGCTCAAGACATGATTGGCTGGGAACCTTTGTTGATGCCTTATGGAGATTGGGAGTACAGAGGACTGATGATGATGATGATGAATGCATGAAGTAGAGCATTACAAACTTAGCTAAAATTTTACTGCATATGGGGAATCAGCTAGGTTTGTTTACAGTGAAGGAGAGGAACAGAATAGGAAGGATTAGTTTTGTCAAATTTCAGACTGTAGCTTTTCAATTCATGCACACAGCAGTACTTACCCTGAGAAGGATTCTAAACTAAACATCAGATGGTAGGACAAGACCAGAAACAAGGAGGTCTGGGAAAGAGCAGGGAAAGAGCCTTTGAACCTACAGATCATTTGTAGAAAATTCAGGTGGATTGGCCACACGCTAAAGAAACCAGAGAGAGAGAGAGAGAGACAGACGCACGCACGCACACGCATACACACACACAAGATATATATATATATATATAAGAAGCTCAGAAAAGCTCACAGAAAAGGGACACATGTGGTGAGAAGTTGACTGGAGAAACTTTTATCTGTGACCAATACTTTCCTGTACCGGGAGATGGGCATAATAAGACTAACAACCTTATCCTGGGACCTATCTAGATGCGACACCAGATGGGAAGAAAAGATATCATTACGGAAACCCGCAGAGAAACCAACCGAGCATCAGGGTGCCAACTCCAAAAAGAGGCAGGCCGTGTGAAACTCTGAAGAAGACACTGTTAAGAGAGGCCAGATTAACAGGCATAAAATCCCTTGATGAGGTTGAAAGGCTCGCCGAAGACAGGAAAAATTGGCAAACTACCTTGCGAACCCTATGTGACGTTTAACGGCACGGGAAGGATATAAGATAAGAATACTTCCAAGGAAGCGATGGGCAATGATGATGGTGATGACTTAACAGTGCAGTGTGAAATATATATCTTGTGAATAGGTAGAAAAAAAAAAGATTACAGTTTTGCGTATATTGACCCGTGCCTGTTTTTAGTGTTTTATGGCAGTTAAAAATTGTGACTGTTGGAGAATACATGGTGTTTTTTTTTTTACTGCAGATAGAAATTAAGCAGAAGATTTTGCTAAAATATTTGTTATATTTCAGCAAGTAGAAAAAAAAACATTTAAAAAAAAACTGATGTTATTTGTTGCAGGCCGAGATTATACAGAAAGCTATAGTTAAAAAATTTGATGATAAATGATGTTGTTGATGACAAATGGAAAGGGAACAGAAAACAGGGTAATATAGTTGGTGTTATTTTGCTGCGGGTAGAAAGGAAACATAGACAAATATTAGAACAGGCAAATGAGTGACATAGCACAACATATGCATTATTCATAGATTTTGAGAAAGCCTTTGACAGTGTCAACAGAGATGCACTGTGGAAAATCCTAAGATGGCATGGCCTCCCCCATAAGATAGTTAATGTAATCAAAGCCCTATACGAGGGTTTTCAGTGCAAAGTGATCTGTGGAGAATATACCTCCAGTAGCTTTAGGGTACAAACAGGAGTAAAGCAGGGATGTGTACTATCACCAACATTATTTATCTTGGCAGTAGACTGGTTAATGAAGGAGGCAACATCAGACAAACGCAGAGGATTACAATGGACCCTTGACACAGTGCTGGAGGACCTTGACTTTGTGGACGACATTTGTCTGTTATCAAGCAGTCACAAAGATATGCAAGATAAAATAAACAAGCTAACTCAGAATGCAAACAACATAGGACTAAAGATCAACGTAGGAAAGACAAAGTTAATGAAGCAAAATGTGAACAACAGAAATGTACTTAGAGTAGATAGCAAGTTAGTGGAGGAGGTCAACGAATTTGTATACCTTGGCAGCAGAGTAGTATAAAATGGAGACAGCACAGAGGACATCAACAGCAGACTTACTAGAGCAAACCAGGCTTTTGCAATGCTGCAGAATATATGGAAATCAAAAAAACTAAGCATAAATATGAAAATCAGGATATTTAAGAGTAATGTTCTAAGTGTAATACTCTATGGAAGTGAATGCTGGAAAATCACCAACGCCATAGAAAACAAGTTGAATTCTTTCCAGACTAAATGTTTATGAAAAATTAGAAAAATATTTTGGCCAAACACCATAAGAAATAACATCTTATTAGCAGAAATGCAGATGAAGCCACTGACAACAATTATTGAGGAAAGACGCTGGCGATGGTTGGATCATGTGTTCCGAATGACTAATAACTCACTACCAAAAATAGCACTAAGATGGACACCACAGGGGAACAGAAGTAAGGGTAGACCAAAAGAGACATGGAGAAGAACAACAGAAAGGATGTTGAGCAATAGAGGGCTCACCTGGGCAAGAGCAGAAAAAAGGCAAAGGACAGGCATGTGTGGAAAACCCTTGCGGAAGCCCCATGTGCCGTGGGCACTTAAGGTTCAGAGAGAGAGAGAAAGGAAACAGAAAAGTAGCAAAATGGATATTGTTTTTGTTGCAGGAAGAAAACAGAAAGTACCAAAATGGATGTTATTTTGTTGCAGGTCGAAAGAAAACAGAAAACTGTGCCAGGGCCCCAAGAACGTGCCAGTTGATAGATCAGATTCCAGATGCAAAAGGATGTAAAAGAGGCCAGGTGTGTAAAAAAAAAGGACAATTTTTTTTGTTTTTTTTTTGTTTTGCAAACCTTTTTTCTTTGAAATAGGTCATTTTGGCAACACAGAGGTGAGTGTTGAAATACAGGCCAATCAGTTTTGTCCTGGTACAGTTTTAATAACACCAAAGAAAGCTTCTAGTTCAGAATGGTAAAAGTTATAGCATTCTCCCCCCCCCCCCTTTTTTTTAAAAATAATCTCCACTTTGTGGAATTTTGTAACTTTCTGAGCTCATCACACTTTCATTCCCTCACAAATGTAGTTTTCATTTGCCCATAAACTTCTTCTCATATCAGATGGCATCCAACATTTTACTTCAAACTTGAACCCCATTTCTCTCCCCGGGCAGAGATTTCTTGGACAAGGGACTCACTTCATTCAAAGTAAGACAACACAATTTTGTAGGATTAGACCTCGAAAAAATCGTACACAAAGCACTTTAGTGAGACGTGAGAGAAATAAAAATCACAAAAGAATTTAATTTTGTACGAAAGCCTCATTGTTTCCTATTTATAAAAAATTGTTCACTTCATTCAAAGATCTTATTCTATGTGTGATTATTTATAGAAAATATTTATTGAGGTTAGATTTCATGCAACATTTAGTTAGTTTCTTAAGAAGAATATTGAAGATACCATAGACAGCGAGAAAACTGAACAAGAAAGTTCTGAAAGAGACACAGAGAAACAAGGAAAATTATAACAAAGATCAGAAAATGACAATCCAGATCTCTGGGGCATGTTTAGAGGAGAGGTGGACTAGAGCACCTAATGGCAGTAGAAGGTAGAAGAGACAGGTAGAGAGAAAAAAGATGTTTGATAGTTTGGCATCCTGTCATGGGAAATGGTTATTGACAAGTCTGTTGAGATGCACAGGGGGATCAAGGGTTGTGGAAGGACATGATATCCTACACCTGTTGGCAGGGACCTTGAGAGAGATATAACATTTACTTAGCAACAGGAATTAGTATCATGGGTTTCAGGATGTGTCCGGTTTTGCTCTGCTCCTCATTCTAGCAGTCGTCGAAGAGCTGCTGTGCTAACTGTCCCCATTAAAAATTGGTTATGAGACAAGCCTGTTGTATCAGGCTAGTGGGATTCTCTTGTTCCCTTTGTTGCTCCAATTTCTTTTATGCTCCCTTTGTTATTTCCATTTCTTTCATTTTGCTTGATAACATTTTAAAATTAGATACTGGAAAAGATGACATTAGTGTAAAGAAGGCAGAAGACAATAAAACAGGAAAAAAGAAAGATTAAGAACAGGCCACTGCAGGGTTCTGAGCCATCTCCATTGACTCAAGATCTCACAGACGAATGCCTATGTGGAAGTGGAGTACAGCCTCCAGAACATAGAGCACACCCAACTTTTACAGATCTACGCAACCAGACACGGCCACAGGGCTCGGACCTAAGGCGGAAGCTGTGGAGCTGCTCGGAGGACCTGGAAAAGACTGTGGACTTCATTCTGGTGACTGGGCTTCCGGTTTAGCATGAACATGAACTTGAACGCCAAAGAAGAAGAAGAAAGAAAAGATAACCCGGTTATCACATACAGACACTGAGGGATATAGGTGTTATTGCTCATTTTTTTTTCCTTGACCTGTTGAAACACTAGCGGGTGATATGATCAGCAGCATGCCTGGTTACCTTTCCATCCCCAAATCCAGAAGGAGTCAGAGTACCCATTTCTACAGGTGAGCGACTGGAATGCCTCTAGTAGGGTGCATTGACCTCTGAGACAAACAGAATAATCTCTATCCCACCAAAGTATCCAAATTGGGCATTTTTTTTTTCCTTCCAAACTTTGTCCAACAGCTAAGCTATAGAATCCATTTTAAAGGAAAACGGTTTTCTTTCCTTTTTCGTAGTCTCCTGTCTATCTTGGGTTGATGTTTTTTTTAATTTTTGCTTCATTGCTTCATTTGGATTCTGTTTTGTGAAATTTCTAAAAGATAATCTAATTTACATGAAACAAAACTAGCAAATAAAGCTATCAATAAATTGGATTCTGCAGCCAGTCTTCCCTTTTAAAGGAAAAAAAAAAGTGTGGCAGGGTCTTGGCCATCACTGATCCAGATAACTGCAAAGTTTCCTTAAGCACTATTCTCCTATTTCTTACAAGAAATAATTCAATTTTTGATGGTAAATCCAGACACTGTCATTTGTCATAAATTGTAGTGGTATTATTTTGTATGAGAACAAAATTTGAACAACTGGTCGTTTTAGAATCCCAAGCTCAGTTTTTGGTAACTTTTTTTTTCTTCAGTTATTATAAAGGGCAGATAGCCATTCAAAATACTAGAAGTATGTTTAGACACAATAGAAACTAAGGCATCTTTTAAGTGTGTCTAATCTGATTGGTTGTTAAAGTTTCATATTTGCATACTGAGGCTAAACTTCTATGGTATCTCATCTGTTCATGATGTAGGTAAAGTTTTCTGTGATGAGCCCTGGGATCCATGTATGGCCTCATGTGGGCCCCACAAACTGTCGGATTAGGGCTCATTTGGGGCTTGTTGTGCCCGAAGGACCAGTCATTAGAGTGATGAATAGTACAAGGTATGTTTATGATAAGGTTAATTAGCTTATGCTGATTGAAAGGTATGACTTATTTAGATTCAATTAATTATATACTGGTGTGAAGATGTAACTGTTTGGTGTATGCTAATTGTTAGGTTAAGGTTAATTGTATATATTGATTTTAAGGTATAACTAATTGTGTATACTATATATTGTGTATATCGTATTTCCTTGAATAAATTCCCCTGGTGTATATTCACAAAATTTTTGTTGTGATTCGGCGTTTATTCAAGGCAGGTGTTTTATTTTGCAAAAATGCCAGCACCGGTATTAGCCTATATCGTACGCCTTTCCATGGAAGGACAAGAGATGATGTACTGACCTGGGTGCTTATTTCAGACCCAGTGTTTATTTGGGGCATGTGTTTATTAGAAACATGAACCCCAGCTTTTAAATGAAGCCGACAACTGTTTCAGACCTGGCGCTTAATCAAGGAGATACAGTATATTGATTTCAAAGTGTAACTATATGGTTATACTGATTTGTAGATGCAACTGTTCTACAGTGGAAATGGCGTTTGCTGATTTTAGAGTTTAACAGATTCATGTATATTGATATTAAGTTGTATTTGGTATCCAATTTTAATGTGTGACTAAACTGGAATGTGTTGGTAAGTTTGTGTTAGCGATTCTGCAACATATTTTATTGGCATATGCTGATTTTAAATTGTAGTTAATTGGTATGTCCTGAATTCAAGGTGTGATTAATTAGAAGATGCAAGCAAGGTATGTTATTTTTTTTTAAAATTACTGATTCTACAGTGCAGTTAACTGGTGTATATACTAATTATAAGGCATAATTGTTTTTGTATAAGGTGAGCATAATCCCTGATTACAAAAAATTTATTACATAGAAATTGTGTTAGGTGCACACTTTTTTTTAAAGATTTTTTTCTTGACTCAAAAAATTCTTTTTTTAAGTTTATTCATGAGCTTTAACATGTGCTCCATTTCTTGTCCAGAGAACATCTGAGTGATGGTCCATTTCTTGCTCAGAGAACATCTAAGTGATGCTCCATTTCTTGCCCAGAGAACATCTAAGTGATGCTCCATTTCTTGCCCAGAGAACATCTAAGTGATGCTCCATTTCTTGCCCAGAGAACATCTAAATGATGCTCCATTTCTTGCCCAGAGAACATCTAAGTGATGCTCCATTTCTTGCCCAGAGAATATCTAAGTGATGCTCTATTTCTTGCCATGTGTTTTCCAACAAAGTTTTTAGTCACTGTTGCTAAAGCATCCATAAAATCTTGCCTTCAGAGTTTCAGTGTCAGAAACTGGCAAACTGCATACTTTGTCCTTAGAATCTCTCTTTCTCTCTCTTTCTCTTGCTGTCTGAACTTTAAGTGCTAAAGGCACATGGGGCTTCTGCAAGAGTTTTCCACAAAAGCCTTTTTTTCTGCTCTTGTCCAGGTGAGCCCGCTATTGCTCAACATCCTCTCTCTTGTTCTTCTCCATGTCTCCTTTGGTCTACCCTTACTCCTGTTCCCTTATGGTGTCCATCTTAGTGCTATTTTTTTGTTGTTCTTAGTATACCCACATTAAAAAAAGTTGAGAGGGGCAGTGTCCAGTGAGTGTGGTGGCCATGACCATCCCGCTCAGTCTTTCAGTTTGGAAACTTTGCATTCAAGATCTGATGAACAGCTAAATCCCAGTGTGTACCATCTTGTTGGAAAACTACTCATAGCTGAAACTTTCTGAGAGGCAGCGTAAAGCTCCAGCATGTCAAACGTTCAATTTTTTGGCTGTCCTCTCTCTCTAACACATGTGGTTTCTCTGACCCCCCCCCCCCAAAAAAAAAAATATGGACAGTGTGTATATTCACCTTCCTCAAAGAGTGAAAAGTAGTGTCACATAAAAGAAACACGCTGAATGTAATCATTGTCATCATTACTTCCCTGCAGAATCTCCATAGTAAAAGCAGCGTGTCAGGGATGGTTGTGAGACTCCAAAGCTTGGAACGATTTGCATTTTGTAGACATATAAATGAAGCCGTTTGTGCAGAATTTTAACCTCTGTATTCTGAGGTATATGAAACTCACTTGAGTCATGACAAGTAATTTCCAAGGGCTTCGTTGAAAAGGTTTACCCACAGCATCAACAGTTTCTTCATTCATACTAGGCCTACCAGTCTCTTTGAAGTTCACCAGCACTGCCAGTCTCTTTAAACTTTGCATACCAACCTTTGATGCTTTTAACATCTGGCAGATCTTATCTATACTCATTCCTGTAACTGGCAAATGTGTTTCATAATATCGCAGAACACATTGGATTTTTACCTTCGTTGATGCCATTTTGATACTGATGATTGCTGCGCTGCTTGTACCCCAAAAAAAAAAAAAACAAGAAAAACTCAAAGAATCGGCCTGTGTAATGCCATGACATGTTTCTGTCTAGCATAGTTTTTAACTCTTTCCATGCGGGAGGGAAAACGCGGACATACCGTTGTGTGCGGGAGAAAATGCGCGGGTGTTTAGAAAATTGGTGAAAATTGAGGGTATAGTTGAAAAAGTGAATTTAAAATGTCATTTCCATGTTTAAAAAGTACAAAATATACATTAAACAAAAGGTAAATGAATGAAGTTTCCAGAAATGTATAATTTTTGTAGGAAAAAATAACTGGTGAGAAAATTAGACAAAAATATTAGGCCCCCCCCCTCCAAAAAAAAAAAATCTCTATAACACTAAACTAAAATGGTTGTCTACTTACCAAGAGCTGTAAATATCCACTTGTTACACACAAATTGAAGATAAAATGAATTCCTTCCAAGAAATATCACTTTTTACACAAATGGAAAAAAAAAAAAACAGAAGCAGAAGAATAAAAGTAGGAAGAAAAGATAAAAGAAGCAGAACAATGTTTGGTTTTATTCAGTTTGAGAACAATCTCCTTGAAGAATGGGGTGGTCCTGAAAAGGACCTGGTTATGGTGCAGACTAAAGTGATGACTGGGGTGGTCCTGAAAAGGACCTGGTTATGGTGCAGACTAAAGTGATGACTGACCTGGTCAGGAATTATTTGGCAGCTTTCTTCAGGGTCTTCTGATGAAGAGCTGCTAAGAGCTGCTGCTGACTGGGTGGCCCTGTTACTGACTGATAAAAGGCTGCTGCTGACTGGGTGGCCCTGTTACTGACTGATAAAAGGCTGCTGCTGACTGGGTGGCCCTGTTACTGACTGATAAAAGGCTGCTGCTGACTGGGTGGCCCTTTTACTGACTGATAAAAGGCTGCTGCTGACTGGGTGGCCCTGTTACTGACTGATAAAAGGCTGCTGCTGACTGGGTGGCCCTGTTACTGACTGATAAAAGGCTGCTGCTGACTGGGTGGCCCTGTTACTGACTGATAAAAGGCTGCTGCTGACTGGGTGGCCCTTTTACTGACTGATAAAAGGCTGCTGCTGACTGGGTGGCCCTTTTACTGACTGATAAAAGGCTGCTGCTGACTGGGTGGCCCTTTTACTGACTGATAAAAGGCTGCTGCTGACTGGGTGGCCCTGTTACTGACTGATAAAAGGCTGCTGCTGACTGGGTGGCCCTGAAATTAGACAAAAGTAAATGAGTGCATATTTTTGTACAAAACAAAATCTGTTGAGAAAATGAGAAAAAATTTTCAGACTAACAAAAACAAACAAAATTACAAAGAACAAATAAAAGAGATATCTACTTACCAACAGAGCTGTAGATTTATGTGCAGGACTTTTTATCAATGTTACAGCTGGCAGTGAGCAGACAAACAAAATATAAAAAACATTTCATATGTACAACAAAAAACATTATGTACAGAATATATTTACAAGAAATGTGGAAAAAATTTTTACAGAATAATACAAAAATATTTACAGAACAACACATGAACACTTTACAACACACTGTCATCTGCTGTCTCTAGTCCAAGACATGGATAGGAAATAAAGACAACCAAGTTGGATTGAAAAGAAAGAGATGGCCCAAACAGAAAATGCAGATAAGCACAGGCAAATGAAGTTTGAGAATCAGCAGCATCTTGCTCAAGGTGGCTGATGATAATTGAAAAAACATTCTGCTGGACACAGATGAGGTTTGTCCTGGCACCTTGTGCAGTAGAACTTTGTCCTCACTATCTTTTTGCCTTTGCCACGGTGGGCACAACGAATGAGTGAGGTACCCATTTTCACCAGGTGACTACCTGTGTACCTGTTGTTTACTGGTGGCTTTGGTTTCCTTCCCGGTGGTATGTGACGTGACACCATAACAGCAGGACTGGTGCTGGCGGCTGCCAGGGATCTCAGGGCTTCAATGAGGTGTTCCTTGAAACAGACCAGAGACCTCTGTTCCCTGGCAGGCTCCTCACAATACAAATATAAGATGTGAGCATTCACCTGCACAACTTCCAAAATCCAAGTGAAGATCTTTTTCCACCACTTCACAGTCTTTCTTCCATGAAGGCCATAGTAGGAGACCATTTGATCAAGCCTGTCACAGCCATTCATACACTGGTTGTATGTGTGAATGACGGCAGGCTTTTCATATTCCTCCTTTTCTGGCTCATGTTCATTGACAACACGAATTGAGGTTGCTTTTCCATGTGTTGTCACAACATGGACAGGTTTCTTTTTTTTCTTTTCCCTCCAGGAGACACAAAGAAGCTTCTGCTCATCATCTCTCACATAGTACATTGGCTTTTTCATAGGTACTGTGAGAGTTTTTAGCTCCTGAGGAAAATCTTTACGCAGGACATTCAACATGCCAGTGTAATTGTGGCCTTTGTCCTGCAAAAATGAAATCAGTGGAAGACTGGTGTAAAACCTGTCTGCATAGAAGTGATGTAAAGCTGTGAGTGGCTGCATCAGTGTATCAAAAACTTTCACTGCATTTACTTTGCTGTCAGCACTGGCAGAGCTGTAAGTGGTGTTACCGCTGAAATATACCAACAGGTTGAAAACATAGCCTGTGTTGGAGTCACAAAGGCCAAATGTCTTGATATGATATTTAGACGGTTTGGTTTTATTGTACTGCTTGTGCTTCCAGCGTCCCTTGTAGCCAATTACCATCTCATCAATGCTCAACTCAGTGTGGGGGTAATAGGCTGCCTGAAATGATGCCAATAACTGATTGAGAAATGGCTCAATTTTGGACTTGCCTTCACTATCAGCTTCACCAACATGCAACATGGTGTTGTATATCAGCTGAAACCGATCCCTGGCCAACGTCTGTCCAAAAAATGCAGTGTGAAAGTATGATTTGGTGCTCCAGTAGTCACCGATTTTGGGTTTAGGTTGAATGCTCATGGCTATTAGTGTCGACAGAAATTTATAAATTTCTGGACGATCAACAGGTACCCACTGCTGTAGTCTACTGCACTTCTTTACAGTCTCAGGTTGGCCAAGTTTCATAACAGCATATTCATTTATGCTGCTAATGAGACTGTCCACAACATCCTCCGTGAAAAGTCCCAGGAAAAAAGTCGAAGGTGTCCTATCATTGCCAAGATTGAGCAACACACCACTGCCATCATATTCTTCAGTAGCAGTACCTACTACTTCATCTGCCTCTGCTAATCTCCATGGTGATTCTGGTTCTGCATCTTCTGTTTGAGCCGCAGAAACATTCCTCTTTTGCCTTTTGGCAGGTGGAGGAGCAGATGTAGCTGTACTTGTCGATGGACGATAGTCACTGTCACTGTCTACTACACTACTAGCAATGTCAGACTGAGAACCATTGTCAAGATCAGTATCACTGTCAGAATCACACCGGTCAGATTTCTCGTCAGTACTGACACTTTTCCTACCAGTTATTGTCGCACAAAAACCAAGTTAAGACTATTCAATTCAAATGTAATATCCACCCTCATTTATGCATGCGAAAGCTGGAAAACAACTAAAGAAATAGAAAAGAAATTAGACTCTTTTGAAAACAAATGCCTAAGGAAAATACTCGGCATCAAGTGGAATGAATTCAAGAACAATGCAGAGATAAGACAGATGACTGAACAACAACCAGTCTCACGGGTGATCAGGAAAAGGAGATGGACATATGTTGGCCACTTGATGAGAAGAAATGAGCAGAGAATCCCCAAAACAAGCTATCAAGTGGAACACAACAGGCCGAAGAAAAAGGGGCAGACCACGTGGAACTCTGAAGAGAACATTATTAAGAGAGGCCAAGTTAACAGGCATAAAATCCTTTGATGAGGTTGAAAGACTCGCCGAAGACAGGAAAAATTGGCGAACTACTTTGCGAGCCCTATGTGACGTCTAACGGCACGGGAAGGATATAAGATAAGATATTGTCGCTAACATCTCTCTAAAAGCTGCTGTACTCCTTCTAACAGGTCTAGAACTACGGGAGGTACATTCAGTAAAATCTGCCATGTCGAAGGGCGTGTCCACAGTTTGATATACTTTGAAAATTTGCACAAATAATGAACACAAAGCTTCAGAAAATGTCTGCTTGGCGCTCCCACGCTGAGTAGAAAGGAAGAAGGTTATTTCTGACATGCGCAGTTAATTTTAAAAGTGAAAGTTGGATTGGAGTGCTTTCGAGAAATAAAATTGTCACTGTCTTGACCATACGGTAGCTTTGGTATACCGGAAATGTCGATATATCGACCATACGCACGGAAAGAGTTAAGATATTTTTCTTAATCAGGGAGGGACTTCATGTATGCTGGTTTTAAGGCATAGCTAACTCAGACGTTAAGATTTTAAAATGTGACAGGTGCACAAAAGAGCCTGAACAGCATGACCCTAGTCCACTTTTCTTGTTTGTTTGGATATACTGATAATGTACTTTTGTGTACATAGCCTTGAAGGCATTCATATTCTTCAGTTGTAGAGAGCAGGTGCCCAGTCTCAATCTTCTGTGAGCAGCTGCAGACTTCAGCAGCTTTCTGAGCCAATAAGGCTCACTGGTGCAGACGAGACACATCTCCATTCCTGTCTGTTCTTGATCTTATTCTTACCTGTTGTCAGTTCCAAGAGTGTCATATATCTTCTTTCTAAGTTGTCTCGCTGTCGTTGTCTCTGTGTGCTTCTTGACCTGTCCCCTTTAATCACTTCTGAATAGGCCATATTCGCTTGTCTATCCACCAGTCTAGGTACACAAGAATTTAACTAGTCGTGACATTAAGGAGAGAGCTGTGGATTCTTAAAAAAAAAATCTTACCCATTATAAGAGACTCAAGACCAGAATGCATGGCTCAGTAGACAGCGGCCATAATGACTGAGCCACCCAGAGAGTCTAAAATAAATGGAGCACTGAAGATATGCTTGTTTATCACTGATTTATCACATTTGTATCATAAATGTGAGTTTCTTACAGTTTTTAATCTTTTTTTTTCTTTTCTGCTTGAGGTATTAGGTTCATTGATCATTACACAGCTGTTTCTTGCTTATCTTTATTCTTATTGTAGAGGTTTATTGATCATTAAGTAACATTGTTCTTTATCTTTATTCCAGAACATGGAAGTAAGGCAAATTCTTTACACTACTTTTTGAGGTTGTGTTGTTAGATTTATTTATCATGACTCTTTTATCTTGATTCCAGGACACGGAAAGAAGATACCTTCTTTTTTTTTTTTTACACTTTTAACGCTTTGTGTTTGCATTAATAGACTTATTTATCATTATACTGTAGTACTCTTATCACAAGAGTTGTGTTTATATTCATTCCAGGCAGATTGAATAGCTGAGTGCATAGGTGCTTGATTTACCAATCTGGTGGTGCTGAGTTCAAGTCCCAGCAATAGGGATTTTTTTTTCTGGTACCACCAAATAGTATAGATGAACAGTGGGCAATGTTAAGAGATTCTATCCACCAAACCGTTAAGGAGATAATACCACCGAAAAAAAGAAGTCCCCAAGAATAAATGGATAACAGATGACATCTTAGGACTGATGGACAAGAGGAGGAGGAGTAAAGATAACCAAGAAAAATATAGCAAGGTAAATAAAGAAATAAGATGCAAATGCAGAGAAGCACAGGAAGTGTGGTTAAATGAACAGTGCAGACAAATAGAGGATTCTCATAATAAAGACAGCAAAAACATGCACAAACGAATTAGTGAACTCACAGGCAGGAAAACAAAATAAACCACAGGATGCCTGAAATCAAAAGAAGGTAAAATGTTAATGGGAAAAAAAGACATTGCGGACAGGTGGACAGAGTACATCGGTGAGCTATATGGAGGAGAAAGACCAGAATTAACACCAGATACTGAAAACTGTGATGGACCACCAATATTTGAAGATGATATCATAGATGCCATCAAACACATGAAGAAAGGAGAAGCGACTGTGCCTGATAATATAACAATAGAAGAAATAGAGACGCTAGAGGAGATAGGAATAAAAATACTAACCAAGTTACTGAATGACATTTACAACAGTGGTTATATGCCCAGTGACTTGCTTAAATCCATGTTTATAGCACTACCTAAGAAACCAGGTGCAAAGGAATGTGATGACCACCAGACTATCAGCCTCTCATGTCACATAATGAAGTTACTTCTGAGAATCATTATGAGAAGAACAAGGAAAAAGATAAAAATGGAAATAGCAGATGAACAGTTTGGATTTGTTGAAGGAAAGGGAACACGCAATGCCATTTATGCTTTACGAACACTAACAGAAAGAGCTTTAGAAGTACAGAAAGATCTCTACTTATGCTTCATTGATTACACCAAGGCATTCGACAAGGTGAAACATTATGAAATTATTAAAATGCTTGAAGACATCAGTATAGACGACAAAGACTTGAGGATTATAAAACATCTATACCAGCAGCCCCCCGTGTGGTACCCGGGATCTGCAAAGAATAGGACCACTGTACCCTACCATGCATGATCGTAAAAGGCGACTAAGGAGGGTTCAGCATAGGGCCAGCAACCCTATCTGGTAAAAAACTATCAGACTGCTACAGAAACAGAAGCAAGGGAAAAAGCAAATGCAGGTGGAAGGAGAAATGCGTATCAGGAAACTGAGCCCATGAAGGTTGTGGATGAAAGCCAGCCACTGGAAGTCCCCAGCCCGACTGCAGACCTCCTGGAACCTAAACAAAAGATGCATATAGGCAGCTGGAATGTAAGAACACTAAACCAGACTGGAAAACTAGCACAAACCATCAAGGAAATGCACAGATACAAACTAGACATACTAGGAATACAAGAAGCAAGATGGACAGGACAAGGCAGAAGGAAATTAACAACACAGCACACAGAAGATACAATAATATGGTCAGGTAAAGAAGATCTTCATGAAGGAGGAGTAGCATTGATTATAACAAAAGAAGCATCAAGAGCATTGCTGAAATGGACCCCAATAAATGAGAGATTATTATATGCACGGTTCAACTCAAGATTCACGAAGCTGTCTATTATAGTTTGTTATGCACCAACAGAAGCAGCTGAAGAGGAATTAAAAGAAGATTTTTACAACAGCCTCCAAGCCACAGTAGAAACAATACCCAAGCATGATATGCTACTCATCTTGGGCGACTTCAATGCAAAAGTAGGTGAAGGAAATGAAGATAGAAGAAGAATCATGGGAAGAGAAGGAATTGGAGAAATAAATGAAAATGGAGAAAGACTGTGCAGTTTCTGTGAAGAAAACATGATGACCATCGGAGGGACAATTTTCCAACACAAAAACATCCATAAAGTGACTTGGAGGTCACCAGATAAAACCACAGAAAACCAAATCGATCACATACTAATAAACAACAAGTGGAAACGGTCACTACAAGATGTGCGAGCAAGGAAAGGAGCAGATATAGGAAGTGATCACAACCTTCTGGTAGCAAAAATAAAACTAAAATTAAGGAAAGCCAGAATCGGAGAACACAGAAGATACATTTTGATACAAGAAAACTGATAGACCAGCAAACAAGAAATGAATTCTCAATAATACTTAAGAACCGCTTCAGTGTCCTACAAGACGAAGCAGAAATGTCCATATTAGAGTTCAATAAAACACTACAGGAAACAGCAAAAGAGGTGCTGGGATATCGGAAAAGGAGAAAAGAGGAATGGATAAGTGAGACCACATGGGAAAAGATAGAGCAAAGAAAAGAAATCAAGAAAAAATTACTGAACACCAAATCACAACGGCTTAAAGAACGAGTTTTAAGTAATTATGCACAAAAAGACAAAGAAGTGAAGGAATCATGCCGTCAAGATAAACGTAAGTATTATGACAACTTAGCAGAGACAGCAGAGAAAGCAGCATATACAAATGACATGAAAACCATATATAAAATCACAAAGCAGATGACAGGTAACTTCAATACAAGATGTGAAAGTGCAGTAAGAACACAAAATGGACAACTGGTCAGTGGAGAAAGAGAAAAAATTGAAAGATGGAGGGAACACTTTAACACCCTACTAAACAGAACACAAGCAGCACAAGCAATAGATATACCTGAAGCAAAAGTGGAACTAAACATCAATACAGGACCAATAACAATAAATGAAGTAAAAGAGGCGATAAAGATGCTAAAATCAGACAGGGCACCAGGTGAAGATGAAGTGACTGCTGAGATGTTGAAAGCAGAAGAAACAGAAACACCAAAACAACTTTGCCGGATATTACAACAAATTTGGGATTTAGAAAAAGCCCCAGAGGAGTGGAAAACTGGTCTTATAGTAAAACTACCAAAGAAGGGTGACCTCAGAGATTGCGGGAACTGGAGAGGCATTACCCTACTGCCACTCACTAGTAAAGTATTTTGCAGAATAATCATCAACAGAATTGTACCAACACTTGAGGAAAAACTTCGGAAAGAGCAGGCAGGATTTAGGAAAGGAAGATCATGCATAGACCATATATTTGTACTTAGACAAATATTAGAACAGGCAAATGAATGGCATAGCACAACATATGCATTATTCATAGATTTTGAGAAAGCCTTTGACAGTGTCAACAGAGATGCACTGTGGAAAATCCTAAGATGGCATGGCCTCCCCCATAAAATAGTTAATGTAATCAAAGCCCTATACGAGGGTTTTCAGTGCAAAGTTATCTGTGGAGAACATACCTCCAGCAGCTTTAGGGTACAAACAGGAGTGAAACAGGGATGTGTACTATCACCAACATTATTTATCTTGGCAGTAGACTGGTTAATGAAGGAGGCAACATCAGACAAACGCAGAGGATTACAATGGACCCTTAACACAGTGCTGGAGGACCTTGACTTTGCGGACGACATTTGTCTATTATCAAGCAGTCACAAAGATATGCAAGATAAAATAAACAAGTTAACCCAGAATGCAAACAACATAGGACTAAAGATCAACGTAGGAAAGACAAAGTTAATGAAGCAAAATGTGAACAACAGAAATGTACTCAGAGTAGATAACAAGTTAGTGGAGGAGGTCAACGAATTTGTATACCTTGGCAGCAGAGTAGTAGAAAATGGAGACAGCACAGAGGACATCAACAGCAGACTTACTAGAGCAAACCAGGCTTTTGCAATGCTACAGAATATATGGAAATCAAATAAACTAAGCATAAATATGAAAATCAGGATATTTAAGAGTAATGTTCTAAGTGTACTACTCTATGGAAGTGAATGCTGGAAAATCACCAAAACCATAGAAAACAAGTTGAATTCTTTCCAGACTAAATGTTTACGTAGAATTAAAAAAATATTTTGGCCAAACACCATAAGAAATAACATCTTATTGGCAGAAATGCAGATGAAACCACTGACAACAATTATTGAGGAAAGACGCTGGCGATGGTTGGGACATGTGCTCCGAATGACTGACAACTCACTACCAAAAATAGCACTAAGATGGACACCACAGGGGAGCAGAAGTAAGGGTAGACCAAAAGAGACATGGAGAAGAACAACAGAAAGGATGTTGAGCAATAGAGGGCTCACCTGGGCAAGAGCAGAAAAAAAGGCGAAAGACAGGCATTTGTGGAAAACCCTTGCGGAAGCCCCATGTGCCCTGGGCACTTAAGGTTCAGAGAGAGAGAGAGATACCAGCAGCAATTCGAGTTGAAAATAGAACGGGAAAATATCAACCTATATAAAAAAAGGGGTGCAACAAGGATGTGTACTATCTCCAGATCTTTTTTCTCTGTACAGTGAGAATATTCTAAGAACGATCATCACAGAACCAGGCATAAAAATTGGAGGATACAATATTAACAACCTTCGGTATGCTGATGACACAGTACTGATAGCTGAGAACCAACAAGACCTGCAAAATCTCTTGGATAAAGTCGCCAAAGAAAGTGGACATAAAGGCCTTACTTTGAACACCAAAAAGACAGAGACTATGGTTATATCTAAGAAACAGAATCCACCAGCATGCAATATAAAATTAAATGGAACTGTTCTAAAGCAGATGCAAAAATTCAAATACCTTGGAGCAGTAATAACTTCAGATGGGAAATGCAGAACAGAAATTAGGAACAGAACAGGCCAAGCAAAGACTGCATTTCAGAGAATGAGAAACATATTAGCCAACACATCCTTATCAATGAATGTTAGAAAATGACTCCTAAAATGCTATATTGAACCTATCTTGTTATATGGAAGTGAATCATGGACAATAAGCAAGTCTGCACAAAAATCACTGGAAGCAGCAGAAATGCGGTTTATTAGAAGAATGTTGCGAATCCCCTGGACAGCAAAAATAACTAATGAAGAATGTATGAGAAGAGCTGGAGAGACAAAAAAATCTTGTCAAAAAGATAAGAGAGAGACAATGTACTTTCATAGGACATGCAATGAGAAGAGGGGACATTGAAAATATTATAACAACAGGAAAAATGGAAGAAGATCAAGAGGAAGACCAAGAGAAATGATACTGGACAGTCTGACAGGATGGTGTGAGAGGAGATCACCAACTAAGGTGATGGCCTACCTGAAGGATCGTGTACTCTGGAGAAGCATAATAGCCAACGCCAGTCAGCACAGCACCTGATGATGATGATGACCACCACACCAAAAAGGCCCCGAGGTCTGTGAGTTAGGCATGATACTGACTACATCTCACTTTCATGTGCTGATGGTCTTGGAAATACGAACCTAACACCACATCCCCAATATGCCATTAATGGCATGGAAACGGAGATTTTACCTTACCTTACCTTTTATCTTCATTCCAGGACATGAAAAGATGAGTTTTTTTTTAACACTTGTAACATTTTGTGCTTGCATCGTTAGATTTATTGATTACATAAGTACATTTGTACTTTTATCACAAGTAGCATTTACTCTTTGCTCATCTTCATTCCAGGACATGGAAGGAGGGTGAATTTATTATTTTCGATGACTCATTTGAACATGAGGTTTGGCATGAAGGCTCAGAGCTCCGACTTGTCCTTATTGTTGATTTCTGGCATCCGGAGCTAACTGATGCTGAAAAACGAAGGCTTTCGGCCATATAATTATAGAGTACACATCTAGTTCTTTTTTTTTGTGCGTGGAAATTTCATGCAAACATACTCTTATGTTTTTGTGTGCAGGTGGGATTGATTACAGAAGTATATTTTCAGAACATTTTTACATGAAAATGTATGTATTTGTGTACGAAGGCAGGATTAAGCTGTGTATGTATGTGATTTTGAAAACTGTATGTAATTTTTGCTTTCGTATATAACATTCTATGCATATATTAGCAAGTGATGGAAGATATGCTGGTCAAGCTTTTGCCAGAATGATCATCTATTAGGGTATTACGACCATAACTTGGCTCTGAAAAAAAAAATCTAATTCGTTTTCATTTATCGAATTTTCAATCAATGCCCCTTGTGCCAGTTAGCGAAATCATCGTTCTTTCATTTTCTGGGCCAGTGATCAGTTGAGCAGCTGCTGCCAAATATGCCTTGTGTGTGCTACAGGGCAGCAGTACATTCCCCCTACTTCTCACAGACTACATCCAGTCTCTGTATAGTGCTGCTCCAGTTATAGGTAATGCAGTATCCAGGATTTCTTTTGTTTTTTTGTTTTCGTTTAGTTGTTATCAGAGTTGGTTTTGGGGGTGTTAACCCTATGTTGATCCAGAGTTTGATGTGTAGATGTTAACCCTATGTTGATCAGCTGTGTCAGTAATGTTAATAATGTTCATGAGCTGTGACTGTTGTGTTTTAACATAATTTTGTTGTTGTTACAGAAATGACTGTTTTATTTTATTGGCAGAGTGTTATTTCTTCATGTTACGAGCGTATTTATTTTTATCTCAGTGCTTTTTTTTCCCGTCATTTTACTATTAATAAAGCAGCGGAGCCTCCTGGGAAGCCATACTTTGTTAAGTCCAGTTGAGGAAAGCTGTAGTGGCTTACTCCTTATCCAGTGTATTTCTTGCAGGCTCTTCACTGCAGCATCATCTGTCGAGAGCTTCAAAGTTCATTGCTGGAGTAGGATCTTACAGTAAAATCTTGTTTTTGTAGATTTATATTTCAAGTGCAGTTTTAACATGTGAAATCTGAGCAGTTTGATAAAGGTAAATGTGATCAATATTTACAGCATCAAATCAAGCTTATTTTTACGTGTGCAGCATAACAATGGAAGACACCACATATCTACAGCATATGCAGTTTGTTCTTTACTGTGTTAAAATAAAATTAAATGAGAATAAATGGTCACGTCACATTTGTGCGTGAAAGTAAAATATGTTGATGGGGGTGCCTACAAATACTTTATTTCATAAAAAAATAAAGAATGCTGGGGGCCCTCGAATACTTGTTTTTTACACTTTTCCGGAGTAATTTATATTTTCGGCTGTTGGTTACTAAATTTGTTGAAAATACTTTTTCTGGAGAACATGCAGCGTAGCTGAGTTCAGGGGAAGCCTGAGGCTTTGATTTATTATCAGTTTAAAGCATATTCATGATTTATTATCAGTTTAAAGCATATTCATGATTTATTATCAGTATAGAACATATTCATAATTTATATCAGTATAGACCACTTTTATGATTATCACCAGTATTGAAACATATTATGATTATTATCACTATTGAGAACTATTATGATGCGCTACTAATATTGAGCTTTTTTAAAATTATCAGTATTCATAATTTATCATCACAGAAATTTATGATTTATTATAAATAAACTATTATAAATGTAGATCACATTTATGAGTTATTGTATCAGTACAGAGATATTCATGATTTATTTTATTTGCATAGAGCACATTCATGATTTGTTTTTAATATAGATCACATTCATATTAACTTTTTCAGTAAAAGGCAAGACATATGCAAGATTTAATTTTTACTATAAAATACATTAATGACTTGTTAACAGTAATATCGCATGCATGATTTATTTTATTCTGCATAGAGCACATTTATGATTTGTTTTTAATACAGATCACATTCATGTTTTTTAATAAAATTTTCAGTAAAAGGCAAGACATATGCAAGATTTAATTTTTACTATAAAATACATTAATGGCTTGTTAACAGTAATATCACATGCATGATTTATTTTATCTGCATAGAGCACATTTATGATTTGTTTTTAATATAGATCACATTCATGTTTTTTAATACATTTTTCAGTAAAAGGCAACTCATATGCAAGATTTAGTTTTTACTTTAAAATACATAAATGGCTAAAATGCAACAATGAACCAGGTCCACTATACCAATTACAAAGAAATCAGCAAACCATCCTTTTCCGCCTAAGGATAGGCCACTGCAGACTACTAAGCCACCTATGTCGACTCAAAATGTCTCACATAGACGAGTGTCCATGTAGCAGTGGAGTCCAGACTCCAGAACATATCCTTCAAAAGTGCTCAAACCTGAGGCGCGAGACATGCCCAGAGGACACAAGCTTGGGGCAAAAGCTTTGGGGCTCCTAACAGGATCTGGAGAGGACTGCGGGCTTTGCCATGTCGACAGGAATCAAGATCTGATGTGACCAACAACATCAAATGCAGAAGAAGATAAATGGCTTGTTAACAATAATATCACATGCATGATTTATTATCATTAGAACTGATCACAGTTATCTGAGATTTTTAATGTGACTGCTTGTGTTTGAGCACCATCTGAATTGTTTCCTGATTGAAGATTCTTTGTGTTTTGTACAGTGTCTTCTGAGTAGGATTTGTAAAACTGATTGCTGTTCGCATACATGAGGGCCTGTCAAGTTCCCAGACTGATTTTATGATACTTGGTATATAGCTTCTTAGCGGCATACTTCTTTTAGAATTTCTTCATCGAACACTTTCAGACGTTAACTTGGATATCTCTGAAGAATGCTGCCATTCGTCTTAGGCTGTTAAGATCACCAAACAGTTTGTCATGGATTGGTACTGGTGGCGACCAAAAAGCGTTGTCTTGGTTCTTCAAATGAAGTTGTAGAATTTTGTGTTCAAGTTGTGATGCAGTTGGTTGGTCTACGATGTAAATTTTTTTTTTTTTCCATTTTCCAAATGCGCTATCACTTTGCATCTGCGATTTGTTGCATGGCTTTTAGCTTGACAAAATGGATGAGATTCAATTTGCAGAATGAAAATGTTAATTTTGAATTTTGTTTTTTTTTTGTTTTGTTTTTTTTTTCTGTTTTCTTAATCAAGGATGCCAAGTTTTTATATTGTGCTCTTGAAATATGTCTGCTCGATCATCTATAATTTATTTTTAAAAATATATTTTTCTTGAACAAATGATTTGTTGCAGTGCAGTATGTATTTGTAATGTCTGGGTGCCTCTTAACCCATGATTGTATACACTTGTACCAGTGAAATATTATCACTCATTTGCTTTGTTCTCACTTTGTACAGCTATGTGAGGGTGTGCACCAGAGGAATGTCAAAATGAAGGCGTGCCATTTGGATATGTTAATTAAAAAATATTTCAAATAACAGATAAAAGTGAAACAAATTATGTCTATATTCATATGTGCTGATGGTCTTGGAAATAGGGGCCTTACACCATATCCCAGAATGCCTTAATGGCACGGAAATGGATATTTTACCGCTACCCTTTATTCATCCGATCTGTAGATTGACGAAAGATTTATCAGTTCTTCACTACAACACTATTCATGTCACTTCATTGAAAATCATCTCAGAGTTTTCATAGCTTTGTTATTTCTTCTTCCTCGGCTTTCCGAGCAAGCAAGGCACATTGCCGCAAATAAAGTTCACCTCTGTTTCTCCCTATTCCTGATCTCTTCTCTCTCCGGTTGGTGACACCAGTTTCCTGTATATCCGGTTGGTGAATCAGTTTCCTGTATATCCGGTTGGTGATATCAGTTTACTGTATATCCAGTTGGTGACATCAGTTTCCTGTATATCCAGTTGGTGACATCATTTTACTGTATACCCGGTTGGTGACATCAGTTAAATGTATATTCTCTTCTACCCAGCGTAGTCTGTTCAGTTTCAAGATGTTTATAATCCGCTGTGATTTAAATAATGTGTTCAGCTCAGTGTTCTTTCTAGCTCTCCATTCTCTAACCTGTTGGTATCATTTTTTTTTATGGGCCTTTGTTATGTCACATCTTTAATATGTCTGTACTTTGATTTTTTTTGGGTAGTATTTCCTATCTCACATATTTGCTTTTGATTATTCATCTTCTGACCATTATTACATAAGTGAGTTTACCTTGTGGATGTTGGTAAACATCGGATATCATCTTTAGTGGTGGTTTGTTAGGAGCCTGAATCTGGCCCAGGGGAAAAAAGAGCATGGATGGAAAAACTGTGGAGCATGCATGAAGTGCTACTGTTGATGATGGGATTCATGGAGGCATCCTCTCTCCTTGACCGAGCATATGAAACTGAGTGCAAAAAAAACAAAAAAAAGATATGTGATTTGAAACAAAGAAAATTTTATATGAATACTTTTGTTAAGAAATTTGAACTGTATGAACTGATTAATATTTCATCTGTCTTTTCCTTTGTTTGTGTATCTAGTAGATCATTTTTTGTTTGTTTTTTTTTTTTGTGCCATGTTTTCTGACTCTCTCTTTTTTTGTGCATATTAATTTTAGTTTCATTACTGCATTATTATTATTATTAAAGTTATTTGACATGTTGACAAAAGCATCTGAACAACAGAGACAAAATGTTCAGGAGTTTGCAGTGCCTTATATAACGTAATAGATAGAGTAAAGATAAACAAATATTAAATTACTAATATGTTAATTTTTGTTTTGTTGCTTTGTTGTGTTTTTTTTTTTTTTTTGCAATATCTCCTTGTATGAAGCTGATAAATTGTAGAATAAATATACCCAGATTTAGTCGTCAGTTTTACTGCATAAAAAAAAATTTTTTTTTTTTTTTTCAAGAGAAAGTGGACAGATGTTGTAGATGGAAAAGCTTGGATGTTATCTGTGGAAGTCTGAACTGTTTTGTCTATCCTGGGCTATGCACAGTTTTTTTTTCTCTTTTTTTTTCATGTTTATAATAGTTATGTTAGCAACAATCTCTGTCTGTCTCTCTCTGTCTTGTCCCTTCAGTGCCCAATACACACAGGGGCTGCAGTAAGCAGGAGATTTCCACTTCTGTTGGTCCTTTGCTATCAGCTTGACTCTGTCAGTCCTTTGTTTACCAGCATTTTCTTTGCTGTACATCTCCATATCTCTTTGGGTTGTCCGGTACTTCTTTTTGCCCCATGGAGCCTGCTTCAAAGCTCATAATGTGACCACCACCTCCTTTCAGTCATTATTGACAGCGGTGTCGGCAATACGTGAAGTGTAATGATAAGTTCGAATTGTCATCCTTGTATTCCGGTCTGTCTTTAGCTGCTCTAATCTCCCTGTTATGTAATTCCACAGGACCCAAAAGTGATCTCGTATTAAAAAAAAAAAAGAACTAATTTTTAACTTTAATGATAGTTTTAAAAGAACAAATTGGCAGCAACAGAACAAAGTATATCTACAACTGTGATTTTATTAATATTTTTTTTTTATACAAAACCGTAAAAATGACTGTTGCTATGAAGTTTTAATATTTTTATCAGTGCGTAGAAACTGATGATATTGTTGCTAAGTCGATTCACCCATTTTCTTGTACCCTTTATAGAAACAGAAGAAGAAAAAAAAAGCTGAAATTAATTTGTAACTATAAAAAGAAGTCAGTTTCTCTTTTTTTTTTTAACCTTTCAAATCTTCTGTTTAGCTAGTGTGGAGGCTGAAATTAATTTCCATGACAAATGAACTCGAATCAGTTCCATAATGGCACTTTTCATTTTAGAAGATGGTTTTCATGCAGGTACATATCTGAGTGGCGAAGTGGTTAGTGCACTGGTCTCTCATGGTGAAAGTCAGGGGTTTGAATCCGGCCGGAGGCGCCCCAGTCACCCAGCTGTAGAAATGGGTACCCGACTTCTTCTGGAGTTGGGGAAGGAAAGGTAGCCAGGCGTGATACTGACCATATAGTCACACCCTCTAGTGTGCCGACAGGTCAAGGAAAATATGGGCACTAACACCATATCTCCTGTATGCCTCTAAGGCATGGCAGGATTACCTTTACCTTTACCTTTTTTACCTTTACATATCAGCTGTTGTGAAATTTGTTTTTGAGCGTCGTTTTTCTGAATAGGGTTTTATCTCAAACTCAGTTCTGCAAGTATTGTGGTTGTGTAATTAATGCTGACAACATGCAGAGTAATGACAAAAACAGTGCTACTCCATTTTGACATCGATATGGAACCAATACAAAGCTTCTTTTCACTGGATGAATTAAAAAAAGACACAAAAAAGCCAGTATCAGTTTCATTATGTATAAATGTCTTTTTTGTTTTACATATTGCTGCGTTATACTAAGTATAGAAATCACCGCATAATGCTAGAAAAAAGAGGCAATAGCTGATTGATGATAACCATATTTTATGCAGTTGCTTCATTCAAACTTTAATATTTTTTTTATTTTTCGGCTTTTGTTGCAGAAGATGGCTAGGTCTTTATTAGCTAAAAAAGCTATTATTTCATTTAAAGTTGTTGAATTAAATTATTGGCAAGATGCGTATTAAAAAAAAAAACAGTGTGAAAACATGTGTATATAAGCAAGACCCAGTGATTTCAGTCTATTTACATGACAGGCATTAATTAGTTACAAGAAAAATGTGACGGACAGGAATGACAGAGGGAAAAAAAATATTAAGTCTTAACGTTATATATATATTTTTAAATGACTTTTGAAGTCTTATAGTTGAAAGGTGAAGGATTTTTTTCACAAAAAAATTTTGAATCTTTGCGTAGAGACTGCATTTTGTATGCATCTTTAAAAATTCGTACAGCATCATTTGAGTTTAGAAATCGGCTCATTTTGTGCATTTCTTTAAAAGTTCATGCAGTATCATTTGAGTTTAGAAATCGGCTTTTCTGAAATTAATTTACAACCAGTTTTGAATTTTTATAACAGCTTTTCTGTTGTTTTTTGTTTGTTTGTTTGTTTTTTTAAACTTATTTACAGCCAAATGAATTTAGTTGTCAACTTTTCTGGTTTTTTTAAAGAGATATTCTTCAGCATGGAGAAGAAAGCATAGATCATAAGCTATCAAAGAACATGGTGTGAGATTTGTTGTATTTTATACCATTCTCTTTTAATAAATTTTGTAACAGTATTTTTTATGCTCATTCTGACAGTGAAATGTTTTAATGTTCTGTTGCATCATGGGACAGAAGAAAAAATGATTCATTTGAAAATTGATGGTTTTGATGCTTTTGTTGGTGTTGGGGCAATATATACAGCCAATAATCACGCACCATTGCATGCCGTCCATCTGTACAGCACCGTGTTTTTTTTTAAATGAAATTTTTTTTCATTAAAATAAAATATGTATGATTATGTACATTGTATTAACAGGGTTTTTCCATTTTAAGTGCATCGTTATATGTTTTTGATTGTTCAAGTCAAAGGTATATAAAGTTTTTTGGTGAAAGAGTGCAAATGCAATCATTTCTATCTGTGTTGCTAGAAAATTACACGAGAAAATTGATTGTGGTAGTATTCTGTATATATATATATACATATTTTAAAACTGTGGCATACACCATCATATAGCTGTAATCCATATCTGTCGGTGATTTAGTCTTTAGCTGCCATTTGACTGTGGTGTTAAAACTATAACGACACATAAGAAGAAAATGATTTTGACTGGCAAAATTCTCAGTTGGTTTGCCTGTTTGTGTGTCTATCAAACAGTGTCCTCCTCCACTGCATCACTTGGTGAGAGTACAGGGGAGGTTGGTAGATTTGTTTGTTTTAATGTCCAGACGTACATCGTAGACCAAAGTATGATGAGCAGAATTTTTTAAAAAAATGTGAGATTTTCTGCAGTGATTATCATTTTGTGTGCCATTTTTTTTGTTTGTTTGTCGCATCAATCATATATATATATATATATTTTTTTTTTTAAAGAGGGTTGAGGAGACTTTTGTTATCTTCTTCTGTCAGTTGTTTGACAGGTTTATCATATTTCTTTGATAATGTGTGATACCAGTGTGTTTATAATAGCATATGAGATAGCAGCTTATAAACTGTTTATATTATCCCTTGTTAGTTGTTTAGATTAAATATTTTGGACACATTAAACGTCATGATAATCTAGAGAAAACCGTCTTGGAAGGGTACATAATGGAAAAAAGAAAGAGAGGAAGACCAAGGCGAAGATGGCTGCAAGACATCGTTGATGATCTGCAAATCAGCAGCAGGGCATCTTGCTCACAACTGAGAGGCCTACAGGAATGCTGCTAGGGAGGCAAAGTTCCGCAAGGGACATGCAAATGAATGAGCTGTTTAGATACTTTTGTTAGCTTGATCAGAATTAATTTAATTTTTAAAACAGAAACACCAGACTTCCATCTCACAGCATGACTTCTATGTTTAGGAGTAAATGATAAATTGCTGTGAGCTGTTAGTGAAGCCATGGCAGGAGTCCAGTATCTGCGATTGGTCACGAAGTTCATCATGCATTTCATACATGAGAACTCTTCTTTGCATAAAACATGCTTAGTATTTTTGGAGGATAAAATTAATGGTATACACAGAGGATTCAAAATGCTGCTTACAGAAGCATCAGTTTTATAATTCAGGTATCCTGCTTGAATTGTTATTGATGAGATTGCAGTTTTGCCAACTAAATCAGCTTCAGAGGTTTTTTTTTTTTTTTTAAAGATAATTATTTAATAATTGTGTCAGTTTTGTAGTAAACTTTTTTTTGGATGAGATTTTTGACAGGCAGACTAGAAGACCAATAACCAACATTTTTGAGGTTTGTCATTTTAAAATGTGGCAGTTTCGGGTAAAGATTACATTTTCATTTCTGTTTGTTATTTTTGAAAGGTAGTGACTTTAACTAGCATAATATTAACAGCTGTATCCTTGTTGGAAACTGGTTTGAAGCAGGTAGATATTGCTCTTTTTGTGGAAGGTACTGAACATCATTTTGCAGAATTATTTCTGCTGTTCTGAGACATTTGATATGGAGAAAAGTTCTATGCCGCATTTTACGCTAACCCTCCTTAAACTTTTCTGATCGGCTCCAAAATAAGGTCCTGGTCCCATATTGCCTGGAAATCTGGCAGAGTGATTCTTTATATTGTCACTTAAAACAATTCGTCTTAAACATAATGATAAAGAAATTGGCCAGTTTTTTGTATTTAATCTGCACATAGCAAAGTAATAGATAGTCTTCATTCAGGTCAGTGAAAAGAACTGGTATAAGCAGGTTTATGACTTATACTTTACATGTATACTTATATATTAACTATACTTTACATATGCTTATATAGAAAGTGCAGGAGGCTTGCTGTTGAAAGAAAACTCCCCTCAAATGTGAAAGGAAGAAAAGTCCTTCTTCAGCAGCTTCTGTAAAGCCAACTGTAAAACTATGAAACTGGCTCTGAAAACAGAGAATCTGCCTCTAAGATGAGAAACATGTGGCAGAGATGACTGTTTGTGTGAAAGGGAGATGTTCCATAAGAAAATCAGACCTGGGGGTGTGTGACTTTGAGTTTAAAACTGGGTGAAAGAAAGTTATGTCCCTTCTCCTCCCGCCCAGTCTTTGTCCCGCCCATAGGCACATAATTCAGAGTTGTTGAAACATGACCATCTCACCCAGCCCCAGCCCTCTCATGTTTTATGTCCCAATTTATTTTTTTTTTTTTGGTTGGTACCATGGAGAGACACGCAGTGTTGGAAAGGCTGATCTCCATGTGCCCAACAGTGCCCCTGTTTTATTTCTCCCAAGAGTCTAGTCCATTGCTTGTGTCTATTATCTCATCCTGGGAGAATTTGCTTGTTTCAGAGCAGAAACATGAGAAAGAGATAAGATGTTCAGTTTTGTATATAGTGATCTGGTGCTGTGTGTGTCAAAGGAAGCTGGTTTTTGGTTTGCTTGTTTTTTTTTTATTTGCATGGTTCATGTCCTCTTTGTTTATTTTTCTGCATGCACTATAAAAAAAAAAAATAAAGAAAATATTCTGTTATGAAATTTAATTGTCAGTCTTGAATGTCAGAGTACCTGAAGAATTGTTTTATTTCTTGTTCAGTCTTTCATACAAACATGTTGCCTCCAGTCTGATATTGGGGAAAAGGTAGGCAGCTGAGTAATGCTGACACTGAGGTCAAATATAACAAGTAAGTATTGATAAGGTGCCTAAGGACTTGGGAAAAAATAGGGGCCTAACGCCGTATTCCCCAATATGCTTTAATGGCATGGAAAAGGGAATTTTACCTTATCTTTTAGCTTATGGATAGGGTAAAAAAGTAAAATCTCAATTTCCATGCCATTAAGGCATATTGGTGATTCGGTGTTAGGTTGTGTAGGGAAGGTAAAATGTGAAGGTAAAAAAAAAAAAAACCGATGTAGCGTAGTGGAGCCATTACTTGAAGAAGGGCAGTTCAGATTTAGGAAATGAAGAGGTTGTACAGAAGCAGTTTTTGCAGTGAGACAACTTGGTGAGAAAGCTATTGAAAATGATACAGTGATCACGGCGGCCTTTACAGATCAAGAAAAGGCATTTGACAGTCAACAGGAGCAAGTTGTGGGAAATATTAGAATCATATGGGATAAGAGGACAGTTACTTGACTTATGGGAAGTATTAGAACCATATGGAATAAGAGGACAGTTACTTGACTTATGGGAAGTATCAGAACCATATGGAATAAGAGGACAGTTACTTGACTTATGGGAAGTATCAGAACCATATGGAATAAGAGGACAGTTACTTGACTTATGGGAAGTATTAGAACCATATGGAATAAGAGGACAGTTACTTGACTTATGGGAAGTATTAGAACCATATAGAATAAGAGGACAGTTACTTGACTTATGGGAAGTATCAGAACCATATGGAATAAGAGGACAGTTACTTGACTTATGGGAAGTATTAGAACCATATGGAATAAGAGGACAGTTACTTGACAGCATCAGAGCCTTCTACCATGATAATATGTGTGTAGTCAGAACAACCACTGGTTTGATTAACCGGTTCAGTGTGACATCGGGCGTTTGAGAAGGATGCATGGTCTCTCCCCTGCTTTTTATCATATATGTGGACTAGATCACCATAAAAGCAAACCTGGAGCTGGAGAAATTAAACTAGATCACCATAAAGCAAACCTGGAACTAGAGAAATTAAATGAACTGATGTTTGCAGTCGATCAAAGCTTGCTACACCAAAACAATAACTACAAAATTAACATCATTAGCCTCAACAGCAGCTGCAAAGAAGAATACGGTATGAAAATAAGTATCCAGAAAACAAAAACAACGGTATAAGAAGAACCCGAAGAGAATGTAATATTTATATAAATAACACCAAACTCGAGCAGGTTACTGAGTTTAAACATCTAGGAAGCACATTTACACATGACCAGATCTTTAAGAATAATACTTGAAGAACATATTGAAAAGCAAAAACCATTAATCCTGAACTTCATAGACTTTAAAAAGGCATTTGATAGCATACACAGAGATTCATTGTGGAGAATTTTAAGAATATATGGAACATCATCTGAAACTGTCAATGTCATTAAGGATCTCAATAGTGGATATGTTTGTGCAGTCAACGCAGAAGAAGGAATGAGTGAATAATTCCAGACTGAAACAGATGTGAAACGAGGATGCATAGTATCTCCTTTGCTTTTTGGAATTGCCATAGATTTCATAATGAAAAAATGTTGCACAGGTAAAACGAGCATTGACTGGGTACATGAGACCCAACTAGAAGATCTTGATTTTGCAGTCTTATCGGTAACAGTGTGAAATCAGTACAAGAAAAAACACATACCCTGTCTTTACTGGCTTGCAAAATAGAACTTGAAATTAACAAGGAAAAAAGCAAAAACAATGAAACTTCTCATTAACCATGAAGGACAAATAAACATAGAATGAACAGCTGTTGAAGAAGTAAACCAATTTGCATATCTCAGCAGCTACATAGAGGCAGGGTGGTCACGCCAGAAAGGAAGTTAGAATTCAAATTGCAAAAGCAGCATTGACCTTTAAGAATCTTGAGAACATATGGCATTCAAAAGTTATAAGCACAAAAGCCAAGTTAAGATTATTCAATTCAAATGTAATATTTATGCATTTGAAAGCTGGAAAACAACTAAAGAAATAGACAAGAAATTGGACTCTTTCGAAAACAAATGCCTAAGAAAAATACTCGGTATAAAGTGGAACGAATTCAAGAACAACGCAGAGATAAGACAGATGAGCAAACAACAACCTGTCTCATGGGTGATCAGAAAAAGAAGATGGACATATGTCAGTCATGTGATGAGAAGAAACAATAAGAGCCCAAACTATCAAGTGGAACACAACAGGCCAAAGAAAAAGGGACCAACCACGTGAAACTCTAAAGAGGACATTGTTACAAAGAGGCCAGTTCAGCAGGCATAACATCCCTTGATGAGATTGAAAAACTTGCCGAAGACAGGAAATCTTGGCGAACTACCATGCTGGCCCTATGTGACATTTAGCGGCATGGAAATGATGTAAGATGTAAGAATAGATGAGCATCATTGACATGTCCACTATCTTTAATTAAGGATACAAAGACACGATTCTGAAGTTCTGCACATGCATTACACCATTTGATCTATATAATGCAAGACCTTCCCCTCCCCCAATGCCTACTGGCATGACACCTGATAATGATAGTCTTTCTTTTCCTTTGCTATTTCATCCCCCTCTCTCTCTTTGAACCTTAAGTGCCCAGGGCACATGGGGCTTCCGCAAGGGTTTTCCACAAATGCCTGTACTTTGCCTTTTTTTCTGCACTTGCCCAGGTGAGCCCTCTATTGCTCAACATCCTCTCTGTTGTTCTTCTCCATGTCTCTTTTGGTCTACCCTTACTTCTGTTCCCCTATGGTGTCCATCTTAGTGCTGTTTTTGGTAATGAGTTATCAGTCATTCGGAGCACAGCTATTTCATTTAGTCAGTTATTTATCTCATAGCTACCCTCTCTCTCTCAATTTTTTCCATGGATTCTAGTACCAGTGGGGAAAATGACAGTCCTTACCCAGGTACCCATGATGAAGTAATGCAGTAATTTTGTACTTGTACTATCTCCCTGTAACTGCGAGCTGGTGTTCTTTGCAGCTGATGCTGTGGAGGTGTTGAGGTCCAGCATCCTATCAGCGTGGGAGCGGGTTATGGCAGCTATTTTTTTTCAGTCCCGGAGTACAGCTAAAAAGCAGGGGGGTGTGCAATGCTTCTGGCTATCCCTGCCCCATTACCCAGGCTAAGCCTGTTACTAGGGGTATCAGTGGAGAATACAATAATTAATGGTAACTCTGTGACTGATGCTGAAACATAGGATAAAGGTAAAAATCTCCATGCCATTAAGGCATAAAGAGCTTAATATTGAAGAAGGCTGGCTAGTAAAGAGGATTAAAGAGAGAAAACGTAAATATTTTGGACACGTTAAACGTCATGATGTATTGGAAGGATGCATAATGGGAAAAAGAAAGAGAGGAAGACCAAAACGAAGATGGCTGCAAGACATCGTTGACGATCTGCAGATGGATGCAGCAGTGACAGGCCATCTTGCTCACAACCAAGAGGCCTACGGGAGTGCTGTTTGGGAGGCAAACTTCCGCAAGGGACATACAAATGAATGAATGAATTAAGGCATATAGGGGATACAGTGCTAGGTCCATATTTCCAAGACCACTGGCACATGAAAGTGTGATGTGGTCATTATCATGACCGGCCATATTTACCTTCCTTGATTTCTCTACCTGGGGCCATTTTTGGTGTGTACTAGAAACAAAAAATGCTACTGCTGGGACTTGAACTCAGTACTACCTGATGAGTAAACCGAGCACCTGACCACTCAGGGTAGCACATATACAACCAGTTCTAGCTGAAATGTAACGTGAAACTATATTTTGTGTTGGAGATGGTTTATGTTCACCACATTGTACATTATTCCCCAATTCTGGTGCAGAATTACAACATCAGTGTCTTCATGCAGAGGTGTATACTCAGTATTGTTGCTTTCGGCTGTATGCAGGACTTGAACCAATTAAACTTGACAAAGGACACAAAAATGGGTACCTGGTAAACTAAGTATAAGGAAAACTGTTCCAGAATTAACTGCGTGTTTATACCTCAAAGTAAGCGCCTGTGTGATTTTGAATTCTGGTGACTGGATTTTTCTGTCATGACCACATTTCTGTTCCAGGCTTTTACAAGTTCCTTCCTCCCTCATCCCTAATCTGTATTTGAAGCACAGGTCATCAACAAGGGTTGTTCATTTATTTCTATCCTGGGATGTTCCTTCTATCCATCTCCAGGTGTAGTTGATCTTTCTGATCTCTGCTCCAAGACTCTTTTTTCCCAGGTTGTTTCCAAGTCTTCCTTGTCTCATCCTTCCCTGTGGATTCCAGGTGAGAGCTTGTCTAGTTATATTTGTAGCAGTTTTTCAAAGTGTATGGCCTACAAGTTCAGATATACATAATAAAGACTTTAAAATATCAAGCATTTTTATTGGAAGCGTGAAGTGGCCTAGTTGGTAGTATGTCGACTTCTCATGGCTAGACAGTTGCTTGTTATATTGGAGTATGGTGTTTGAGTAACACTTTTCTTCACTTCTTTTCATTCTCTCATTATCTAAAATTCTTTGTCTACTATGTCTCAAGACTAATCATATGTATTATGCTCTATCGCTACTCCGCAGTTAAAGAATGTCCACCAACAGATTGAAATGCACCAGAATAAATGATTGTTGCTGTAAAATGACAATAAGATGATATCTGCATGAATATTAGATCTGTTATCATGAATTATGCCTGAAGTGAGAGCTATGGAATGAAATGGGGAAAAAAAGTAAAGACATGGAGGATTATTTTTCTTCAAAAATACACAAATTTATTTCTTTCATTTGACATCATATACTCGTACATGGAACAGCCTGCAAAATTCACTCTTTCTAATCCCTTAAGAAAACTTAAGAAATAAAAAAAAAAAAACCAACAAAAACTCAGTACATGATTTAAGCTCATAAAACACAGAAGAATAAACACAAAACAAATAAATAGAAAGAAAAGAGGCAAATAAATAATCTGACTAGAGCAATGGAACCAAAAAAGGGTTGCAGAATTCCATCTTGTCAATGGGCACCATCTCCGTTCCCTGAAGATTTTAATAACAAATTGTATGTTTCTTTCAAGTCATGCATGACACAGGAGTGAAGTAGGAGAAATAAAACAAAATTAACAAAACAAAATTTATAAATATCGAAGTCAAAATAAATTAGAATACTTATTCTAATTGAAGTGACATCGAAATGATGGTGGAGACAAAAACTAAACAAGTGGATGAAGGAATTTCCAACAGATTCCAACAACCAGTTTGTTGTTTTTGCTTGTTCTTGCTTTGTTCATTGCTGTGATGATTTGTCAATTCTTTGCTTGCAGCTCTAATAACTTGTCAACATTTCTTCTAATTTTATGATGATCTGTGCGTGTTTTGACTAATTCTGCAACAATTTATCCTTGGTTTGCATAAACTAGGGTTTGATCTATCAAAATGTCTGATATTAGGGATTTCAAGAGGAATTTTAGAACCTGGTGCTTCTTCTTCTTCATATGCATTGTCTGTCTATATCTGCAGTCCTGTCTCTTGGATAAATTTCACTGTTTTTTGTAGTTCATGTATGGAACCGTAGAGCTTATCTTCTTTGGTGGTTTCACTGGGCTAGTAATTACTTCTCAGTGTCTCGTAGTTGGTGCAGTTTTGGAGGATATGTTCCACAGTTTGAGGCACTTGGGCACATGTACAAAGAGTAGTAGTACCAACCTTAAACTTTGTATACATATGACTTCAGAGTTGGTTGTGTCCTGTTAGAGACTGAAAATGGTGACTTGTTCCTTTCTATTTAGCATGTGATAGTCATCATGTGATGGTGTTTGTGGCTTCCTGTAGGTTTTATCATGCTTTTCTTCTGATTATAAGTGATTGGTATGTCTGGTTGCTCCATTTCACTGCTCCCTTTGGCCAGACGGTCGGCTTTCTCATTGCCTGGTATCCCACAGTGGAAAGGAATCCACTGCAAGGGGACTCTGTGTTGTAAGCAAGTTTCTGACAAGGCATCCTTAAGATCTGGTAGTTTGTTGCACTGAAGAGCTTCCAGTAGTGATCTTGCATTTGTGAGAATTACTACGGGGCATGTATCAATTCTGGAGTCTGATAGTTTTTCAACAAGAACCTGGTGCAAAACTAGAATCTTTAGCATTCTCCCTGAGTTAACTTGCACTGCTCCGTCACTCTTACAGTGTTTTCCCTGCGTTAACTCACCGATTATACACAAATGCAATTTGTAGCATTATCTCAGAGTTTTCTCGCTCTATCATAAACATGGTTACCAGATAACATGGGAGGATACTGGAACAGCAAATTCAACAAATGGGTCAAGTTAAATATAGCCGTGTTGTTGTATAATACGTTACACACTTTGAGAACAATGGCCAGTTGCATTAAACACGTCTGGGAGACAATGATGACTTGTTGCACAAGTGTACAGATCAGTATTTGCATGTCCCTTGCAGAACTTTGCCTCTCTAACAGTTCTCCTGTAGGCCCCTTGGTTGTAAGCAAAAGGCCTTGCTGCCGATACTTCCATTTGCAGATCTTCAATCTTGTAGCCATCTTCGCCTTGGTCTTCCTCTCTCTCTTTTGTACAGATATTTCTACTTATATGGACAGCAGACAATTTAGATGTTTTGAGAGAGTGATATTTTTGATAATGATGAAGACACTGAATTTGAGTGACTTGAGAAAAGCCAATGGTGACATTCCAGGCTGGCATTCAGATTCGCAGGGAAACGCAATATTTATATCAGATAAAGAAAAACTACTCATTTGGACATCAGCACCATCATATCATCATCGCAGCTACTACCTTCATCATCATCTTAAGCCTATGTCAAATTATAACTGTCACTACCATAAGTATGATCATTTGTGACCATCTTTACTCTCATCACCATTATACCACCATAACCATCATCATCATTGCCACTGCCTTCACCATCACCATATGTCGAGAAATGTTATTTTATTTCTGCCCTAATATACACTTTGTCTTTATAACTGTTGTGCACTCTACTCAGATTTTTCTTTTGTGTGAAAATACAGTTATTCACAATTGGTAGAGTGATCCAATTTTTTTTTTTTTTGTTTAACGCTAAAGGGATTAATTCTCCTCCACTTAAAACTGTCCTGATTTGTCATTCTGTTTTCATTTACTACAGGCCCCTGGGCCCTCCTTTAAAACAGGGCCCTGGCATTATGCACCAGCTAGACTCCCCCTTCATTGGCCTGTCTGACGTCACAATATTTTGTCTTATAACGTGACGATCTATGCCTAACATGTCCAAGGTACTCACAGTTCAGACAAAGAATCATTGAGTCTGATTAGGTTTCACTGTTTCGGTCAACTGTTCTCGAGACAGGGATAACGTTCTGATCCTCAGACTCTGCCGTTGTGACTCTTGATTAATAAGAGATGACTGGGGCACCTGGAAATTAAGTGGAAGATGGTGGTGTATTGTATGTATGTAAGTAGTGTATGTACAGATGTGTATATCTAAGTGGTGTATGTATGTATGTAGGTGTATATATGCATGGAAGTGTATATACATATGCATATATATATATATATATAAATGGGTATGTATGTAAGTGGTATATGTATGTATGCACATTTGTAAGTGGTGTGCATATATGCATGTAGATGGTTTATGTAAGAGGTACTTGTATATATAGTGATTTGTGTATGTATGAAAGTGATGAATGTATGCATTTGTGGTCCTGATGCCACTGCAACAGAGCTGAAACGGAAGAATGCTTTGAATACCAAGGACGGCAAAGAATTCAAACAATGAGGTTCAGAGAGACAGAAAGAGAGAGAGACAGACAGACAGAGAGAGAGAGACTGGAGAGACGAGAAAGGCAATAACAAAAGTCAGAAAAAGACAAATAAAATTCTTAGGACACCTTCTACGGCGAGGTAAGCTAGAATTACATTGTGACAACGGGAAAGACAGAAGGCAAAAGAGATCAAAGAAGACAGAGAGAGAGAGAGAGAGAAAATGCTGGATGGACTAACTAGATGGCACAGGCTAAGAACACCAGAAAAGCTTATAATCAGCACTCGGAGCAGGGAATTTTGGAAAAAAACATCAGACAGACAGACAGACAGACAGGCAGGCAGACAGGCAGACAGACAGACAGACAGACAGACAGGCAGGCAGGCAGGCAGACAGACAGGCAGACAGCCAGACAGCCAGACAGACAGACAGGCAGGCAGACAGACAGACAGACAGGCAGACAGCCAGACAGACAGGCAGGCAGGCAGGCAGGCAGACAGACAGACAGACAGACAGGCAGACAGCCAGCCAGCCAGCCAGACAGACAGACAGACAGACAGGCAGGCAGGCAGGCAGGCAGGCAGGCAGGCAGGCTGATGAAGGTTGCCAGTCATCGCTTTGCTATGCAGTCCCTCTTGTAGCTGAATCTACCAATATTTTAGTCAACTTATCAGCCTAATTGGCTTCAGTAACAGCCAGCAATGCTTGTGTTGCCAAGTTCAGTCTCATTACACTTGCATTTTATGTCCTAACAAAAAAATCTCTAACAGCAACTATAATTAATATTTACACAGCGATGATAAACCTGTGTGCTCATACTTAAAATGTCATCATCTGAAAATACCATCATCATCATACCATATAAGGTATCTAAATGGACAATCATGCTTCTCTGCCAGTTTCAATCTTTAACACTTTATTTCATTTCACTTGGTGAAATCATACCATTTCACCTGTCACTAACACATTACCTTCTCTCGCTTCCTTCTACTACCACACTTTGTGTTTATTTTTATTGTTGTTTTCAAATCTACCCTTTTTCATTAAATATCCAGTAAATGTTGAGCATCTTCATAATATATTTAAGATTAAACTTTTTCATTCACAGAAACACACAATACTTTGCTCATCACACAGGAGACTGGCATTCAGTTCCATAATAGTGGGTTTTACTTTAATGTTCCTCCCTTCCAGATGAGGTTTAAAAATAAAAATTGTAAAAATTCAAATAGGTTATGAAAAATTTTAAAACTTAATCATTAAGTCAGCAGTATATCTTTGAGTGAAAAAGGTCTGTGAAAAATAGTTCCGTTTTTATTTGTTTACATCATTTTTTAAAAAAAAGTTTGCAGTAACTGAGAAAATCAAAATGAATCGTGGAGATTTTATTAAAATGGTCTCTCTCTCTCTAGTCCATACCGGTCAGACGTTGATCATCACTGATTTCCACAACCATCCATCCTTTGATCTTTCTATAAGAAGTGTGTTAGGCCGTGCTCTGTGCTACTCAATTAGTCTAAGTACATCGTTTCTATGTCTTCCTCTGTCCCTTTGTCCATCCAATTTTCCTGTTGGTACTAGGTGTTCCAGTTTACTTCTTCTCAAAACATGTCCTACAAATACAGATTATCATGTTCTGAATTTTGGCTTAATTTCTCTCTTTTGCCCAGCCTCTTTTAGTACCTCTTCATTTGTTTTCTTGGCTCTTAAAATGGTTTAGAAAGGGTTAATTTAAAATTAGTGTCTATTTAGTCTGAACCAATGAAATATGACTTCTTGCTGTTCCCCATTATCTATGAAACTGTCAACAGAATATTCTGCTAAAAAAAAGTAATGGAAATTCTAGTATCATATCATACTGCAACTTAAATATTTTGGCCACATTAAACGTCATGATAATTTAGAGAAGACCATATTGGAGGGATACATAATGGGAAAAAGAAAGAGAGGAAGACCGAAACGAAGATGGCTGCAAGACATCGTTGATGATCTGGAAATGGATGCAGCAGCAGCAGCAGGCCATCTTGCTCACAACCGAGAGGCCTACAGGAGTGCTGTTTGGGAGGCAAAGTTCCGCAAGGGACATGCAAAGGAATGAATGAAATGAATCATACTGCTGGCGCATTATGGGTGGCTGGCAAGAAGATCATTACTGGACCCAAAGAAACCTAGCTTGTCTGCAGACTCGGCTATGATGGGGACCACAATACACCTTGCCTTGTTAACTAGGATGTCTGTTACTAGGAGCATCAACGCAGAGGCTAGACAAGGCCTACGCTTGATCTTTTTCCCTGTCTATAACAGCCGCGTCGTTACTCTAAAACAATTTTCTTTGATCACTCAGTCTAGTTTATACCATCACTACTTTCTGGGGGGTCTAAGTAAAGTTTACTATTCCAACTTTGCTCAAAATGAACGACTGTAAGACTTAATTTATATGACAAATTTCAAAGTCTATGGCCTAGAGATTTAAATATGGGAGGCAGTATTTAAAATTAAGCAGTTTAAAACTGAAATTATAGTTTACTTTTCTGTTTCACTTGCCTCTCATAACAAGGTCAGTAGGTCATGTCTGCCAGGACACCCAAGTCACCCTGCTGCAGAAATGGGTACCTGTGTTCTTCTGGAGTAAAGACAACCAGGAATGATGCTAATCACATTGGGCTCTTATGCACCGATGGGTCAAGAAAAATATGGGCACAAACACCATATCTCAAGATGCCTCAGTGGTATGATAGGGGTATTTTGTATTTTTATTTTTGGTTTTATTTATTATTATATTATTATTATTATTATTCTTACAGATTTACTATCCAGAGATTAAAACATTAATTTCATGAATGTCATGGTCTCTAGTTGTTAAAAATTTTAATTTTTGTTAGAATTTTAATTTTATATTTAGCATTTAATCACCACCTCGAGGGCAAAGACATCTGATCTGGCTGTCAACAACCCATTGGCACCAACAACATGTCAATGCCAGGACTGGCAAACCACAGCCAACCAAGACCTTGTCTCACTTCTCCATTAATTACCCCCTGTAACAGGCCTAGCATGGCTAATGGAGCAGGTACTGCCACAGTCCCCATGGCAGTTTGGTCTGCTAAAGAGGTACTGCACACTCCCTGCTTTATAGCCCCACTCACTGACTGAAAAAAAAGAAAACAGTCACAGTAACATGCACACTCCCTGCTTTATAGCTCCACTCACTGACTGAAAAAAAAAAGAAAACAGTCACAGTAACATGCTCCCAATCCATCATGATGCTGTGACTCAATATTTTCACTGCATCAGCTGCAAAGAACACCAACTAGCAGCTCCAAGGAGATGGAAGATAAATAAAGAGGAGAAGAATCAGGATCTCAGTGTATTTATGCACCGGTCTAAGACTGTTTAAAACTACAGTATGTAACAAATAACTAACTTCAAATCTGGGATCAAATATCTATCAATAAATATAGGATCACTTTCACACACGTTTTTTCACAAATCTATTATGTGTATTCTTCTCCACCATGGTTGGTCCTAAGCCCATGGTTAGAAAAGAGGAGAGACTGGCCGGGCCTGGACACACTGCACCACAGGATCCATGGGAAAACTGAGAACCAGCCAGGAGCAACTGGGTCTTTCAAGACAGAGTTCAGTTACTGCACAGCTAGCAGCGCAATTTAGAACACACATGACATCAACAAAATTGGTCATGCAGCAATCGAATTGTGTGTATTCAGATTTATATTCAGTCACCCAGAAGATCAGATATGTGCACGTGACTGAATACTTAAAATCTGGACATCTCTAACTCATTTATACGCCAATACTTACACTTTTTCCAGATCTGCAAAAAAAAAAAAAAAATTTTGTCAGAAGATTAAAAGTCTTGATAACACACATACATTTTAAACAGAAAGAAAGACAAACTAAGTGATCTGTAAGAAATAGACTGCTGGATCTTTGATGAGATAGGGTAAGATAGATATAAAAGTGAAAGAATTACACAAACACAGAGTAATTTAAATATAAAATAAGATTTACATAAACATAAGATGATAGATATAAAAACATAAGGTGAGTTTTATACAAATATTCACAGTAAAAGTTATATAAGCACAAGCAGACATGCAGAGTTATACAAATGTATGTAGAATGTTATAAAAGCATATTTAGAGAATTATGAAAACATAAGCAAGGTGAAAGAGAATACTAATTATGCTAATATAAGCAAAGAGAAGTATATACAAATGGAGACAGTTATGGAAATAAAAGCAGAGACAAAGTTATAGATTGATTGATCTTTATTTCCAAAGTGTTAAGAATTGGGCACACAGGGCTGTCTGACATTCTGCCCTTTATCATACAACTTTCACTCTGTTCCAGACATTCTACAAATATTCTGCCCATATAACCAACATAACTAACAATGGAAAGCTGAGAGACATAAATAAAATTAAAGTATAACATTCACATTTCACTCTTATCCATGCACTCAATACAGAAAGTAACTGCATACATATATAAATGACAACAGAAAGTAACTATGTCCATATATAAATGACTACAGAAACTAACTACATACATATATAAATGACTGCAGAAACTAACTACATACATATATAAGTGATTACAGAAAGTGACTACACACATATATAAATGACTACAGAAAGTACCTACATACATATATAAATGACTACAGAAAGTAACTACATACATATATAAATGACTATCTATATAGAAACATACACAGAGAGTTATAAAAACATGAGCAGAGAGAGCTATATAAACAGAGATAAACAGTTATACTGATAAAACCAGAGACACAGAAACATACACAGAGAGATATAAAGAAAAACATAAGCAGAGACAACTATATATAAACAGAGAAAGACAGTTATACAAATAAAAGCAGACACACAGTTATAGAAATATACAGTGTTATAAAACAACAAAAGCAGAAACATCACCTCAAACAGATACAGAGACTGTTATACATATAAAAGCAGACACAGTTATACATACAATCTTTGAGAAAAAATAGACAAAGTTAAACAGAAATACAAATGTTCACACAAGTAGGCAGAAAGCAAACAGAAGAAAGATGGAACACAGGCTAACAGTGAAGTGAAGGGCCACAAACACAGTTATGTAGAAAAACAGGTGTCTGTGATGATCGCAAAATTAAAGTGAAGCTAACTCCAAACCTGATACAAAAAGGAAAATCCAACGGGTTGACTCGAATGTGCTGAAACAACGTCTGCAGGAGAAATATTTAATGGGAGTGAAAAGCAAATATGAATCTCTGTTAAATGAAGGAACAGAACAATAGAGAAGAAAAACTTTACAAGAGAGATCTGATGTAAAATGGCAGCGTCTATCACAAAGTATAGAATATGCAAACAACAACTTGTCAAGAATAAACAGCAACATGAAGCAGAGTCAGATGATAGAGGATATATAACTCATATGAGAGAAAGAAAGTAAGCTAAAAACTCGCTGAAATATGAAGATATTGACAAAGAAATATGGCACATGTGCAGACAAGCTGAAGAAAAGTGGAAAGATGAAAAATGTGATGCCATAGGCAAAAATGAATAACACTCACAACACGAGAAGGGTACATGAAGAAATAGCACTCATTACCAAAAGGAAGTATGTGACATACAGCAGGGGAGGTATTAAGAAGAAAAGAGATCAGATAATAATAGAAGATAATGAAATAACAAAAAAAAAAACGAGGGGCAGAATATATAAGACCTATTTGAAGATAACAGAGGCAAAAAGCCAGCCATAAGAAACACAGGTGGTCCACCAATAATGAAATCAGATGTTAAAAAAAAAGCCATAAACAAGATGAGAGTAGGTAAAGCAGTGGGACCACATGGCATTACCATAGAAAAAGCGCTGAAGGAATTTGGAATTTCAAAAATGATAGAAATATGTAATAATATATGCAGTCTGGGACATATACCTCAAGAACTGAAACATTCAGAGTTTGTGGCATTACCCAAGATGGCAAAAGCCACAGACTGCTTATATTTTAGTACTATAAGTTTGATGCATCAGCGGCAGGCCATCTTGCTCACAACCGAGAGGCCTACAGGAGTGCTGTTTGGGAGGCAAAGTTCCGCAAGGGACATGCAAATGAATGAATGAATGAATAAGTTTGATGAGTCATGTGGCTGAAAGTCTCCTCAAAGTCATCCTCGAAAAAACAAAAATGATAAAGAAGTTAGTGGAGAACAGTTTGCCTTCAGACAGAGTAGCGGAATAAGGGAGGCAATTTTTTTGCATAGGAAAGCTGACAGAGAAAACATGGAAGCTGCCAAAGATATATATACCTGTTTTATAGATTATATTAGAGCATTTGACAGAGTAAAGCATGACAAACTAATAAAATGTCTTGAGGAAATCAATCTTGATGGGAAAGATATCCAAATTATAACAAATCTCTACTGGGAACAGGAAGAGTCAGATACGGCACACTGTCATCAACAAACGTACCCATTAAGAGGGGGAGTGAGACAAGGATGTGTTCTGTCTCCATGTCTATTCAGCCTGTACACAGAGAACATCTTCAAACACTCAGATGAACTACCAGGACTGAGCATAAGGGGGAGAAATGTCAACAATTTAAGATATGCAGATGGTACAGTCCACCTAGCGGAGAATCCACAGAACCTACAGAAATTAATAGATTTGATACACGGCACAAGTGAAGAATGGGGACTTGGGATCCATATAAAGAAAACCAAAGTAATGGTGTTCATTACAAAGACATGAAAGCAGGAAAGGCCAGAAGCCATAGACAGATATAACCATAAACAAAGAGAGACTGGAACAGGTGACAAACTACTGCTACCTAGGACATACACTGACTGAAGATGGGAGATGTGGGATGGAGATAAGGAAAAAGAGTAGGAATGGCAAGACACACATTCAACACCATGAGGACAGCGCTGTTATCCAGGAATCTGCTCATAAAAACAAAATTAAGATTTGTAAAATGTTATATCTACTCTGTTTTACTCTAAGGACCAGAAACCTGGACTCTAAGCAAAAAAAAAAAAAAAATATGGAGAGAAAGATTAATACAACAGAAACGTGGTTCTACAGAAAACCAGGTCATTTAACATGGAGAATGAAAAGAACAAATGCACAAGTTTTAGAACAGCTGCAAGTGCAATGTGAACTTTTCAAATAAATGAAAATGAAGAAAACAAAATATTTTGGCCATATCAAAGACATAACAATACACTGAAGGCCATACTAGAAGGAAAGCTGGAATGAAAGAAAGTGCAAGAGGAGGACCGAGATGTGGATGGGAAGATAACAAGAAAATAGAGAGGACATGGCTTGGTTGAGTGCACCATCGAGCGAGGGAGCGAGGGAACTGGATATTCATTACTGCCAACCTTCATTCCGGAGAAAGCACAAGATGATGATGATGGTTAAAAAAAAAACTGGACAGAAAAACCACACATATATTAAGTATATAACAAAGAAGACAATGCACTGTGGCCATTGAGTGACCTACTTTGTAAATCTCTGCTCGAACAGTGAAGAAAAGGGCATAGGTATGGTTATAGGCAAAGTCCAAGATGAGTGTTTTTCTTCTTTCTGTAAAATAAGTTTATAAGGTCTTTTGTTCTTTATGAGGAATAATAAAAAAAGGAAAGGAGATATACCCTTTAATACTGATAACTGTGAGCAAATGAATATAATGGTTATGTCACTTTTCCTTGCAGGTCAATGGACTTCTTGTATCATTCCACCAGCCTTTACACTCCTTGGGTGTAGAAGCTTTTCAGCTGCCCCTGAGTTAAAGTCTGCACTTATTTTTGTTTTTAAGCTCATCATCAGATGTGCACTTGCGACTACAAAGAGCCTCTTTCAGTGGACAGAAGACATCATAACTGCATGGTGACAGATTAGGGCTGTAAGGGAGGTGATGAAGATAATCAAACTGCAGCTGCTGCATTGCATCCATCACTGTGACCTCTGCATGGGGACTTGCATTGTCATAGTGCAACAAGAGACTGTTTTCTGACATTGTTCCTCTTCTTTTTAGCTGTGAACTGTAAGTCGTGGTGTTTTCACTTCTGTACTGACCCAACATCCAGCGGTGAATGTCAGAAGGTTTCACTCCCTCCGCCCAAAGAAATCTCACTATGGCACACTATTCAACAGTGGTGCAATCTTACAACTAAGCAGTCTAAACACAAGCATGCTCAGGTAAAGGAAAACATCAGGGTTGCTGGCATGAAGGACCATCCTCTCCATAAGGAGCTGGGGTTGATAAAGGGAAGATGCATCAAATGAGGCAGATCCTGGATGACTGAGGTTGAGGATACAATAAAATCAATTTGCAATCTAGATGAGGTGCCTAAAGGTGATGACTGGTCATGGGTACAGGACCGACCTCAGCTAACAAAGGTCATTATACAGAAGGGCCATGAATGTAGAGACTGGGCACAGGGAGCAACTGAACTTTTGGTTCAAGGTATCATCAATCAGCACTGTGGGTCTTCTGACATGGTAATATATACATATGGCTCAGTGACTCAGAACAGCAGAAGTGTTTGGGTATTTTGTTGCCTACCAAAATGGAAGAATAGTGGCGCAGCATCTGAGAGCCTTTGAAGTCTCACCACTTCAAGCATGAGAATGGAAATTGAGGCTGTGTCGGCGGCAATGGAATGGTTAGTTGCTCATGATGTGGTTGATGGTGTCATTGTGACAGTTTCATAAAGTATGCTTCATAAGATTGAGAAGAAACTGCTTTGAAAAGAATGGGTTCATCTGTTAAGCCAGTCAACTGTGACAAGCCTAATGTGGCTCTACTGTCCAGGGCATGCGGGGGCACATGGTAATGATGTGGCAGATATACTTGCTGGACAGGCTAAAATAAACGACAGAGTGACAATGGATAAGGGGGACATTGCTAAAGCTGCATTGGACAGACCGGGAAAATGAAGAGCGGGACATACATACTCTTGGATGGATGCTGTGGCATGTGGTAGAACATATAAGGGATTGTCCCAAATGCAGTGAAGCTGGAGTATGAATTATGAATCTTTGGCGCAATCCAGCAGTAGATTGTCCATGTTTATTTAACCTTCATTTTAACTAGACTAAGGGCAGACCACTGTGATGTGCATGTTCAAAATATTAATTGGCTACTGTGAACATGCTGTATTGCATCAGGTTCTATTCATTACTACTATGTAATTATTATTACGTAATTTTCAATTGCGTTTAGTGTTTCTTTTTTCTCTCATGTTTTTTTTTATTTTCACACATTTTTTTAAAAAGAATCATTATCATCTTCTAGATTTGTTCTTTTTTTTCTTCTTGTGATTGTCTTTAGAGTATTCAAAAGTTTTTTTTTTGTTTTTCTTCTATCTTGGGATGCTTTCTTCTATGGTGTAAGGAATAAATGCATGAGAGTGTGTGCTATATGTTATATGGTTTATTGTGAACTGCTCATAGTGTGAGATGATATGGGGATAAGATATAAAGGATAGTTGTGAACCACTCAATATGTGATCATGTGGGGAATGTAATGTAGGGGTAGTTGTTAATCACTTAGTGTGTAATGATGTGGGGATAACTGTAAACCACATAGTGTGCAATGATGTGGGGATAACTGTGAACCACACAGTGTGTAATGATGTGAGGATAACTGTGAATTACTCAATGTGTGATGATGAGGGGATAGCTGTGAACTACTCTATGTGTGATGATATGGGATATATGACATAGGGACAGCTGTGAACTACTCAGTGTGTGATGATATGGGATATATGACATAGGGATAGCTGTGAACTACTCAATGTGTGATGATAAAATGTTAAAACCATTTAAAACAAAAATAGGAATCAGTCATTTGATTGTTCCTTGCGGAACTTTGCCTCCCTAACAGTTCTCCTGTAGGCCTCTCGGTTGTAAGCAAGATGCTCTGCTCTGATGCATCCATTTGTGATCATCAACAATGTCTTGCAGCCATCTTCGCTTTGGTCTTCCTCTCTTTCTTTTTCCCATTATGTACCCTTCCAAGACTGTCTTCTCTAAATTCTCATGACATTTAATATGTCCAAAATGTTTCAGTTTTCTCTGTTTAATCTTCTTTACTAGCCAGCCCTCTTCAATATTAAGTTCTTATAGTATGGATACATTTTTTCTTTTTTTTTGTGTCCATGATATTTGAAGGACTCAATATAATCCTTCAAATCCTCTCAGTCTTTTTTTTGATTCTCCAGTTGGTTCTCTGTGTTTTGGTTGCATATAATAAAATGGAGTGTACACTGGATTTATTGATTCTGATCTTGAGGTTCAAATGGAGAGTAGGAGATCTCCACATTTTTGCTAATTTATTAAAAGCCTGAGATGGCTGTCCAATTCTTGTGGATATTTCCTTCTCGATATTGCTGTCTGCTGAAAACGAGGCTTCTAATGTATTTGAATTGTTTTACTTCTTCAATTTCTCTTGTACCATCTTGTTTCTGGCAAAGTGTGTGGATAACAGTGAAACACTAAGCACATTATAGAGTGTGGAGGGCTGAAATAAATAATAATGACTGAATTACAGTTAGTGGATTTGACTTGTGGAAAATAGTGGATCAATATATGTAGAAAACTGAGTGTGAACTGGTGCAGACAACTGTAAAGCACTAAGTGTATAGCTGTGTGATGCATGCCTACATGGAGATACACAATGATACAGGTACATCAAATAGTGCTACATGGACATTTACGCTTTGAGAAACATGTGCTCTTACCCTTGCCAGTGTCTTCACAGATTTTGATCTGAACAAATTGAGGTCCTGGACAAAAAAAATGAGAGAAAACAAAATGACTATTTTATTAACTCTCTCACAACCGAATTAACTTCCACACTCTTCTAGAATAAATTTTTTTCCTGAGAAGATTTGGGAAGAAGGAAACTGGATGGATGCTACTCTATAATTTAAAAATGTGGCTTTGGTTAGAAATATGCTAATTTTAATTTTATTTAAACTGCCTGAATATCGCACTCATTCATGTAGGTGTGAAAGATCTACTTACCCTGCTGGTGTTGTTTCAGAGTAAAAGAGTTAAACTTAAGAAGAAACAGGGAAAGAAATCTAAAAGGGATCTACATAATGGATGGCATGTGAGTTTTAAAATGTGAAATGCCTCCATAAAGAAACAAACCTTTGCATTAACATTAATTTTTGTGGTAGAGTCTGTGCGGAGAAGTATTTGTAGTTCTACCACACAACCATTGTGAACCAGAACTTATAAGATTTTCTATGCCCAAAAACAGTTTGTTCTGGGATGTTACTAGTTATATAAGTTTTCTTTGTTGCTAATGAACAGCAAGTGATGTGTTTAAATATTGCTACTGACACATGTCATCAATTTCTATTTTCAGATTGGTGTGCAAATGAGTTCTCAGTCTGTTGTGATATAAACAAAGTTGAGTATTAAGGTTTTTTTTTAAATTCTGCCAAGCTAATTTTTTTTTTCTTTTGCTGAGCTGATATTTCTCTTTTGCTAAGTGAATTTTTCTCTTTTCTTCATTTTCTCTGAGCAGTTACTGAATTCAGCAGCTTATCTGAGCCACTGAGGCTCATTAATGCAGATGTGACGTGTCTCCAGTTCACCTCTGTTCTTGATCCTTTCTGGCCAAATGTCGATTTCAAGAGCATTTATATCTTCTTCTAGATTGTCTCACCATCATTGTCTAGGCCCATCTCTTGGTCTAACCCCTTTCATCACTTCTATGTAGGCCATCTGTGTTTGTCTATCCTAACTGTCCGAGCCAATTTATTCTGTTGCTTTTCATAATGGCTATTATAAGCGGAGAGTTAAACAATGTGTAGACTTCTTTGTTGCTTTTTATCTTCCATTGTTGTGTTATAGGGTCTCTTACCAGCCCTTCTTCTTCTTCGTTCACTTCCACTACCAAGACCGCCCTGTGATCCTACTGAGTTTATGCCTGTGGTCCTCGTTAAGTCCCGTGGTCTCCTGTGTGGTCCCCGAAAGGGGAAGTTATTACTGCTCCAAGGTATTTGAATTCCTGCACCTGCTTTAGAATAGTTCCGTTTAATTTTATACTGCATGCTGGTGGATTCTGTTTCTTAGATATAACCATAGTCTCTGTCTTTTTGATGTTCAAAGTAAGGCCTTTCTGTTCACTTTCTTTGGTGACTTTATCCAAGAGATTTTGCAGGTCTTGTTGGTTCTCAGCTATCAGTACTGTGTCGTCAGCATACCGAAGGTTGTTAATATTGTATCCTCCAATTTCTATGCCTGGTTCTGTGATGATTGTTCTTAGAATATTCTCGCTGTACAGAGAAAAAAGGTCTGGAGATAGTACACATCCTTGTCGCACCCCTTGTTTTATAGGTTGATATTTTCCAATTCTATTTTCAACTCAAACTGCTGCTTCTTGCTGCCAGTGTAGATGTTTTACAATCCTCAGGTTTTTGCTGTCTATATTGATGTTTTCAAGCATTTTAATAATTTCATTATGTTTCACCTTGTCGAATGCCTTTGTGTAATCAATGAAGCATAAGTAGAGATCTTTCTGTACTTCTAAAGCTCTTTCTGTTAATGTTTGTAAAGCATAAATGGCATTGTGTGTTCCCTTTCCTTCAACAAATCCAAACTGTTCATCTGCTATTTCCATTTTTATCTTTTTCCTTGTTCTTCTCATAATGATTCTCAGAAGTAACTTTGTTATGTGACATGAAAGGCTGATAGTCCGGTGGTCATCACATTCCTTTGCACCTGGTTTCTTTGGTAGTGCTATAAACGTGGATTTAATTAGGTCATTGGGAATATAACCACTGTTGTAAATGTCATTCAGTAACTTGGTTATTGTTTTTATTCCTGTCTCCTCTATTTCTTCTATTGTTATACCATCAGGCCCAGTTGCTTTTCCTTTCTTCATGTGTTTGATGGCATCTATGGTTTCATCTTCAAGTATTGGTGGTCCATCACAGTTTTCAGTATCTGGTGTTAATTCTGGTCTTTCTCCTCCATATAGCTCACCGATGTATTCTGTCCACCTGTTCACAATGTCTTCTTTTCCCATTAACATTTTACCTTCTTTGGATTTCAGGCATCCTGTGTTATATTTTGTTTTCCTGCCTGTGAGTTCATTAATTCGTTTGTGCATGTTTTTGCTGTCTTTATTATGAGAACCCTCTATCTGTCTGCACTGTTCATTCAACCACACTTCCTTTGCTTCTCTGCATTTGCGTCTTATTTCTTTATTTATCTTGCTATATTTTTCTTGGTTATTTTTACTCCTCCTCTTGTCCATCAGTCCTAAGATGTCGTCTGTCATCCATTTATTTTTAGAGGCTTATTTTTTCAGTGGTATTATCTCCTTAACAGTTTGGTGGATAGAATCTCTTAACATTGCCCATTGTTCATTTATACTGTTTATCTTTACTATTGCATTGTATTTATTTGTTATAATAACTTTGTATTGTTCTCGCAGTTCTTGGTCATTTTTAAGGAGTTCTGTATTCAGTTTGATGTCTATCACTTTTCTGTATGCTTTCTTTAGCTTTATTCTAATTTTTCCATAGAGTGGGTCACGGTCATTATTGCAATCGGCTCCTGGCATGGTTTTTTATTGTCAGTAATGCATTGCGGAATCGTTTGTTGATTAATATGAAGTCTGTCTGATTAAAAGTCCTTTTGTCTGGGCTGCACCACATTGCCAGTCTTCGGGGATGTTGTTTAATTAAGCCAGATTTTTCCTACTACCATGTTGTGTATTCTTGCCCATTCAATTAATTTACTACCTCTGTTATTTCTCTCCCCTAGTCCATAGTCACCAGTGATGCCTGAAGTTCTTCCTTTACCAACTTTGGCATTAAAATCTCCCATGACTATGGTAACATCATGTGACTTTGTGTGTTTTAGTGCTGTCTCTATGTCATTATAAAATAGCTGCATATCTTCTTTGGAGGAGGGGTGAATGATTTCGCCAGCGTTTTTCTCTTCATTTTTTCATTCTGTCCTGTATGTTGTTGTTTTTTTACATTAAAAACTCAAAGGGAAAAAAAGCCATAATTGTGTGCCACATCACTGAATAAAATTGTACCTATTCAAAAGACTCTCCCCCCCCCCCAAAAAAAAAAAACCCCAAAAAAACTGAGTGCTGTAGCATACATCTTGGTCTATTAGGTTAAGTAGCTTATTCTCCTACATAACATCTCAGAATTAGATAAAAAAAGAAAATCCCCCCCCCCCCCCCCCCCGCAGCAGAAATGGATTAACCCAAGTCCCCAGGTTAAACTTACTAGAGTCCCTACCCACTTCAACCTACTTGTATACCATCATTATCCTCATAGATGGCTTGAAACTTCTCTAAAGGCAAAGATGGACTACTCAGGGTGAATGAGGTGGTAGCCAGTTATATACAGCCGAGCTGACTGCTCATGTCAGGGTTGGTGAACCACAGCTGACTGAGACCCTGCATTCTACCTCCTAGTGGTGCCCTTGAAAACAAACGGTAGTCTGGCCAGATGGACAAAAATTGCAGTGAGAAGACGAACCCCGTCCTAAAAATGGACTGAGGCAAAGTTGGATGTGCTAGGGCCAAAAGGCGCGTGACTGGGACACGATTCCAACTGATGTCCTTTTTTCAGGAGCGAATGACGAAGAAGAATAAACATCTTTAGCTGTTATCTTTACTACTACTATATGACTTTGTATTACACAGACGAACTAATATGACACTATCTTCTGGATACTATAATGTGCTAACCATAAAGTGCTAGTGCAACAATAAAAGTTATAAACAACTGTCTTGTCAAAACAATAATCTGTATTGTTTTTTCTCCATCAAAATGGGCCAGTAGGCTTAAGCCTTTTCAATCAAACAGCTAATCTGTCACTGTCCTGTGGCTCTACTCCCTATCCAGCTTCATGCCAATTTTCAAGACTACATAATAATGAATCACTAAATCAGGTATGTCCAACTTCATGGGCCGCCATGGAGTTATCAGATCAGATCTGATAGTGGTATAGAGAGGTGTAGGCGAATGTCTCTCTCCATCCATCTTGCTCAATCCTCTGTGTCTGGAATCAAGTCTTTCACTGTTATCCTGCCAAACCAGGGAGTCAGGCCATCCAGGTATCTCTACCTTCTCCGCCCTCTCTGTCTTTTGGCCATTTATCTTTCCAGTCACGACCAGCCGTGGTGTTAGCTCCCCAGAAATTTAAGTTTGTAGTTACATAAGAGATCTTCAATAACAGAAAAAAAACCCTGCAAACACCGATGCACTGATTAATTTACCTTTTCCAACTGCTCACCCAGTGTGTCAAGTATGACCTGAAATAACAAGTTCATACAGTCAAATAAACATAGTTCATGAACATGTTAGTGATTACTTTATTAATGTTTACTGGAACAATGCACACGAATACATATGAGAACATGGTTGACTGTATCATGGCTGGCAGACCAGAGCTGGACAAAACCCTCTTTCACTTCAATATGGCGCTGCTAGTAACAGGTTGATCAACTAATTCAGTACGGCTATCAGGGCAGGGGGTGGGTAGTTCTCACAGTGGTGGAAACTGCCTAGAGGTCTGTGCTTACTGTCCACTGCTGATCTGAAGGAGTTGTTGTTCCGCTCTCTACAGTAGAGTTTCCTACATACGAGCCCTATGTGACGTTTAATGGCACAGGAAGGATATAAGACAAAATATCATCTTGACTTGGACACTTCAAGGAAAAAAGAAACAGGCAGAGCCATTAGGAATATGGAGACGCACAATACAGGAAGAACTAAAGGATGCGGGGGAAGACATGGTTTGAGGTATTCCGACTTGCTCAAGGCAGGATTGGCTGGGGAACCTTTGTTGATGCCTTATGCTCTTTTGGAAGTACAGAGGACTGATGATGATGATGGATATCAAAGCAATAAGAACCAGGTGTACACTGGCGACTGAAGATGACAAACTTGAGAGCACTGGGTGGAGAAACCAAACCAAATATCATTACTATTGTAGTTAATTACACAAATCCGCATTGGTAAATATCAGCCTTGAGAGGTATTTAGGAAAATGATACTGATCATATACCCTTTAACCTTAAGTTAACAAAAACATACCTTGTCATTATCCTTCATCCACTGCTCAAACGATTTACAAGAAGGGATGAGGTTAACAGCTACACTTCTATCCCACTCGGCCATTGTCCGGTAGTGCGAAAACATTGTTGCTATCTCCTCCGCACCCTCGAATGAAAACTGCCGGTATGCCGATAACGGTATCTAGGAGGAGTAATGGAGTTCGTTTTATCAGGGGGAAAAGTAGCTCATTGTCGTGCCACTGATGCATAATGGGAAAATGGTCTTGTTTTGTCTTGTGCTGTCTCCCTGTAACTGCGAGTTGTTGTTCTTCGCAGTCGATGCTATGGAGGTGTTGGGCTACAGCGTCGTATCGGCGTGGGGAGCGGGTTATGGCAGCTATTTTTTCAGTCCCAGAGTACAGCTAAAAAGCAAGAGGTGTGCAATGCTTCTTTAACAGATTCCACCACCATGGGGAATATGGCTATCCCTGCCCCGTTAGCCAGGCTAGGCCTGTTACTTGGGGTACCAATGGATAGGTGGGACAGGGTCTTGGTCAGCTATGGTTCACTAACCTTGACTCTAGCATATCAGCTATGTGTCGCTGATTGCCTAATAGGACAATGTCTTCACCCCCAAAGTATGAGTGGTCATGTTTGCCTGCAAATGGATGATGTTGTCATTTATAATGCCTGGCCACCTATCTCCATTTTTAAAATATTTTGGACACATTAAACGTCATGATAATTTAGAGAAGACCGTATTGGAAGGATACATGATGGGAAAAAGAAAAAGAGGAAGACCGAAACGAAGATGGCTGCAAGACATCGTTGACGATCTGGAAATGGATGCAGCAGCAGCAGGCCATCTTGCTCACAACCGAGAGGCCTACAGGAGTGCTGTTTGGGAGGCAAAGTTCCGCAAGGGACATGCAAAGGAATGAATGAATGAATGAATGGCCACCTATCTCTCTAGTTACCCGTTTCTACAGAAAGATTGACCAGACCCCCCCCCCCCCCCTGTGATCATGGCCGAACAATGACTTTCGTCATGATACACAGGCGTGCAAGCCATCTTGCTACTCAAGCGTTTGTCGCGAGAGACAAATGTTCAAGCTTGCTACTCAAACATTTACATTACTTTTCGCTTTTTCCTTTAGTAAAAATGAATTCAGTAATACCTTACATTTTGTCAGAAGTTCTACATTGTATACTGGAATCTGAATACGGCTACGCTGCATACACTGTTAGAATTTCTATCTTTTATGCCAGGGGGGAAGACGCCTGTCCGATGAGGCAATCAGCGACACATAGCTGATATGCTAGCGTCAGGGTTAGCGAACCATAACTGACCAAGACCCTGTCCCACCTATCCGTGGTACCCCTAGTAATAGCCCTAGCCTGGAAAACGGGGCAGGAATACCCATAGTCCCCATGGTGGTGGAGTCTGTTAAAGAAGCACTGCACACCTCCTGCTTTTTAGCCGTACTCCGGGACTGAAAAAATAGCTGCCATAACTCGCTCCCACGCCGATACGATGCTGTGCCTCAACACCTCTACAGCATCGGCTGCGAAGAACACCAGCTCGCAGTTACAGGGAGATCGCACAAACAAACAAACAAACAAATCTTGTATAGGGGAATCTGAGTACACGATATCGCATATCTTGCTAAACAGTTACTGGTGCCATCTTTGCCAGCAGAATCTGCTTGTAACAGTATTATACATCGTGCTATTTTCATTTGTCATAGTGGAATCTGAGTGCAACGCTGCTATACACCTGCTCAGAGTTTCTATCTGCAATAGTACAGACTTGGAAAAAAGGGTAAAAATCCACGTTTCCATGCCATTAAGGCATATTGCGGATGCGATGTTAGGCCCATATTTCCAAGACCATCGGCACATGAAAGCGCGATATGGTCAAAATCCACGCCCTGGTCGTACTTACCTTTCCAGCCTTTTTTCTCTGACTGTGTTGACCCCCGGGGGCCTTTCTGGGTGTGGCAGTATCAGGAAAAAAAATCCCCACTGTTTGGGACTTGAAGCCGGTACTACGGGATTAGTAAACCAGGTCGCCAGTATTGCCTTACATGTATAATTTTCTTTAGAAAACCCATCTTATCTTTTTGTTGTTGTCTTGCCTAACTTGACGAATACTTTTAACCAAAATGTTGCTTTGTGTTTTAACGCCTCCTGCCTCCCCAAACAACAACAACAAAACGTTTAGTCTTATCCACAATTTCCTGATTTGAAAGATAAAATTATAAGATTCTCTCTATTCCAAATTTTAACTGGGTTTAGAAGCAGTGTAATCATGAAGCCCTTCTTAAAAATAAATCACTGGTTTTATCTGCACTGCCGTCTCGCCGTGACTGGTCAGGCTGTAAAAGTGAGTACCCGACATTCTGTGTTAGGTAAAACTGACCGTGAAGTCGGAAAGTGCTCACCCGAACGGAGAGGCGCACCAGGCTACACTATACAAACAGTTATCAGTGCATGATGGATACTGAAAAGGTGGGTCTTGTTCAACGCATCTAAGGTATCAGTCAATCAATCATCTGCATGTCCCTTGCGGAACTTTGCTTCCTAACAGCTCTCCTGTAGGCCTACGGTTGTAAGCACGATGCCATGCTGCTGATGCATCCATTTGCAGATTATCAACGATAATATCGTTTGATGTAAAGCCTACTGCTGTGAGAAACAATAAATGAAGGCAAAAAAAATGTGAAATTATTTGCAGTGCAACTGTATCATGTAAATATTATATAACAGAATTTATGAAGAGAAGCATCCCCTACAGACGGATAGCAGTAAGGCAACCGTGATATATTTTTCCTATCAGCTAGTGGGACTAGAAAGAACTTGCGACAGACATCAGGAAATCTAGTCTGTGCAGCGCGCATTTTTGAAGTGCAAATGAAGGTCAAATCATAAAGACAGAAAATGTAAAGTAAAAAACAAAAAGGCAGAACTTTGTAAACACTAACATGTCGTAGTAGAATACTACTAAGACTACTACTGCTATTACTACTACTACTAACATTTTTTTGTTTTTGTTTTTGTTGGCGGATTATGCTAAACCAAATATTGGTAGAGCCTGTTATGTCCCTGCGTAAAAACTGTTTTCAAAGATGAAAATGATGATTGTTTTACTCAGATTTACCTTAGGATTGTAAAACTTGACTCCAGCAAAATAGCGATCGAACTTGAGAGCAATATCTGTCACACTGAGGTATGCAGTTGCCAGTTTGACCGTTTTAAACATGTAGAAGTGAGATCTCAAAGCGATCTTAGCGATGCACTGACCATAATCGCATACACTTCCGCAGTTGAGCGATTTGTTGCCCATTGGAAGTGCTATAAATGAATGAGAAAGCACACAGTTTGAACATGACGAGATATATAGTTTAAAGCTGTTAAACGTTGTGTACTCAAAGGTGTTCTACTGTACAGAATGTATCTGATTTTATGGTAGCAGCCATCAAACAATGTCATGCTGATGACAGAAGCTGCCTAGCGCTTGAGAACCGCTACATCCAGGAATATGGGACAATGGAACCACATGGTTTGAACTCGATATTCAGCTAAACCTAACATTCTCCTCTTCCACAATCATAAACCCTCTGCACTAAGTTCCACCTCTTTCTCATTTGTAACACATATTTCAGAACCTCCTCACAGCATTAGATTACAACGCCTCTACCCCAACTATAATAATATATTCCACTTTCTCCCGGCTAGACTACCATCGTACCACTCTCACCCCTTTCCACGGTCCCCCCCTCCCTATTTATTTACGACCCACGTATCACACACCACAAGTCTCCATTTAACCATTCTCTACACATCACCATGCGCACTTCTGAACACAGCCTCTTACAAGCCACAGCTAAGTGCTCCATTCATTTTATTGTTTTCTATATGTTTGTCAATTACTATTTTTTAAGCATTCATGTGAATTTACATTTTGTTTTCTCTCTCCATTTCTTAGTCCTGTGTGTTTTTGTGTGATTAAGGCTCATGCCGAAACGTCAGAACTATGTGCCCATTAAGTAATAAACCTGTTTCTACCTTTTTCCTAGTTCAAACATATTGTTATCAAAGTTTTAAACAATGGTTTTATGTATAACATATTTTTATATACGTACTTGCTGATTACATGGTGTTGCCCGGGTATTTATTTATCCCATTCTTCTATAAGACAGGAAAAGGAATGAATACTGTCTGTAGTGTAAAATCGAAGTAATTTTGTTAGGTATTTTTCCTCTTCTCTCTTTCCTCCCTCTCTCTCCTCCTTTCTTTTTCTCCCTCCCTTCCTCTCTCTCTCCCTCCCTCTCCATCTTCATCTCTCTCCTCTCTTCCTTTCTCTCCATCCTCTCTCTCCCTCTCTCTCTAGCTCTCCCTCTCCTTCTCTCTCTCCATCCCTCCCTCCCTCTTCATATCCCTTCCTCTACCTCTTTCCCTAATTTGAAAAACTAATTTGAAAAAAAAATAAGAAAAAGGAACACTGTCACTAAGCAATGAAATCTACTAATATGAAAATAAGGAAAAAATGCAAAGTTAAAATTTATTTTTACAAATATAATTAAAACAAAAGGATAGCATCAAAATTATTTAGACTTGCCATGGTAGGCTACAAATACTGCTCTTAGACCAGTACCGCTCTATTTCACGATTAATTCCCTTAGACCATTTTTTTCTCCTTGAATTTAGTACCCCCACCCCTATGGTTGCTAGCGGTGTCATTCCTCCA